>VXBI01014073.1:1289061-1431273 GCA_013397375.1 Toxostoma redivivum | reverse complement strand
GAGGGCGGCGGAGGGATGGAGGTGCTGGAGGGATGGAGGGATGGAGGTGCTGGCGGTGGTGACGCTGTCATAGAATCGGAGAGGGGTCCAAGTTGGAGGAGACCCTTAAGGTCATCGGGTCCAGCTGTCGACCCAGTGCCACCACTGCAGCCCTTAAACCACTGAGCCACATCACCTAGCGCCAGGTCCAGACGCCCCTTGAAGACCTCCAGGGTGACCTCAACCTATCCCAATGCCTGACCACCCTAAAAGTGATTTTTTTTTTTACTATTCAATTTGAATCTCCCCAGTCTCATCTTAAGGTCATGCATCGGTGGCCTTTGCAGCCCAACCCCTGTGTGCTTGCCCAGGCTGCTGGTGTCCCTTTGGGAGATGGCAGTTAGTAAAGGGAAGGTTGAGGTATCTGCTGTTGGTGTCTTCTGAAGGTGAAGGGATCAGCGATCTCTGTTCTCATTCTAAAATGGTGTAAGGGGATCCTGCCAAGCCCGTGACTCCGTAAGATGGTGGTGCCAAAGGCAGATGCTGCGTCAGCGACCAGCCGTGGGGTGACTGGAGGATCCCAGGCTCCTGACTGCTCCACGACAGCCTGAGCAGCTGCTCTGCCAGCACTGGCAAAGCTCGGGTCACAATCCTCCCCGACTAAAATAACAAAAAAACCAGTTAAATACAAGTTCACCCTCTGGACTCTGTAAGGATTTGGGAAGAGGCCTGTCAGGGATGGTGAAGTGTGAGCTGTACATTATGGTAGAGTTCAGCACCAAAAAATGAGTACACAGAGCAGGACTCAGCTCCCAGGCTTCCTCTTTAGGATGCTGGTTCTCCAGGACACATGAGAGGCTGGTGTATGCAGCAGGAATAGCTGGGCTTCTTGTTTAGGAGCTGACCTCACTGGAGCCAGCATATCTTCATTTCACATGAAGCGTGCCATCATTATGCTTGGAAGGAATATAGGACCCAAGGGCTTCCCAAGTGATGGCACTGAGGATTTAAGAATAGCTGTTAGCCATGCCTGTGATGGGCAGAACCATGGTCCAGGATCAGTGTTCAGTGGTGGTTCAGTGGTGATTCCAGTTGTCTTTCACTGATGTGTTAAACATACCAAATAAAATACATGAAATCAGGTAAAGATATGGAAAGAGGCAGGTCTTCTTTGCATATAATGAAGAGAAAAATTAACCTAGGATATGGCTATCCCTTCTGGTCTCTGCTCCTTTCTAGCTGGGATGGAAAGAGTTAGCATAGCTGATCCTGCTGAGCAAAGTGCCTTTGCAAAATGTACTGGACAGATTGTTAGTGCCATGTCTGGAAGTGACACATGAGCCCAGTATTTTTCTCTTAATGCCAGCTAGGATCACCCCAGTAATATCTCACAGACTTTACTGCTGAACTGAGGTATATGTGTCCTTTGTATGTGGAATTGTAAATATTCAGTTTCCATTGCTATTTATTGTGCTGAAACAGCTTTTGGTTTTGGTTTCATAAGCTGAAATTGTTTGGATTGTCAGATTCTTTAAGACATGATAGATTTCTCTTTCTTCATTTGTTTTTGGGTTTTTTCTAATCCAGTTGTTTGGATCTGCACAAAAAGTTTGAGTCAACTATTTTGAGAGAAAACAGCCTTAATATATTGTCAGCTTTTTATGGGTTCCTCTGCAGAAATGTTTGAATTGTTTGAGGAAATCACATGCAGACATACCATTTCCTCTCATGGCAACTCTGTGCAAGCTTTGAATTGACACAGACAATTTATCTGCATCCCCAGACCACTAAGCAACACCTTGGGCAGGTCTAAATAAGGGCTAGAACTCATTCCCTGGCAAATACTCTTTCTTGGTGAATCAATTTGAGATTTATCAAGAGGACTGTGCATCTGAGATAAAATTATTCATCTTTGTAGGAAATCTCTTCCTGGACTTGGCCTATGGGAAACAAATATAATTCATCCTTGCTTGTGCTGCATCTCTACTTTATTTGAAAAAATATCTTTCTGTATTTAAATTCTCCGTCTGAATCTTGCCCATATTTTCAGTGTTTGGACAGAGTTTACATTCTCTTGTGCTGCATCTGCTAGTTTTCCTTCCTGAAAGAAACTCTTAAGCATTTTTTTCATCCTGTGTTTTTCCTTTCCTCATGGGTATGTCTCTTTTGTTACTTCCTGCAGAATATTTTATTTGAATATTTTATATATTTTTTTTTCATATTCATGATATCATGTGGTGGTGCCCTTCTTTCTTCCTGGTTTCTTTCAGGCAGCAGAGACCAACTTCTGAGAGGGTAAAACTTGCTGCAGCTTTGCTAAAACCAGCTGAATCAGTGCAAATCTACACTAGTCAATAACCTGTCCCTGAGCATATTTTCCCTGAAGTTACTCACTTAGAATAAAGGTTAAATGCCTCTTTTGTTCGTGTTGCTTTACAGTCCTGTTGCTTTACATTTCTTTATGGAATTCTAAAGAAGGTTAGGCCTCAGCATGCTTTGATTAATGCCTGAAATTTTATGCTTAACAGTTATTTCTGGAAAGAAGAGCTCACATGTCTTTGTAGGATTAATGACATCGTTATTTTTATCTCATCCCTTAGCAAAGGCAGCAGAATCTCTAAGTACTCAGCATTGCTACTCATTACATAAATAAATAATTTCACCTGTTCTTTCACACTTTCTGTATTAAACTCTGTGATGTTCTGGAATCTGACAATGTGCTTGCCTCATAAGGACTGTCTCATGGGCCTCTTATGTGGGAAGCTTAGGATAGTTGGACAATTTATTTTTCTCCCTACTTAAACCAGATCAAAATATGAGCTGTCTGCTGATAAAAGCTGAAAAGGCAGTGGTGGAGAATCACAGAGCAAGGCATGTTTTATGTGTAAAACTCCTCTCCCTCTGCTTCACTGGAGATTTTTTTTTTATTTTATTCACCTTCAAGAGTTTCTCCTATTGATACAGAGAATAGAAACCTTCCCAATCATATGCTCAGCCTTAATCTCCTGTGTCTCCATAAAAGGATTTAATGACAGTCATTGTTTGATTCCCCATGCCTACCCTACATACAAGAGTTCAAAAAAGTCTTTCAACATCAGCAGCAGTCTGTCATCCTGAGTTCTTTGGTTTATCAGAGGTCTCCAGTGTAGTTGTGTGAATTCTCAGGAGCCTGCAGCAAAGCCTGCAGATCACAGAATCTTAGAATGCCATGGGTTGGAAGGAATCTTAAAGATTATCTTTTCCCAACTCCCCTGCCATAGGCAGGGACACCTTCCACTAGACCAGGTTGCTCAGAGCTCCATCCAACCTGTCCTTGAACACTTCCAGGCATGGGACATCCACAGATTCCCTTGACAACCTGTGCCAGTGTCACACCACACTCACAATAAAGAATTTCTTCCTGATATCTAATCTAAACCTACTCTCAAGGTGAAGCCATTCCCCCTTATCCTGTCACTCCAGGCTCTTGTAAGAAGTCCCTCTCCATTCTTCTTGTGGGCTCCCTTCAGGTACTTGCAGGTCAAAATTAGGTCACCTTGAAGACTTCTCTTTTGCAGGCTGAGCAATCCCAATTCTCTCAGCCTTTCCTTGTAAGAGACGTGCTCCATCCCTCTGATCATCTTGGTGGCCTCCTCCAGGTCCATGTCCTTCCTGTGCTGGGGACCCTAGAGCTGGATGCAGCACTGCAGGTGGGGTGTCACCAGAACAGAGAGACAGAATCCCCTCCTCTCCCTGCTGCCCTCAGTGCTTTGGATGCAGCCCAGGACATGGGTGTGAGTGCACATGGCCAGCTCATGGCCAGCTTCTCATCCCCCAGCACCCCCAAATCCCTCTGGATCTGTCCATCCTCCAGCCTGGATTGTGACTAGCGGGGCCCCAACTCAGATGCAGCACCTTGCACTTGGCTTTGTTAAACCACAGGAGATTCCTGAGGGCCACTGCTCAAGTTCTTCCAGGTCCTTCAGGTGTGGCCACTGCACCACTCAGCCTGGTGTCATCTGTAAACTTGCTGAGGCTGCCCCCAGTCCCTTTGTGTTTATCATTAATGAAGACATTAAATATCACTGGTCCCAGTGAGGACTCTGGAGGACATCACTTGATGTCCTTGTTCCTTCTCAGAGGTCAGAACACCTGGGAGGTAAATGGTGTGTGCTGAGTTCTGCAGGGTAGTTGTGTGAGATTGCCCAAGGCCCAGTGCAGGAGCTCATTAAAAGCTGAAAGGAGAAGGACAGGGAGTGATTACAGAGTATGATAGGCAGGATGCAGAACGTACAAGCTCTGAACACGGCAAACTGCAGCCAGAACACTTCAGGCGTGTAAAACAAAGGGGAAAAACAAAGTGTGTTGGTGGTTAGTGTATAATAATGTGAGTCATCCACAGTGAGCAGAGCTTAAAAGCTTGGCTGCTTTTACATAATCTGAGGGTGAGGAGCGATAGTTGGAGTTTGAACATGGAAATTAAATCCTGAGATATCTGAACAAAGCCCTGTCTTTGTGTAGTTAATAATATTGTAGTGGGCATATGATAAATGTTAATTGAAGGTTTTTTGTTTAGTTGCCGATGTTTCTCTAGCTGCTTTTTCTTTTACCAGAACAAAACAGAAAGAACAATTCTATGCAGGCTGCAGTCTTCAAATGTCTATAAATCAGTGTAACAACTATCATATAATTAGCCAGCCAGCATCCCACATGCAGCTGTGGGCACTGACTCCCTGTCAATGAACCTCTGTCCTGACACAAAGGCAGTGCCTTTGCCTCACTTTTGACTTCATTCATCGTCACAGTTATGCATATTTATGTAGCAGAGAGTTCAGTGAGTTCATACTTGGTATTCAAAATGGTGATTTAATCTAAACTTCATTATGAAAAAATAGTTTTTGTTGGTTATATTGCTGGAAAAGTTACTTCTTTGGTGATGACAGTAGGTTTGTGAGGCTGGCATGAGCATCATTACTGAGGCAAGCTGTTCTATCCAGGTGTGGTTAAAATTGTTGATATCCTAATCTTACCATATTTGCATTTATAAATTTATTTATATTATGTTCACACCTTTAAAGATTAGAAGTGATGCTTCCATCTTTTTTTTTTTTTTTTAAATATTAGCTGTGACATAAAAAGCAGGGTACTATGGACCAGGTTTCCTTGAAGGCAAAAATATTGATTTTAATGCCTTTTTAAAGGAGTTGCTAGTCAAGTGTCATCTGAGGGGATGGCCTGTGACTTATAATAGTAGTCCAAGTCATAATAGACTAAAAACTGAACACTAAATGGGTGAAATAAACAGAAATATCATGATAAACCACCAAACAAGAGGTGTCTTTTAAATGCATTTATTTCTTAATGGAAATATTGCTTGTATAAAGAAGAAAACCAGACACATTTCTATCACCAATCCTTACATAACATCAGTCCTTTGCAAAAAGGCACCTCCAAGGTGTGTGTTCAGGCAAGCATGTCCATGATTGATTTAAGATTAAATGATTTTCACTTATTTGGTGACTCTGGATTTGGTCGTTCCTACATAGAATAAAAAGGAACTTCCCTTGAGGATTGCATTGTGAAGTGTCTTCCTCTTACATCCTTCTTAATTCCAGCATTTTTCCTCTAAGGTAGGCAACCCTCCCAGTTACTCTTGCCATATGTGCCTGAGGAAGATGCTTCTGGAGTTCATATGCTAGTTTTTAGGGTTAAACATGAAACCCCCACAAAGGTGGTACTCCAGCTAACTTCAAGTTTTAGATTTCAACGTGTTGCAGTGGGGGAGACATGCAGTGGCACTGTAGGTACTCAGCTTGGAACGAGTAATTCCAGAGGACAGGAAGGAGACCTGCAGCATCCTCATTTTCCAAGCTCTTCTCACTTTGTTGGCCAGAAGGATTGTTCCCACCTAGGAGAGCTGGCTGCAGCCTCGATGTCTGACGAGATGGTCAAGGTGTAAATCAGATCAGAAATCCTTGGCTCTGCCCCTTGCTTTCCCATCCTTACCACAGCAATAATTATAAATAGCAGAGCTGTGGCTACCAGGAATAGACTCAGTATCACCCACTCTGGTTATGTCTGTACATCCTCATGCCCCTTCAACTCAGGAGCACAAGGGCCAAGAGGTTTAGAGCTGTTCCTCTCATACAGAAAACACTTTCTTCCAGAGCTTTTCACATAGAATGGTTCTGCCCAAGTCACTACTTAGAAAAAAAAAAAAAAAGAAAAGAAAAAAAGAGAAAAAAAGAGACCTTTAAATTATCTGCAAGGACAACATTATGACGACATGAAAGAGGTCAGTGGAGGTGCCCAAGTACTGCCAGTGCCTCTTCCAGGCTACCATCCTGAAAATGTGAAAATGTGGAGCTAACCTACCTATGATTCCCCCCCCCCCACATCATTTTGTTGAGATATATATTCAGAGAGCTGTCTTGAGTTTGAGCAGGATAATGGGAAAAGCTTTCCAGTGTAAAGCTCCCCATACAACCAGGAAGACCAGTGCAAAGGAAAAGCATCAGAGAGAGAAGGTGCACATGTGCTAGTGCATAATGTGGTGTGGAAGCGTGTTGCTTCATGATCAGTACTGTAAATATTGCTGCTTTTCAGGCAAAATATTAAGATTCACATGTCAGTGATTACATCAGTGCTCTTATGCAGCTCACTATACCTTGGTGGAAAAATTTGCTGTCAGATGTGGTTTCAGATTTCCAAGCTGAACTTTTAAGTTAAAAATGTGCAGCATATGGGAAGCCTACAACTTTGCCTGGAGTGATACTTTAGAAACTGCTGAAGCTAGGTTATGCTGAAAAGTGTATTTATGTAAAGCCAAACCCTTCAGCTTTTACTCATAAAAGGATACACTTGCAATAATGAGATCAGGCCACTTGCATGCAAGCTCAAAGGACGAATTAAGAGCAAAGTTGTTCTAGCTATACACTAATGTAATTCTTGCAATCATTGCACTGCAGCATTGGACCTTACACAGCAGCTTCAAATACACCACTGTAAATTTTACTGTTTTTACAGGTACTACTAACAGATCAAATCAAGTGCTAGGCAGACATAACCTCGTTAATGATCTGAGCTGGATGCTGCCAACTTCACTTGCTTATTCAGGCATATTTTGGGATGTTGCTTATGCAGAGTGATGAAGAAGTTCAGAACACATCAGGTAACAATGTCCTTGGTTCAGGATGGTGCTGAAGTTAGAAGCTGTTGCTTTTGGAGAGAGCAGGGGGAAATTACCTCCAGAGGCTGCTGAGGTCCCAGTTTGTCTGGGCTGGCCTTGGGAGGTGCTCATTTCTGTCCTCTGACTATAGCAAAAGCTCCTGCTTTCTTTATTTAGAGGAAAGGAAGGATATATTCAAGCTCTGAGGTCAGCTATATGTTTCTACCCTGTTATCATACAGAATGGTTTGTTGGTGCAGCACTCACCCAGGTTTCACTGTTTGTCCAAGGTTGTTTGCGAATTGCCTCACAAAGCCAGGTGCTTGTGACATTTGTAAAGATGAGGTTGGTGCCTTCAGGTCTGTTGCAGAGGCTGGAAGCTGTGATTGCAGAGAGATCTCAGGGCAGACAGGCATTAACCTCTTGGGTGTTACTGGTTAATAATGTCCCACATCCGGCAAGAGAGAAAAAACACCAGAAGTAAAATCCAATAACCCTGTCAGAGAAAACAGAAGAAACCAATACAAAACATCTCTAGATATGAATGGCTCTGTGTTCTGTCTGAGAAGCCAGAAAGTCTGTGCATCCCATCTGAGAAGCTATTCTCATCAGCCAGCCTGGGCATCTATTCAGCTGAGTATGTATTTAATTTTCTCACATGCACTGGAGGAATCTCAGCTGGAAAAAACAGCCAGACAACTTCCCCTACGTCTGAATCAGCAGCATGAGATTTCTGGCTATCAAAGAGAACTTGCCCCTCATTTTTAACCTTTAAGGATCTGTTGGTTTTGCTGTTCCATGGTTAGCTGATTGCCTGTGTTTGCATGCTGAAATCTTTGTTCTTGTGCTGTGTTGTTTCTCTGGAATGCTATGAGCAGTTGTTTTTGTTTGTTCGTACTTGGGTGGAGCTAACTGTCTAATTGGGTAAATATTTGCAATGCTATACTTGCATGCACAGAAGACAAAGAGGGCTGGACTTCTGTTGACATAAAGGGCCTTTTGCACCAGCCCAACAATGTAAAGGCTTACATAAAATTGATAAGTACGAGGCCACTTCTTATGGTCAGACCATATAAAGTGGATTTAATTTAACTGTCATGGCCATATTTACATCTAATAACAGATGGACTATATTTTCCAACATGATTACAACCATGAACGGGTTATTCACTCTGTCTTATTCACAGATTCAAATTCAAAGCTGTTGGACTTCCACTGGGACTTAGCTCTGTTAATGAAATAGTATTTATTTACAAAAGTGCCTTTGGATATCTAGGATGAATTTTCCACAGATGTAGAAACTGCCTAAGTAAGCATTAATAGGTCCAAATATCTAAAGGTGTTTTGAAAATTGCAAGCTTGTGGTGCTCATGGAAGGTGTGTTTGTATATGTAAAATGAATACCTTGCAGAAACCTTATGGGCTGATTATTGCATATGTTATCATTAGCTCCAAAGTACACTATTAATACCCACCCACATATGAACAGATTCTAAAGATTTATCATTGAAGAGGCTGTTAGTCAGTAATTGAGCCTTTCTTTGAACAAAGGTTGTTTGTTAAAAATGTTTGTGACATAAGGAGAAGGAAAATTGAACTCCACTAATTGAGGTGAAACTAGTTCAACTTTTATCTGTAGCTGTCACAGCCTGGACCTTATTGGGAATGGATTTACCCTGGCTAGTCTTGTAAGACTTGCACAGTCTCATAGAGCCATTGCTTCACACACACCTGAACAGAACCTGTCTGCCTGTAGGACTAAGAAAAAACTTCAGTCTATGAAGGTTTTATTTTATTAACAATTATTTGTCTTGTTTGAAATTCTTACTATATTTCTTCAAGGTTCAACTATTTACTCTTTTCTTCAAAAAACAAGTGAGGATAATTGAGAGTTTCACCTCCATAAGGCCAAGTTCTGATGCTCTTACACCACCTGGTACCTTGCTTAGTCATTAGTTCCACTGAGTTCACTGATACCAGCTGTGGTGCAAAAGCTTTGATTACCAGAGTGCAGCCAACCACTCCTCCCCTCCTCCCTGTCCTGCAAGTCACAGATTTTTGTCTGCCTTTATGATGTGAGTGTTGAAGCTCAGGTTGCCTCTGAGCAAGCCTTCATATACCATATACCAGATATTCAGCCCTATGTCTGCTCCTGCAGAGTTAATCCCATTCCAGTCCCTGCAGCATGCTCATGGATCTCCCCGTGTCATCATTCTGGGAAGCAGAGGCTGTGATCCAGGCAGCACAGGTTGTCTTGCAGTTTTGGCTGCATCCATTTTCTTGTCTAATCCAATTCTCATCCATCCCTATAAAGTGTGGTGAGTGGGGAAAAGCAGCTAGAGAGGTGTGGAGCCTGCTGAGGTCAGTTGTGCCACTGCCTGTTCTGCCCTCCCTGCATGGAAAGCGTGTCTCACTGAGCTCACCACCCAGCCATTCCACCAGGGATCTGCTCAGTGGTTTCCTGTGAGCTCATTCACCCTGTCTTGTTGTCAACTAATGGCAAACTGACTATAATTTTTCATGTTGTTGGCATCTTTTCAAGTGCTGTTGTGGATTCTTGTAAACTCATGTTGAATATTTCCCTCAGTCACTCCTAACTGGAATTCATAAAAACAGCACAAGTGATTCTGTGTTTTTCCTTGCTATCTTCATTCTGAAAACATCTTGAACTTTATTTCATAGTGACCTTTATCCAGCTGTAAAATTTTTTTAAATTATCCCATGGTTTGAAATGTATGGGACAAATGGGAAAGTGAATACTAGTCAAGATAGCAAGGCTGAATAAATCCCCTTTCATTAAGAAAACAGGCAAAAAACTGTACCACTTCCCCAACTTGATACTGGTGAGCAAGCCAAATATATACAGACCGTCTTCCTTGTGATGTTGTGATTACCAGTCCTATTTCTCTGAAGTGTTTTTCCTGTTCCTTGTGTATAAACAAACTGTAATCACAGTACCATGACACCCAGTCTCATCTTCTGGCAGCCGCCCGTGGAAATCACTTCCTCCTTCCAGTCTTGCTTTTCTCTGGGTCCTGCATTTAGTGAAACTGGTGATCTCTGTGTGATTCTCCCAGGACATTTCTCTCTCTCCATCTCAAACCTTTATCAGCCCAACACCATGTTTTCTGAATACTTCCATCTGGCTTTGCTTGAAGTTTGGACAAAGCTTTCTAACTTGAATTATATATGTATTTGACTGTACTGTAAATGCTTATCTGAGCTGGACAGGAAGAACTTGTTCTGTTGTTTGGTCTTAGGATGTTACTGAAGACTCATTAATGTAGCAGAGAAGCTTTCATGAGGCTGGGGAAGGAATGTGTCATTTTGTGCTTCTGCTCACCTGCCTGGATCTTTTTCTAGAGCGAAGTGTTGTCCATTCACAAGAGAAATTCTGTCACTAATGTCTGGTGTTAGGACTGGCAGCCAGTCAGAAACTGCCCAATGACTTTCCCCAAAAGAAAAAGGTAAATTTGCACTTGAACTTTTCAATCATGTGTAAAGTCCACAACCTAATTGCTCAGAGAGGTCATTAACATTTAGCTATGTGTTAGGAAATACTCTTTACCAATAAATGTCAATGGCAAAAGCAAAGACTTGGGTTTCTACCAAAATTCATTCATGAAAAGTTCTGCTGAATGAAAAAGGAAATCTACACTCCTCTCCCTGGTATGAATGTTTTAGTCTAAAAACTGTAAAACTGTACATTTTACAGATAATTCAACTCAATTTTAATTCAACTGATGTAACACTATAATAAATAATGTAAGAATTAGTGGCATATCTTTAATGTTCTTGCTTGCATAACATATCTGGATTCTCTGCAGAAATAAAGCCTGCTGTTATTTCATGTTGAAGGTGAAGTGTGTCCATCAATGTCTTTCCCAGGGGAATCGAGAGAACAAGGCTTGGGAGAGGGTGGTTTGGCACACACACTCCCTGTGAGGAGCAAACTTGCACAGCAGCTTGTCTTTAACTCTTCCCAAGCAGTGGAGCGTGTCATTGCTTTTGCAATAAACCATTCCTCAGGAACAGATATAGACTGGCTGAAAAATAATTAAAAACTTAATTTTCTGTAATACTGTCCATCAAACAACTTTACTCAATCTTTTGGAAAGGCTGCTCTGCAGCATGGAACAAAGACTGGCAGTGGTGCAGGAACAGGGAGTATTTATGACCAGTGAAAGCATGGTTGGCCTTTTGCCCTAGAGAAATGACTGGGTGAGAGAATCTTCTGCTTAAACCAAGCATTAATAAAATAATTTGGACCTAGGCTTGAGGTGATGATGCATGGCAGAGAGGCTGCAAAGGTTTTTTACTGCCCAGACTGATACTGACCTGCACGGATGAGCTTAGGGTGTGTTGAGTGCAAACCCACAGCTGCATGGTTGATCAATCCTCTCTTTTGGGAAAACCTGTACTTTTACTGAGGTATAAAATTTGTAGATTAGGTCTTTTACAAAGATTTGGTCCCAATAGCCAAAATCCTGTTTGATTTGTCTCCTGAAGTTGCTTTACAGTTTGTTGTGTAGTACCTCAAGAAAAGCAAACAAAGCTTTATCTTCCTCTGGACAGCTGTAAGGGACAGATCCACTGACTCAACTGCTCAAGAGAACAACCCCCAAAATTGGGTATTTTATTCCAAACTAACACACATAAAACTTCTCTTCTTCCTTGGTCCACAGTTCCATGCAATAGATTTTCAACATACAACTAAAGACCAAGAGCAAATACAACAAACCCTAATATCAGTATCAATGTCACTAGTGACCTAGTCTGCTGGTAAGCACAACCTTTTTCCCCTAAACTGCCTGAGCCATAGTTTTTCCAAACTTATTTCCTATTTCCTTTCCTCATTTAGTCCATCTGATAATGCCACCAGATATTACTTCATCTCCTGAGAAGACCGAAAGAGGGAAGATTCAAAGCTGGTGTAAATTCACTTTTCTCTGCTTACCTATTAATCTGTGTCAAGTTCTGCTGGATATGTTGTTCTGAGAGGCAGCTCAGGCTTCTTTATCTGTCATTGTAGCACTGCTTTGCTTTTCAAATCAGCAAACAAGAAGCCACATCCCAAACAGGCCACTTCATTATCTTTTGTGTTTGTTACTTTTGTGGTTTTTTTTTTCCTATCAAAAATATAAATAATTCTTTATCACTGGTAATAAATAATTAGAGGATATACTTTTTCTGGCAGATCATAAACTGAATGGAGAGCCTGTAGTCATTTGTCTGTCGCTTCAAAGTGGAAATCAATTCTCAGTTATCTACGCATGGCTGGTCTGGCTTGTGGATTAACCAGGCTGGGGATGCACTGACCTAAGTTCATTCCCCACGTGCAGAGTTGACTTTGGAGCAGTAGACTTTATTGATCCCAGCAGTGCTACGTGCACATCTGTCAGTTCCAGGGCTGCCTCCAGCTCATCTGCAGATTATCTGTGTCACTCAGAGCTGTGTGGAGGCTCCTCCACAGCCTCCCTGGGCTGTGGCAGCCAGGTGGAGTCAGCTGCCATGGCCAGCTCCTGCAGCAGCAGACATACAACACTTCTTTCCACAATGACTTGGCACAAACTGAGTTTATTTATGCTCCTGGACCCATGGTGGCAGCCCCTCAGCTGTCAGAAGATGAGGAAACAATCTTTGCTCCTTAGACCACCAACAGAGAAGAGATTCCCAATAAACTTGTTTGTTACTAGTTATTTTAATTTAGTTAGTACAGAACTGAGGGAGATTGATGCACTGTGCTTGTAGCAAGGCTGCTCTTTCCAAAGCCTTGTCATGGCTACAGCAAGATTTTGTTCCATGTGTTTCCCATCAAAATAGTTTTCCTTTTCACCTTCAGCAGCAAACACAGACTGCTTGAACTTCTATCTATTTTAAATAGTTAGAATGTGGTGAGTTTAGGTCTTAATGCAGGTCATCAGTTAAATTTTAAACGTTTAAGTGCTTAAATAATAGACTCCATGTTCAAGTGATATCAACAAAAAGGATCTAATTTGTTTTGTTTAATTGGAAAAAAAAATTGGCAGATTTTTATTTGCCTTGTTATCTCTATCTTTCATTATTCCAAAGAGATTCTGAATAGAGATGTTATCTCATCTTTAGCTGTGCTCTTGCAATCTTGCAATTCATCAAACCAGTAATTTATGTTTCTGTTGAAAGGAGGTGAGAAGTAATTAACTCATGTATTGCATCCTTGTCTTTGCGGGCCTTTCTTTTTCACTAAGTACCTGCACTAGCAGGTTTGTTTTTTAAAATTTCAGACTCTTCCAAACTTCTGAGTTTCCTCAGGAAGGCCAGCACTCTCACAAGTGTACATGAGTGCTCGATGCCTTGCAGAATTAAGTCCCAGTAGTCCAGTCCTGTATTGAGGTCATTGGTTATATTCACATTGACCTCAGTCTAGCAGCTGGAGTCCTGGGGTAGCAGGGGTATTTGTCCCACTGAATAACTGGCCCTGGTTCTCAGGATATTTCCTCACTTTGCTACGCACATCCACAGGTTGTTTACTTGCCCGTGTGTGCTTCTGGCAGCCTGTATTCCTGGATGACCTATTTTTGCAGGAATCAAATGCCCGTGGCAGCAGCATTTTATTGGCCCTTGCTGGGCTGACACCACTGCAGTGAGAGTGCTCATGGTCAGTGACACTGCAAGTCCTGGCTGAGCAAACTCATTGCCTGCCAGCTTTGCAGCAGCTTTTCTGTCAATCACTTACTAGCAGGAGAAGATGGGCTCATAAAGACGTGTTTTCCATTGACAGAACCAGCTCCAAGGCTAACTGCTGAGCATGGGCTATGTGGTGACAGAAATGAGTTTCTGTGCAGAGCACACTGCTAAAGCAACCTGGACACCCTCCTCTTGTCCTACTGACCTGGCACTGAATCACATATAACTCATGGGTTCCTCTATAGTTTCATCTTCCTCAGCTAAAAATTTTAAGGGTGTGACAGATCAGCAGAGGTCAGGTGAGACTGGAGAGAGGGGGAGGAGCTGCTCTGGTTTAGGGTTTTTTTTTTTTGGTAACAAAGTTGGTCACACCTCTAATAGCCAGACTCAGCTGTGTTTTCAGGTAATCTTAATAACAGGTTGCTAGAGTGCTTAGCTTGTTCAATCCATTCAGTAATTAGAGCTGGTGCTGAAGTCATAAAACTGAGCATGGAGTGAGGTCTTAATGAGCACAATAATTTGTCTGCAAGTACAGCTCTGTAGAGCTTCCTCATAAATGGCTTCCCCTTGGATGGAACAGTGCAGTCACCAAACAGGGCAGGTCCATGTGGCAGCTGAGGACAAAACCTGAGCATTTAAGTGATCATCAGTAAGATCAGTTCAGCAGTGCAGGCCTAGGAAATTAAAGCTGGCAACACTCCAGCTGGATTAGTTATTTTTCAAAGTCTCAAAGTGCTGAGAACTTTGTGTTTTTATTCAGTGTTAAGGCTGATACTTCCAGCAATATTCACATGCTGAAGCAATGTTTTTAATGACTCAGGGGAAGAAGCTGTTTACTGAATCACCAGTATCCAAACCTGAAGAACCCACCTGCTTTCTGTAAATCTGAATATAATTAAGCATAGTCTTGTTCTTTTCATTAGGCATGAAATAACAGATGATGAAACTCCACTCACATAATAGTAAAAATATTACTTGTTTTAGTTTTCTACATCAGAATCTGGAAGCTACAATCTATTGCAGTGTGTTGTTTATAAGGACTGAGAAAAGGATAAAACAAATAGCTAGAAGAAACATACACCCTAAATAGGAAAACAACATTTCTGCTCACGAAATTCCTAAACCAGATGTTGTTAGAAGCTGGGAAAATATTCCAGAGGGCAAACCATGCAAGCTTGTGCTGTTCTTAACCCGTTGGCCAATGTCACCCCTGGAGTGGCGAGAGCATTGATTTGATCTAGGGTGGCTGTCGTCAGCACCCACCATGGTGAGTTCTCTGAACACCACAAGCAGTTGCATCAGATTAGAAGAACAGACAGTGGGTGTCCCAGACTGTCCCAAAAATATGCAATGAAAAAAAGCACCAGGTAAACATTGCATGAGGATGTGATTAATGCCAGAAGAACAGAGGGTAGAAGTTCAAGGAAAGGCAAAAATTATTAGTAACAGAACATACGTATTTCTCAAGATCTAGAATGTAGTAAGGAAGATCTCCAGGGATGAATACCATTAAGTTTCAAAAGCAGACTAACTGCAATGCTAAAAAATGCTGTAAAAAATTTTTCTCACATTTTCATCTGTTGACTTGCTAACCCTAACCTTTTATTTAAAATATTTGTTACAAGAACTGTTCTGCAAATAATCTGATTTCTTTTTTTCTTTTTTTTTTGTTTCTCTTTTTTTTTTTTTTTTTTGTTAGAACGTCAGCAGAGTCATAGGTATTTCCCAATATTTGCCTGGTGAAATGTTTGCAGTAACTGCTTGCAAAGAGGAAACATTTTTTTGGCTATATAGGTGATTTTCATCACATCTTCCAGATTGAGGTGTAGACCAGCTGTAGAGATCCAGAAAGAAGGACCCTGAGGCCTTCATCTTAAGCTCCAGTTCTGTGCTTATGCCTGTGTTAATCTGGAATAGATCCCATTGCGTTGATCTGAATTTAAACAAGATTACATGAAATTTAAGTATTGGTCATAATGGACAGTTGTGCTGCATTCTCTGCTACACTAAGTGGATATTGCTATCTTAATTTTGGGACAAACAGGACACTTTTCATGAATGAGTGATAAAAATAGGAGGTAAATCCAGAACTTTTCACCTCCAGTTTCTACAACTCACTTAGAAAGGTGTTCCATTGGCTAGCCAGTGATGTGTTATCCACATTGCAGTGGCAGATTTTGTCATCACAGTGGCATCAAGCTGACTTCCCTCTGATTGTCTTGTGATTCCTTCCAAAAGAAAGCTAAAGGAGCAATCCAGGCAGGCTTTCTCTCTATCAGGTGTGCATGTTATGTACACCAGATAGACACGAGGTACACACACAGCCACAGGGCTGCAGTCTCTGCAGGTGCTGGATTCAGGTGTAAACACACACATGAAAAATAAGATCACAGCTGAACTCTGCTGAAATGCTAGTGCAAAACTGACCTCATGTTAATCATTATGTTGGAATGATTACATAACCTGGAAGAGCAGAGACAGGCCACAAGCTTTATAGTTATGGCAAACTGCAAAATAGCTGGAAATAAACAGTGGAAAGAGACTTTGCTGCCATGTGTGTCTTGAGCTGCAAGCAAAGCTCACTCGATGGCTCTGGTGCTATCATTGCTCTGACTTGTATTTGTTCAGTGCATGTGGAACCTCAGGTGCCCTGGCACACTGTTTTATACCTATTTCATAACTGCCTGGAGTTTCTTGTTAAGTAATCTAGCTATAAGAGTTACAAAGCTTAACATTTCAGAGGAGAAAATACGTAGTGTTTTATTTACCATTCTCTACTGCAAAAGTGGTAGAGATTTACATCTTGCAACCAAGTGGGCATTGTCACTGGGTGTAATAATAAAAAGTCTCCACTGAGAAACTACAACTGCTTCTCTCCTAAATGTCCTGAGTGCCTCTCCTGCTCTTTGCCTCTCCCCTGAGCCCAGCAGCCCTCTCTGGCAGGTTGGGCATTGCTGCCTCTTGGATGCTGCAGCACAAGGCATGGTTATGGGTCTGTTCATGATCCTCTTCTCCTTCTGAGGCTCAGGGGTTTCTTCTCTGGTACCATTCTCTCCTCTTTGACTCTCCCACCCACCTTGGAATTAGGGACTGTCTCCCATCCCCACTCCCACTCATCTGGTGCAGCCACTGACCCCACAGACATTTTGTTCTTCACTTTTCTGGGAAGACAAGATGCTCTGCCTGCCTTCCAGCTTCTCCATGGCCGCAGTGTATCTTTCTAACCTCCCTGCTGTCCGTGGTCACAGTGGTGGAGCCGTGTGGGCAGAGGCTGCAGGAGTGGGCAGACAGGGCAGTCCAGTGCAGCGAGGTGATGCAAGCTGCTGCAGGAAGGGCACGAGGCTGATGTTGCTGGTCTGGTGGCTGCCATGGCCCTGTGGCAATATAAAGTTCATACATAATTCATAAATGTCAGACATTGGCACTGTGTGTGCAATTTGCTCTTATGGCTGGGATGGCGTAGGAATGCTGCGTGTAGCCTCTTGTTACACAGAAAACCTGTTGGTATTTCCTGTCATCACTGGTGAAGGCATAAAAAACAGGGAAAATACAGTTTAAGTAGAGAGAAACAAAGCAGTTTGTCACTGAAGCATCTACTACCACCCCCAAATATTTCAGGGGCATCTGTGTCCTGGTCAGGACTGTGAGCACACAGGGCTCTACCCCAAGTGCTGGAGCTGTTGGAGCTTTTGGCTTGAACTGCTGGTGCTGGTGGCAATGTGTGGGTGGGAGAAGGGATGCCAGTGTTTATTTTCTTTCCCAGCAGTGAGAACCAGAGGGTTGGGCTGATTGCTTCACCTTTTCAGCCTGCAGGGTCTCATTGCTGCACCATCACAGCCCCACATTTCACTCAGGTGGCTGCACCCCTATAGTCACTCAGCTCTGCATAGTTTATTCTGCTAACTAGCAAATTCCAATCTTTTACTTGCTTTTGTCACATAATTTTTAATTTCAGTCTGCAAGTAAGGATGATTGAAAAATTATATTCTATTTGCTATTTCCTTATGCTGTTGCTGAAATTAATTGTTGACCAAGTTTCTTGTGGGGAATATAATGAAAATACAGTATGATGGTAATATATTTCTGGCATGATTCATGGTTACCAGTGGAAATATTTAATGATCTTTTCGTATACATATAGTAATTGCTTCTTCTGTAAGACAATAATAAGTTGCAATACAATTATACTCTTGTTCTTCTTCATATGAGAAATGGGCACATGAGTGGGACAGAATCAGAAAAGCAGAATGTCCCTGGTATCTTTTCAATATTCATCTACTCACCTGAGATTCTGCAGTCTTTTGAATAACACTAGACTTTTATAATGACTGATTGTGCAGCCTTAAGATAAACAATTCATAAGATAGCTAAAGTTAATTTTCATTACAAAACTAGGCATTAAGGAGTTATTCCTAAGTCATTCCCTAAAGGTAAAACCTCTGAGGAATGCAATATGTTGCAGATAAATCCTCCTAATATACAGCAATAAATTCTCAGTTACACAGAGATGAACAACACTTACATTTCTCTAATAAACTTCTGCTGGATCCTGGCTGCTGCTGCAAAAGCTGGTTTCTTTGAACAAAGGAGTCCCTGTCTTGTGAGAGCTCATTACCCATATGATAATACTGTTCATTTCCCCCACACAATTCATTGGAGGAACAGTGGGTTCCTTGCAAACTTCTAATTAGATCTTACACTGTCCCTGAGCAGTAAGTGTGATTTTACCCATTTTACAGTCGTGGAATTTGGGCAGGGGGGCTGCAGCCAGTGGCCCAGAGCCACCTCCTGTCACTTCCACAGCTGGGAATAGACTTTGGATGTTGTTGCTCCTAGCTCTCTGTTCCAAGCTCTAAGCCACAACCTCTTGCAGAAGCTAATTAAAAACTAAGAAAATGATTTGACAAGCTTTCAAAAATGTTATTGGTACCACAGATTTCTTCTAGTATCGGAATGAAGTTTCTAGCACAGCTGTAATTGCTGTCTGTGTTGCTTAAGATTTTTTAAATCAGTCAGAAGACTCAAGCTGTATTCCTGACACATCCCATAGTTCTCCACTGTCCTTTGCCCTGTTTTTCACTGGCACTATTTATCATGGGCATTTAAAAGTGGAAACCCTGGAATAAGTGACACGGCATCTTTCAGCTGCATGGATGCAGGCAAATGCTTCTGGTGTCTGCATATGCAGGGTGAGTGCTGATGTAGTTTCAATTGCTTCTTATTAATTTGTTAGCTCTAAGATTATTTTATTTCTTACAACATGCTTTTAAGCATATAGAAAACCCTTGAAAGAAGTATCCTAGGTTGTTTGTTAAAATGCACTGCAACTCAGCTGTCAAAAGAAGATGAGTGCCCTTGTGTTTGTACTGATGTTAAAACAGAATCACAGAACCACAGAATGGTTTGGGGGTGGAAGGGATCTTAAAGATCATCCAGTTCCAGCTCCCTGCCATGGGCAGGGACACCTTCCCCTAGACCAGGTTGTTATGAGCCCCATCCAGCCTGGCCTTGAGCACTTCCAGGGATGGGGCATCCACTACTTTAGCTTCATAAACCTTTATCTCACACATTTGATTGGGGTGTGGAAAGGGGATGGAAAGAGTTAAGCCATGGGCCAAGCTCCCTTGCTAACTTTAGAAAAAGCAAGTTATGCAAAAGTTGAGGAGAAGTGAAAATCATTAAGGAAGTGGAACTTTTGAGAGGAAAATATGACATATTCAGCAAAATCCCACTAAACCTCTTTCTCCTGGCACCACATATGGGTGAAAGCAATCCCACATCTGACAGTGTGGCACAGGGCTCGCAGGGAGAGGCAGGTGCTGCTCACCCACAGGGAGGTGTGATCTCTGCTCAACCTGGGTGAAATACATATTAAAAAGGGGATTTCACATGGGGAGAGGAGGGCTTGGCATATCAGCTGGAACATATTTCCTAACATCACATTAACTTGACATTTGCTAGAGCAGCCCCATTTAATTCTCATTTCAATGTGGTGATAACTTGTACTCCAGTGTAGTCATTTGCAGAGCCTGGTGCTGTTAGCAGAGCAGTGCTGCCAGTGCTGAAGCACATTTAATACTGCCAATAAGCTGTTACTTGTAGGAATTTTGCTCCTTCTCTGGTAAAACTACAACTGTTTGCTCATTTTGAGTCATATTCAGTGAAAGGACTCCATGAGAAGATTTTAGAGAGTGTTTTTCCAGTTTGGGAAAAAGCCTGAACAGGGGGTGTTTTAACACACACATTAAAACATGCCAGCAGCAATCAGCTAAAAAGGCAGAGAGTTAAAACTATCACCTTACAGACAAGCTGGTGGCCAGAAAGCTCCTAGCTATAAATCATAAAATCAAACCTTTTACCCATTCATCTTTCAAGGAGAGCAGTGTGCCAGATGTGAGGGTTTGCTGAGGCCCTGGTGCTCTGACACATGCAGAGTGTGACAGTGTGCTGGGCAGAGCTGTCTCACCCCTCAAACAGCAGCACACTGGAGTGATGTTGCTGTCCCAGTGTTGTCCCTGTGCAATGTGGCAGCATTGAATATTCTTAGAGGACATGATCAATAATCAGCTATTGGCAGTGATGAATCTCTTCTCCACGTGTTCACTCTATTTGGATTCTGTCTGGGATTCAGCTGCAGGACTGTCTGCTTTCCATCACTTGGCCCCCTGCCCTGTCTGCCAGCACACCAATAAATCAGGAAGCTTTCCACTGTTTTCCCAGGTTGTGACCCTGGCACACCAGGCTTAATGCTTTAGAACAGGACTTGAGGGATGTTTGGCACCTTGTGAGAGCAACTTCTCCATTCAAAATGCCACTCCACACTACCTCTGCTGGTACAGGGACAGCCTTCTTCAACAAAGTGCTCCTGTGCTTTTATATCTTTCCAAGGTTTTTCCTTCTACTTGGCTGCCTAGAGTAGATAGAGAGTGATATTCCTCACTTCAGCCAGTTTATACAGAGGCTAAACTTGGATTCATTAGTTTAATAGGTTTCATTGGCAACTTTTATCCTTTCCTCCACCAGGAATATCTAATAAAAGGCACTGGTTTAATAAAACAGGGTATTCTTTGGTTCCTCTGATCATACCATATTTTTGCATAACTTTGCTCCAGCAGGATTAGTAACGAAGCACCACTGCTGCTGGTGCTGGTGGAACTTCAGTGAGATTACAGAAAATTCTCCATGTAGATATATGGGAGAAACATAACCCTCATTAAACAGGAGGCTGGAAGCCTTGACAGTGTCATATGTGATGGGAGTGCTTCTGCCAGCATCCTCACAATGCTCTGCTTTCAGTGGTGCCCTCCAGCACTGCTGTTCTTCCAGCACAGGGCCCTCTCTCTGCTGTGCTGCTATGGCTTTAAGCTGCTGCTCTGCTTTTCCCTTTTAAACACTGGCATTTTGACTTCAAATCCATGGAAATTCTCTGCAGTTTAGAGCAGCAGATGAGGGGAAGGAGGCTGTGTCTGGATGCCCATGTGCCTCTGCCTGGCCCTGCTTGTGGCATGCACCAGCAGGCAGAGCTGAGAAAGAAGCTGGCCCTTACCCCCAAATTGGGACCAGAAGTGCTTTGTTCCCATCCCACTCTGGCAGAAATTACTATGTAGGTCAGTGTGGAAGGATGAATGATGCCATGTGTCTTGTGCATATTAAACCCATGTTCTTTGTCTCGAGGCACATGCAGGTTCCTGGTGAGAGCTGCCAGAGTGGGGGCACAGGCAGGGCTGGCTTCCAGCTACAGGCACAGAACGTGCTTGAACCAGGGCAGCTTGAATCCAATACTGGTTTATGCATTCACCCCGGCTGAGGAGAAGGAAGAGAATTACTTCGTGGTGGTGGTGTATATGCAAAACTGAGATACTCAAGGTTTTAGTCCACATTTTCTAGAGCAAGTCACTTGAAATCCTGTTTTCCTGGCTGTACTTAAACCACATCTGTTGGTTTCTGATCAGAGAAGACCCAAGCACTGTTCCTAGTCTGAACAGAACCTTAGTCTGCTCCCAGGGATGCTGATGTAGATTAGCAGTGAACTGGGACTCTTACTCAAATATCTTACCCCTTACAGTTGTCCTTCTGCTCTATAAATCACACGCATGTGAACAAACACCCTGCTCAGAGGGTATTTCTGTAAGAATAAATGCATGGCTGATATTAAGTCTTTCACAGTACAGTGAAGCATTGTGGGGACCTCATTCCTTTTAGCTCTGGGATAGAGGGTTTAGCTAATTTGTTTATTGATATTTCCCTGGGTGTAGTGGCAGATTTACCACTAAAAAACTGCCTCAGTGAGGAAAGGAAGGAAGCAAAAAAAAAAAAAAATCTCAGTTCTGCCATTATCCTCCAAACAGCTTTAAAACTTTGAAGTGAGGATAAAAGTTTGCTGACTTCAACAGAGACCTAGAGGTCTGTGGGATAGGATGAGTCCCTACCCTTGCCCAGGCTGGGAGACAGGCATGACAGAAGGACAGGCTTTGCATGTTTTTCCCCATCAGCCCCATGTCAGGTGGCAGCTGGAAAGTGGGACCTGCTTCTGAGCACCATCAGCATTCTCCTTAAGAGCTTTATTTCCCTCTTAATTGCCCTGTAACCCGTTTTGATTAGTCAGTGATGATTGCTGGGTCTGATGATAGCAAGTACTCATTAGCACATGGGCCAGGGAGCAGTTCCCCAGAGCACTGAGATTTACCAAAAGGGAATACATGAGACATATGAGATTCCAAAACAAGAAACTGAAATTTTAGGATATAATACAGCAGCATATTCTCCATGGCCATCATCTGCCACAGTCTAGAACATGACACAAAGGGAATTGAGTCTGCATAATATGAACTCGTGTAATTATAACAGTATAAACACGACTTTAGCCACTTGTTTTAGAAACAATTGCCCCCCTAAATATTGGTATTTGACTGTAGAGAAGAAATATTCAGGGGACAAGCTTAAATTTAGATAGCAAATTAGAGGCATAAATTAAAAAAGCAAAGCAAGTCACTTTGGAAGTAGCTACCAGTGGTGTCATATGGTGAACATCAGGGAGCTCTGCTCCATGACTGGGGATGCTGGGTGCTGCCACCAGCTGAATGAGCATCATGTCATGGCAGCATCTTCTATGTGGATGAAGTGAGGCCATTCATTTACTTATGGAAAAGGAAGCAGCCTGGGAACCCAAGGGCTAGTGTAATCTTTTGGCAGTGGGTTTTATTTGTACCAAAGCAGGAAGATCTAAGTGGTCTAAACCCCCTGATGGGGGAAGGAGCCTGTGAGAGGCTCCTGCAGCACAGTGCTGAATCCCACTGAGGTCCCTGGGGCACATGGCCATGCTTCTAGCTGTGACATTTATTTCCAGAGTGGAACTGCCTGAATCTATCCCAGCACGAGGCACAGAAAGGGCTCTGAGTTTGTTCTTGAAATGCAAAAGCAAAGCCATTCCTGTGGAGATCTCCTTCATCCCGTGCCTTGCCACCCTCACACATGGACCAGGTGAGAGATGGCCTTGCATTCCACTCTGGGATTCATGCATTTAAAGAGTCCAAAATCAAGAGATTTTACAAAATGATAGACAGTCAACCTACACCTGACCTCTACTGGGTGTGCTTGCAGCACAAGCTTTGCAAACACTTTTTCCAGTTGAAGTAGCAGGAGGATCATTCTTAGCACCAGAGGCAATTATTCTAGTCTGGAATTTCAAGATGATGTTGACTTTTACCACAAATACACAGAAGAGATTGGTTTCAGCATTTCACAATAGCAGGGTCCCAGGAAAATACATCCTCAGTCAGACTAACAGGGACCCAAGTTCTAAGTGGAGAAGGTATTCCATTGTGTAAGAGGAGAGAAAAACAAGGAAAATCAAGGCATTGTCTTCTGTTGTTATCTGCTGGAGGCCCAGCTGAATTTCTGCAGATGGCAGATAGCTTTGCCAGCCTTCACAACCCAGTGGCTTTTCTTCCTGTTTGTTTTGTCTCTAGGGAAACATGCAACATTTAGCAATTAGATGTTGATCCAAGTATTCAGCAAGGTCAAGGAAAGCTTTTATTTTATTACAGTTCTTTTCCCCTAACATAACTAATTTTAGAGAATGTGGGCCTCATGTTGTGGCTACAGTGGAGGAAAAACTCTGTGACTGCAAAGTGCACAATTTAAAATGCAGAAAAGACACTTACTGGGAACCAGGAGAAACAGGAGATGTGAATGAAACAGAGGGTTCCCAAGTAGCCCAGGCAGCAGAGCTACACCTGGGACAGATGCTGCTTTTGCCTTATCTAACTTCATTGGGGTTTTGCAGATAACTTCACAGCTTGGGCCCATCCTCCCAGACACTGGCAGTGGTAATAACTTGCAAATTGAGTGTTTAATTATGCTTTTTTTCCTTCTTATATTACACAGTTCAACCAATTGTTTTTTATTCTGCACCGTTGCTTTCTTTTGCATCATCTGATGTCATGCAATCACTCCATCATTCTTCCTTCCTTTGCAAAGTTGCTGCAAATCTTTTCAGCATAAATGCCACAATACTAATAAAAATCCCTCCATCTCTCAGGTGTCAGGAAGGATGCAGTAATTAAATATATGTCCAGCATTCTGTAATACAAATTGATTTGAAGTTAGCTGAAAACCAATAAGTAATAAGGATTTGTTGGCTTTCCTACCACTTTGTATGACAGCAGAAGAAGATAGTATCAAATCTCACATCCTGAAACACTCTGTTAAAAATAACATTCAGGGCAAAAGTAACTGGTAGTGGTTAAAGGTACATCCAGGACCCTGCAGAACTGGGAACTGGACTTGGAGCCCCTGACAGCGCAGAGCAGTTCCCTGGATGTCTGTCAGAGTCATCTCAGTGTACGATGATGCAAACTGGTCTGCAGCTATCAGAACCCCATTGCGAAGGCAGGAGAGGAGGATGAGCTCATGTCTCTCCAGCAGGCAAGCCCGTGATCCAGGATGCCAGGAGGAGCCGCAGGGCACACAGGGATCCAGACATTGTCTTTGGCAGGGAGCACCAAAATCAAGATCCAAAGCCAGGAATCAAATTCTGCTGAGAAGGGCAGAGGAAAGAGAGAGCAAGCCTTTTGTGGAGCTCGTGTTGTCAGTAGCCTTTCCTCAGACTCAGGAATTTTTCCTCGTGTACTCTGTGGTGAGTTTTGCAATCAGATTTTGCTGAGAGAAGCTCACTTTGGTAGGTCATGAGTAGACTCCTCCAGAGGCCCTGTGCTGATGCTGTGTAGCACTGAGTCTAACACTGGTGAAGTCCACATCTGGAGCTCTTTTTATTTCCTGCAGAGGAAAAAAACTTCTCTTTATCACGCAGTGAGATCCTGGCTGCAGCATCAGTTATTTCAGCAGCAGCAGGGCTTGAAGCAGAGGAAGAAGCAGAGGTTGGAGACTGGACCCAGCAGGAGTTCAGAAATCAAAGCCATGATGTTGCAGAAGATGATAGAGAAGCTGGCAAAGCCCTCTTGTTTAGCACTTCAGGCCATGTGGCAAGATGGGCTGGTTCTTGTATTTTCCATTCAGCCCTGGCAGCACCATTGCAGAGCTTCAGTCAAAACCCCACAAGAACTCAGTGAGAGCCAGTGCCTGGTAGAGACAACACAGAATTAATGCACCTGGAAAGGCAACAGCTCCCCAAAATCCCTGGAGTCTTTGTGGAAAGGCTGTTTAGCTCCACAGCCAAGACCTTGTCTATATGTAAAGAATGATTTAGAACAAAGGTCTCCCTTCTTTGCCTTGTGTGGAGCAAGGTTTCCTCTGTATCCAACGTCTGGGCCAAAAAGACTTTCCCCACCTCCTTGGTGATGTGATGACTCCATCAGGGGATGAAACCTGATCATGCACCTTCATCCTACCTCCTCTCTCTCCCTGTGCCAGCCCCATGCCCTTGGTCCCATGGGAGAGGCTCTTGGTGCAGCAGCTGGAGCTCTGCTGCAGTGATGGGACTATGTGAAATTCAATATGAAACTCCAAAAGTCTGGCAAAAAAATTTGCCATTTTTCCTTTTCCCATGACATTCTTACCTTACTTTACCTCTGCTACACTGCTATGCACAAGGTCTCATCTAAAGGCCTCATGAAATTACAGGAAAGACTGTCCATGATCCACAAATGTGCTGAATTGGGCTGTGTTTGACCTGTACAGCTCCTGGGCAGCAAGTCAATGGGAGATGTGTTTGTGAAAGCTGACCCTTCCCCACCCATTCCTCATGGAGAGCAAGGGCAGCAGCAGAAGTCATACAGGATAAATGTCTTGGATAAAGCCATGTCAGTCTTGGTTTTACAGGCACTTTGTGTTTCCTGTCCACTCCTTTTTCTGCAACAGACCTTTACAAAAGCCTGATGAGGCTGACAGGAGTCTCTCTGTTATCCTGGAAATGAGAATTATTATCTTGCCTCTGACCCTGAATCATCTTATTCTCTGCAAGATTGAGCTGCTGGCAAAACTCTTGTCTCCTCCCAGTCCACCTATTACATTTCATGCTCATGAAAGCCTGAGATCTGAGCTATATTCTGGGTTTGTGTCCCCTGGTTAAAGCCTTCTGCCTTATTTTTATTCCATCCCATGAGTGGTGTTGCATGGTGGTAGACTGAAGTTTATCTTTTTATAAATAAATTTGTACATGAAAATCAGTAATCAGAACTCAAAATTGCCAGTTCTTTCCTAACTTTTACAAAAATAGCTAATTTTCTTATGGAATATTAAGAGATACCTGGTTCAGATGATTTGCATGGGTCATATAGGCTGAGGTATATTAGAAATATCCTTAGCATTTGTCTAGCATACAAAGACTTGATTCAGTGGAGTAATTAAAACAAAAAGGTTTCTGTGTTAAAGTACATTTGGAGCATGTTCTTTTTAAGTCCAACACAATATAGACTGGTATTGATGAGAATATCCTGCTCTGAAGAAGATCAGGAGAAGGATTTTATGCCAGCAGTATGGATCTGCTCAGGAAAATGAGGAGGCTGAGGGGACAATACAGATTTCAGGGGCCTGGTGCCTCCTCAGCTCAGCTGTGATCATCTGGCAGCTCATCCTGAGCTGGCATCTGCCTGTCCTGCCTGTCCTGCCTGTCCTGCCACTGAGTCACCCTGCAGGGCAGTTCTGCTCCCCAGGATGGTGTGATGGCCTGATGCTGGGCTGCTCAGGTGACGTTGGACAGGTTATTTTAAAGGAGGTGTCAATTTTCAAATAGAAATTCACTGAAATGGTTTAAGGAGTTTTCTTTTGGGCTGTGTCCATGGCTCCTCAAGGACACAGCCTTGCATTGCCTCCAAAGTTTTTTGTTCTTACCTTTCCAGAGTGAAGTGTTCTGCTTTTCTAGATGACTTTACATTTCAGCTTTTAATGTTTTCAAGTGCATAAAGCAAAATATAAAGCCAATTTGGATTTTTTCACTGTATCAAAGTCCAGCATTGTGAATAACAAACATATTTTCTTGGAATTTTAAGGAAATACCAAATTTACTTTCTTTGTTGTATTTTCTAAAATGGATGAAAGTCCAAATAATACAATTTTCCATGAGAAACAGATAAAAACAGATATTAAGAGTATCTATGAGCTTTAAAAGGAGTAATCAGTGTAAAATAGTATCTTTTCCTTATCCCTTTTTTTTTTCTCTTTGCATTAATTATCAGTGAAAATACTCTTCCAGGATCAGGAGCTATTTAAACCAGATAAAATTTTCTATCTCCTTGACACTATGTTATCTTTTCAGCTTCCCTTCTCAACTTCAGGCAAAAAGGAAAGCAACTTAGTGATCTTCACAGTTATTCTCAATTTTGTCTTTTGGGGTCCAGCACTTTTGGGGAACAGCTGTAAGTCAGTTTCCAAGCATGCAACTTCTTACAAAGGCACATATTTTGGTGTGGATTCATCTCATTTAGGAAGTATTTGAGTGGAGCTTGGAGGTAAATAGGAAATATTGTCGATTTCCAGTAGCAGGCAGAGTTGATGGGTCTCAGCCACATTAGAAGGGCCATGGCTGGGTTTTTGATTTAGCAAATAATGGGAAAGGAGTGAGTTTGGACAGCATCTATTTTGCCCTCTTTCATGGGAGTAAATTTTTGTACTATCTAAACCACAGCAGAGACTGTTTTTATTAGGCTTTAGTTTTCCCTCTTGTAATAGCTGAGTGTGGCCAAAGCAAAAATCCCAAGCATTTGAGCAGTTTCTTGGCTGAGCCCCCTGGCCCTGGCGCTCGCTTGGAGCTGCTGCTGCTCCCGAGGATGATGGAACGGCTCCCACTGGGAGCTGGACCAAGTTTTGGGCTGCTCCTCACTGCTTGTTTATTTATCCTATTCTCTGGGCTTGGCAGGTGGCATTTTTGCTCAGTGATTCATTCTCCAGCACATGCATTTATCTGGGCTGACATTTTAATCATGCAAATAAGGATCTCCTTAATGAAGAAAAAAATTAATTTCACAACTGTTGCTACAAACACAGTGACAGTCCTGCTAATGTCATTACATTTATAATACAATCAGTGGCTTTTCCATAATTGCTATAAACTGGCACACTTAACAGCAGAGTAAAGGTTACACAAAGAGCTGTGTGTCTCCCCTTGTTCACTCTGCTTTTTTATCCAGAGTGTTTGGCACTCTTCATATGTCCTTTTGAAATCTTTTGGTCATCACTGCCTCATTGCTTGTACCGCAGATGGCTTTGCCTTTGTTAGGGGAACAGACAAAATAAGTGGCAAGGAGACAGCTCCTCTGTGACCTTTTGTGGCTTCTTGTCTTTCACATCACAGTCTGCAGGGTAAACACAGTGACTCATTCTCTTGCAGTAAGTAGCTGCCTTCCCAAGGTTTTGTTTTTTGCAGGATTTTTCCGTTATAAAATCTGCACCCAAAGAGCAGCGGGATGTGAGCTGTGAGCAGCCAGTTTCTGCCTCCAGACCACTGCAGATTGCGTGGGCAATAAGGAGTGAAAAATCCTGGGCAGGATTGTACCTTTGTTGTCCTTCCCTCCTCCTAAACCTTCCACGATGAGCATCATTTTTTGGTTCTCCTCCAATGCAGTGTGTCAGTGAGAAGCTTAAAAAAACAATTATATAGCAAAAAAGCAGTCAGAAGAAAGGGCTTCCTAAGGGGGAAAGGTGCTAAAATGCTCTAAAATTAGCAGAAAACCAGTGGCTTGTGGATCTGAGGAGTCAGGATCTCAGCACCTTTGTGCAGTGTCAGCCTGGGATGAGGAAGGGCTGTTTCAGACCCAGTGTCTTCTCTTTGTCTTGACGTGCTGTGAGTGATGTACCCAAGGCCCGGGTAAAGACCTTAATTCCCAGTGAAGGGGGTTGGGAACTGTGCTCTGGTCTCAAGGTGATATGAACCACCCTCAGGTTGTGTTACCTCTGCAGAAAAGTATTTTCAGGTTGGCTTTTTGACCTTTTTCTAAGCAAGGGAGGGTTTAAAAGTGTTGGAAAACATCTCTTAGAATAAAGCTCTTGAGCTCAGGGTACTTGTAGTTCCTTCAGAGCACTTCATGTGTCAATATTTTAATTTTTACCCAAATGGGATGAGCTTCTCTGGTGGCAGAAATGCAGGAAAAGCAAAGCTCTCAGGAGCAACAGGTTTGCTGCTAGACCTTTGGGATTTCTCAGAAATGAAAGAGGAGGAGGAGGAGAACAGTAAATGAATGGAGAAAGAGCACCAAAGTAGGGAAAGGGCTGGAGGATGTTGGCTGGGGAGGTTCATCTTGTCAGTGGGCAATTCAGAACCCCTTCCAAGGTCACTTTGGCCCGTGTTTGCCACCATACCTTCACTGATTAAAGACATCATATATTTAATTGACCTATCTAAGCTGGAAAATTCCTGGTGTAGGTGGAATATTGGACTGCATCCACCAGGTGAGACCTGGATCTGCACCAGCAGCAGTCACTGTGTGTGCTACAAACTCAGTAGAAGCTCAGGAATTAAAAAAGTCAGTGCTTGCCCATGATGGGCATGCTCCAGGTACTATTTCTTTGCAAAGCATCTCAAATAGCCTCAGATTGCACCAGGTGAGGTTTAGATTAGATATTAGGAAATGTTTTTTCAGTGAGAAGGTGGTCAGGCATTGGAGTAAGCTCCTCAGGGAAGTGGTGGATGCATCATCACTGAAGCATTCAAAAATTATATGATTGTGGCACTCAGGGTCATGATTTAGTGGTAATATGACAGTGCTGGGTTAATGGCTGGACTTGCTCATCTTAAAGCTCTTTTTCAACCTTAACAATTCTCTGATCCTTTGGTTCTATCCCTGGGAGCCAGAATGAGTGCCTGTGTGCTGCACAGACCCATCAGAAACTGGGACCACACTGATGAGGGGAGGAGTGAGACCCTGGCACCAACCTTCATTTCCACTGCCTCCCTCCCCTTAGAGGATGTGCAAGCCTGCAGCTCGAAGAGATTTTTCCATGGTGCCTTTCTGTGCTGTAAAGGTTCAGCATCACAGGCCAGGGGATCAGTTCACACACATTGAAGCAGTGCCTGTGTCTGGGGTGTGAAGCTTGTTTCATTATTGCTCAGGATATTTCCTTTCCCATATTCACCCCAGGGATTCCCAGTGGGAGATCACATCCTGTGACAAGACAGTTTGTTGCCTTTGCATCAATTTCCAAGAGCCTGGAACAAGCCACAGCAGTGAAGGATCCTTTGAAGTGTTCCTGCACCTTTCTGGCTTTTCATGCAGGGGTGACTATCACATGTATTTTTATTAGATGATAACCATTCACTGTAATGTGTCTTTTACTTAATGCTGGAGCATGTCTTCAACCAGAGCTGCTAAATGGAGTTCCAGAGCAAGGGTTTGTAACATTCTTCCCCAGCCAGCCTTCACTGCCCCAAAGGCTTTTTTTCTCACAGTGCCAGCCCACAGAACTAAAATGTCATGGATCTCACCTTTGGAGACCAAGACAAAAAAGAGAGGATGAGTGCTATGGCTTGCAGAACAGTTTTTATTTGCTTTTGGTTTTCCAGCCTTTCATGGTTGCCCTTTAAAAGACTGTTTTCTGCTAGATTCTGGGGCTAGATCTCGGAGCTCATTTTTTTTAGCAGTAGCTGACATTTGTCCAGAACTGCATGACCCCAGAATCTGGAACAAGTAGCAGTGAAATCACAATTTGAGGACTGGCTGCTGCCACTTTACCACTATGACACAGGAACAAAATATATCCTGGTTGTTCCAGTTAATCTTCCTTCTTTCAGACAGAAATGAAACATTATCTCCCCTTTTGCTCCTGTGCTGGTACCACAGTCCCAGTTCAGTCTGTGGGTTATCCTTGCCCTCTGTCTGTGGTGTGGCATCCATGCCCAAAGCTTACAGAACACCCAGTCCTGGTGAAGAATTAATTCTCTGAAGTGAGAGATGCTGGACACTGTGTGCTGCAGGCGCGCCAGGGCTGGCCAGCTTGTGCCCTGGCAGGCTCCTGCTGCATGTCTGTGTTCCCTCCTGTTGGCCAGGAACTTTTCCCAAACCCTTTGGTCTTCTCTAAGAGCTTTGAATATTTCCCCCCTGCAGCTGTAGAATGGGACATTTTCTCTGTTAGGATTCTCTGGCTCTTTCACTGATCCATTTCTGGGATAGGAGAGGGGTCTTGGACCCACGGGTATTTACACTTCCCAACACACATTGGTGTCTTCAGTATAGCAATGGAAACCTGACCAAGGTCTGCTGTGCACACTCCATTCTGCCTTTATATCAGGAAGAAAACTGGATTTCAGAAGAAAAGTGCTTCTGAGCCTTTACTTGCAGTTGTCTGACTGAAAACAAATACACTTCCATGAGGCACATTAAAAACTCATTAATAAAAGTTTTATGGCCAAAGCTTGAGCTGAATCTCTCTAGTCCAAGAACCCCAAATCCTGTGAGCCCTTCTGAGCTCACAGACAGGGCAGTGGCAGCTATTTGTGCCACCAGCAGGGCGTGTCTCAGAGCCAGCAAGGAATATTTGCCATCAGAAAGCAAATTCAGCAGTGAGCAAACATGTTAATGGCTGCTGCCGTCTCGTCTCCCCCTTCCCTCCCTCTGCTCCCTCCCCCTGGAAGGACATGGACACTGTTAGCTGGGGAGTCACCTGCTGAAGATAAAAGTGACATTTCTGAGACACATCTGAGGTGTTTTGATCCGTCTTAAGCAAGGCTGATGGCAATTTAGAGAAAGTGTTTTTGTACGTGCAGAGATGCCACAATGCTGGGCTGATGGGCAGAAAAGCTGCTGGTGGAAAAGCAGCCTCATATAGGAGCTCCCTTGCAAGAGAGTCTGTGGAAGAAGGATCTGATCTTTAATTACCTCAGACATCAGAATGGAAACCACAAATAATTACAAGAGGATTTTTTCTTTAAAAAGCAAACACATAAGATAAATATTAAGTATTGATCTGATTGCCATAGTTCTTCAGCCTATTGCCATCCAATCCCTTCTGCTTTAAATCAGACATTTCTTGTTAAATATGTATTTCAGTGCTTTAATACAAACACTTCATGCAATTCAATGTTACAATGCACACAGCTAGAATATATTAACAATGATAGATGTTTTCTAGCTAGAGATGATCCTGTGCTAAGTGGAGTGAGTGAGTGCAGCTAAGCCAGTACTGGTGCCTGGCTCAGCAGCTGGTTGGACCTTTCTTTCTGCATCTCTCTTACCAGTCTTACTTCCCTGCTCCAGTTTTCCTCGTCAAGGAGGAAAACCAGCAATGTACCATCTTTATATGGTCTTTGAAATTCAGAGAGGACATTGAAACAGGACAAAGCTCCTGTATCCTGAGCACGAGGTGCTGCTGAGCCCCTTAAAGCTTCTCAGCTCATTTTGTTTAATTCAGAAATAGTTATGCGAGACTGCAGTAGCAAAGAGTCAACACTAGATAGCATTTTATGTTTGTTTTGAGGAAGAAAAGCCTTTTTGTTCTTGTACTTAGGTAGGTTCTGAAAAATTCCAAGCACATATTTTAGACATAATTAATTGTCAGTGTTTTATGGTGATCCGTGCAATGTCTTCCATAAATTCAAAACAATAGGAAACAAAACTGTCTTTTTTTTCTGTATTGTTTACTTGACATCATTGCATCAGTATAGCATTTATGTGCATTTCTAAAGTGATTAATGCTGTTTTTGCCTCTGGGTGCAGAGGTCAGAGGCTTATATTATTTGCATGGGCCATGTTCCTGATCCTGTTACATCAGTGTGAAACCTCCACCAGGCTAAGGTGCAGCCCACTGTGCACTTGTAAGTACAGTGCAGGGAAATCATGGCACAAGCAGCTATGTGAGCAGCAAAGGAACTTTACTTGTGGTCTGCAGAACAACAAAATACTTCAGGATCTGGCTTGTGAATTAAGGACCACTCACGTTGGTGTCTGTGTGTGGGTGTTGAGGAGGAAAATGCTGAGGTGCTGTTACAAGAGGGGCATCCAGCACTCAATGCAGTGTCCTTATGTAGGCATTTGTTACCATCCAGTACATCCCAGGATATCTGAGACACCCACATATAACCCATGAGAGAACCATGAGCTTTTGGGTGCCAGCTGAAATCCAGAAGAGACACCGTACAGCATTTCACCAGATTCCTGCATTTGGGCAGTGCAGTCACACCCTGATGTCCACTGACAGGGGTGGGAATGAGACACCCTGCCCACCTCAGCACCTGCATGAAGATTCTTTGACTCAGGTCTCTTGATTGTCAAGATGAATCTCATCCTTCATGAAGGATTAGGTCACCTAAACCTGGCCATGCATTTGAGGGGCCCTAGGGTACTTTGCCCAGCTTCCAGATGTTGACCCAGAAAATTACAGGTCTCTTACAGGGTTCCATTAAAAAGCCCAAAGAAAATGTCTTGGGTACCCTAGGGTCTCTCAAAGGGCTCTACAGCCCTGTGCTTTGGCAGCTGCCTCCTGTTGTGCACATCTGAGCAGATGCCTTCAGGCTCCACTGAAGCTGGTTATAGCCAGGGGGTTGATCCACATGACTGCAGCTCTGGGTTTGGGAGCTCCTTGGTGGAAGTGCCCACCCCTAGCACAAGCATGAGCAGAATCTGACCCTATTTGCTCATATTCTGCAGCAGAGCTGCCCCTGTGGGGTTCTTGATGTCAGGTAGAGTGAGAACAGGCAGGGCACAGGTCCCAAAGGATCCCAGAGGCTGCTGCAAGTGAGGGGCTCCCTCATGGAGGAGGAGATAGTGGAGCCCAGCTGGGGCAGGAGGTGTGCTGTGGGTCCCCAGGGCTCTCCTGTGATTGCAACATCCAGAAACAGCACTGCAAAACTCTCCTTAAAATATGCTGATCACACAGGAACTCGAGGCAGCTGTGCCACTGTGTCTTATGATAATTACTTGGCATTGCTTTAGCATATGAAATTGGTTTTGAAGGGAATGACATGAAGCTGTGTCAGGGGAGATTTAGGTCAGATATTAGAAAAAGGTTCTTCACCCAGAGGGTGGTTGGGCACTGGAACAGGCTCCCCAGGGCAGTGGTGACAGCTCCAAGGCTGACAGAGCTCAAGGAGTGTTTGAACAATGCTCTCAGGCACAGGGTGTGACTCTGGGGTGTCCTGTGCAGGGCCAGGAACTGGACTGTGATGGTCCTTGTAGGTCCCTTCCATCTTGGCATAATCTGCGATTCTGTGCTCTTTTTATGCAGTCTAGTGAAGCTGAGCAGGGTTTCAGAGCTTTGATGCTTTTGTTTCTTTAAAACACAGTTCTGGATTTCTTTGGTAAGGGTTTGTAGCAAGACTTATTTCTTACTGTCATTGCTGCCCCAAGACCTCATTTTTGGCATTAAGAGTTAGTGCTGATATGTAACATGAATCTGAGGTGTCTGGGATGATCTAGCACTGCTCAGAAACCATTGCTTGAGCTCACACCCTCTGCACAGGGAAGCAAGTGGACTGGAAATGGCAAAAATTTGAGAATCAGCTGAACACTGAGGAACAGCTTGCTCCTTGTTGGTCTGTTGGGACATTATGAACCCACTCAGAGTTCAGTCCAAATTTTTTTGATCCTCAAGTGCTGAGCCAGAAGAGCCCAGTCCAGGTATCCAGACTTGCAACAGCTGTGTGAAAACCTCTGTGTCAGCCCTGGGGGATGCTGGCATTTCCATCTTCACTTCATCACAGTAATAAACAGAATTACGGCAGTTTAGGTGGAAAAGGAAATATAAATAGCAGCAACAATAACAAACCCAAGAAAAAGTCCCTCAAGCTCAAATTAAAAGTGTCAAAGCTTTCTTTTTGCTGTTCCTGGGATTTGAGTATCTTGATATTTACCCCAGTCCAGGAAGTGAGACAGTTGCATCCTGAGTTGCAGAACTGCTGCTGGGACTGGAATCCTGGTTTCTGATGCAGTGTTTGTCTCTCCTGGCCCTGAGCCTTTCTTAAAGGATTAATCTGTGAATGCACAGATGTGCCTCTACAGGTCTTAACTCTATGCTCCTCCTTCCAGCTCTGCTCTGCAAGTAAGTCAAAAGCATGATGGAGAAACGTGGGAATCCTTGCAACCTTATGTTCAGATTAATTGCAACTGGGCATTGCTACCAGGGATTCTGTGATAGAAGAGAAAACCAGATGAGTTTAAACTTTTTGAATTCTGATCTATTACCTTAATATTTTTTTTTAAACAGAGTACTTGCTTTAAGCAGTGCTATTTGCACAGCAAATGCTGTTATCTGTCCCATGAACCTCCAAATGCAGCATCTTGCAGAAAATGTGCTCCTATTTTGGACAAATATGTTCTTCCTTCCAAACAAAATACCACAGAATTTGATGTTATGGCTGAAAGCAACTTTCAGCCAAAATTGATTCCTTGCTGCTAAGTCAAGATAAGGTGCTTTCAAACCAAAAATGAGCCCCAAGCAGAGGGCTGCAGTGATCTAAGAAGATCCATTAAAAGCTGTGTCTGCAGAGGCTTTGCCTGTAGCTTTCCACTCCCAAGAAAATGCTCACATGTGTCATCTGGTCCGTGCTGATTGAATCTAAGTATGGTTATGGGGGCAGGACACAAGAAATTATTCCAGAAACCGAATTCTTTGGGATTCTTAAATTCACTTTTAATAGCAGCAAAGGGAAACCACAGAGGGATCAGTATTAAATTTACTACTCTTGACCTAACATGCATTCAGATTTCTGATTGCAATTTCATGGTTTCTGCTTAATAATTTTCTAAACCTCTGTTTTTGTGGGAGGTACATATGAAGTTGTCACACTTGGCTGAGGAAACCTCTTGCCTGCCATTCATATGAGCTGCAATTTGTGTGTGATGCTCTGCTAAATGCAACACTGGCCCCTCTCTGATGCTGCCACAACCCTCTAGGTGTGTTTATACAGAGCTGCTTCCCTTCTCCATCCTCACAGGTGAGATGATGGAGTCACTTACCCGCTCAGGATGGGAAGGAAAGATCTTCACCAGTGCAGGTTTCCATGGGATGGGCAGGGATGCACCCAGTGCACATCACTGGGGCATCAGGACAGGCTTTTGGGAGCAGGGGTCAAAGACTCAGCATCCTCCTCCTCCTCCTTCCCCTCCTCCTCTTCCTCTGCACCTTTGTGTCACCCTAGGACTGGTGCCTGGGTACTGAACCTTTCAAAATCTCTTGCAATTTTATAGATAATAAATAAGCTCAAGCATTTTGCAGCAGTAAATGATAAACTGTGAGGAGTGCAAAGGTAACTGTGTGTGTTCTGGCTGCTGTAATTCTACCCTGAGGTGAAAAAAGTAAAATTCAAAAAGTAAAATTCAGCTTTTAGAGTCAGGTGTCTTTGCTGCATCATCCACATTTAAAGGCCCCACTGCCTGAAGTATTGCCTTAAATTTAATATCCATTAACATTTAAAGATATTTCCATCCCCTTTTAGAGGTGCTTTGGTTTTCACAAGGTTTATGGTATTTACAAAAAAAAAAAAAAAGCCAAAAAAACACCAAAAAAACACCAAAAAAGCCTCTATTGTGTTTCCTCATGTTTAAGAAAATGTAGAAAAAGGAAAAGAAGACAAGAATAGCCACTCAGAAATACCTCAAGCCCTGCAAGTGACACAGGAATGGAAGCCCTGAGACTTGCAGAAAGTGTGGGACATCATCTGCATCAGCCAGCAACACTGTAGTTTCTCTTTTAAAGTTGTGCTTAATAAAAAAAAAAAAAAAAGTTTGAGTCAACTTTCTGTATAGGAATGTGCCTCTTTCTCAATAAAGTTCCCAAATCTGAAATTTCAAGTATTTTTTCCATCTTATAAGGCATTTTATGTCTTTCTCAAATAGCAGATGAAAACTTTAGGTCAGGTGGGAAAAAAAAATCACCATTTTTCCTAGAAAATGTGTGAACAAAAATCTGTAAGTAAGGAGAAAGTGCAAGTGGGAAGTCACTTCAGCTATCATTGTAGTGTGTTTTTTCAGGATTTATTTGCAGTAATTAATCTTTTCTGACTTGCCTGCTTCTTTTCTCTCCTCCAGGAGTTTCCCACACATGCACAGGTTTAATAGATGCAAATAAAGCGAGAAGTTTCCTCAGTGGCTTAAAATAAAAGCTTGGAGAAGGTGGGAGCCTCGTGTTGAACTGTAGGGGGTAATGTTGCTACACAGACTCTGCCTGCCAGCTGCAAAAGGTGGATAAAGCTATAATAACCCACTGTCTGGGTTATTATGTGACACTCTGGGTCTGCAGGGAAAGAATAAAAAAAAAGTGATTATTCACAGAGACCTCCTCTGTCTGCCCTCACCATCGCTCCTTTGCAAGGGCACCTCAGTCTCTGCTGGATCCCAGAAATCTGGGATTTTTGAGCTTTCTGTGCTTTCTGGCACTGACCCCCTGGAGAACACTGCTTTTGACCTGAGCCCTTGCAGAAGGCTTCCAAATTTGAGTGATGGAGTTAAAATCATGGGTGTGCAGTAAAATAGAAGTGTGTGCTTTCACATGGTGAAGAGGGTTACATTTGAGGTTTTTATAATATAGTAATGGGCATGGGACAAGATGGAGGATTTTGGGTGGTGTCTCCTTTCAGTGTTCATCTTCCTTCTTCCTCATGGTTTCAGGTAGTAGTTTCTGGTTAAACAGTCAGTGTCACACTGAGGGTCATGGGAATTTGGTTATTGGGTTAAAAGTATAAATAATATAGGTGTTAATTCTATATTGGACTGTTTAGCTTTAAGAGACCTTATAGCAGCAGGATCTTGCTCCATTTTCCTTGCTTCTAGCAGGTAGCTGGAAGTGCTGTTGAACTCTCTGTAGTTTCTGATCAGATTTAATAAACAACTAAGCCCCAACATGAGAAAATTCATGTCCTTCATGTGTTTTTTAATCCTGGCTCTGAGTGAAGTCAGAAGAGACTGAGACAAACCACTGATTAAGTGGTGCAAACTCCCACTGCTGTTACAAGTCCAGTTCTTCTGACATCTCTGTGTCATGCTCTGCTCAATGGTCTTTGCCTGGGATTTTATGTGCCTTTACAGTCTAGGGTTGTGTTTTGTATTTTGCCTCTTTTTGGTTCTTGTGGCTGGCCCTGCTTGGTGCCAAAACACCCATTGATGCTGGGCAGGTGGGGAGAGGCAGTCTGTAAGTCTGGTGGATAATGAGATGGTAATGCACACTCCTGCTGCAGTGATGGATTGCTCCTTCATTCTGGAAGGAGGTGTGACACGATTTAGAAGGAGGGAGAAGGTGAAGTGGAGATGTTAGTCCGGAAGTGCTGGGGAGGTAACAGCCCTGTCCACCTGTGGGCAGGGGGGTGAATCCTTCCCTCATTGCACAGCTCCCATAAAAGCACTGGAAGAGCCTCCCTGGCTCTGCTGCTCATCACCCAACCTTCTCACAAAGTTGAATCACAAAACTGAATTTTGTTTCTGCACAGGTAAAAATACTAGTTTGAGGTGATTGTTGAGGCAACATTCACATCTGGATTTTGTGCTCAGCTACTTGGAGCCAAGTGAAATGAATCCAAGTGGAAGCCAAATTGAGTGGCTTGGCATTAGCCCTTCCTGTCTTTGGCTTGGTTTTGTGTCCCAAAAATAAAAAGGTGACCTGGGTCATCATTCTGCTTTTTGATGCAGCAGGCTTTGATGAGGCCATTTTTGTCAGCCACACATGTGGATACCAAAGAACATCTTCATTCCAGCTGTTCATAGTGTGATGTAACATGTGCTCCACATACAAGGACCAAAGTTGTTTTTTTTCCATTAAGACATCTGTTGTGATTTAACCCCAGCTGGCATTTTAGTCTGCTCACACTCTTCCTCTTCTTGCACCATTTTTGGAAGAAAAACAAAGCAAAAATCTTGGGTTGAGACGAAAACAGGTAAATAATTGAAACCAAATAGAATATAATATTATAATAATAGCAACAATAATAATAGTAATTGTAATGGAAAGGGGAGAGAGAGAGAGAAGAGTCAGCCCTAAGACAAACAAGATGCACAGCACAGTTCCCACCTCCTGCTGATTGATCCCATCCTGTCCCTGAGCAGCAATTGGTGGCTCCTGGCCAGCACCTCCAGCTTAAAAACTGGGCATGAGGATTTGTGGTATGGAATATCCCCCTGAGCAGTTGGGGTCAGCTGTCCTAGCTTTGTGCCCGCCCAGCTCTTGTCAGAGTATGGAGAACTGAAAATTCCTTGACTTGGGATGAGCACTCCTTAGCATCAGCTAAAACATCAGTGTGTTACCAACTTTATTTTCATATTACATCCCAAACATAGATTTGTACCAGGTATTAGGAAGAAAATTAACTCTATCCCAGCCAAAACCAGGACAACATCTGCTCTGAGCTCAGAGGTGCAGTTTTTGTTACTCTGCATGCCTTACAGCTGCCTGAGAGCTCTCTGGCACAGCTTCTGTGTCTGGTGAGCCGATGCCTCTGTGGGAGAGTTTAATGGCATAAAAAGTGGTTTGCTGCAGGGGCAACACGGCTCCTGTGTGCCTGCAGGCAGCCAGAGGGAGTTGTCTGACACACCTGACAGCCTCCATCACAGCTGAGGTGATTGCCAAGCACAGCGAGCTGTCCCTGTCGCCAGGTCCCTGTGAGACACTGTGGATCAGAGTCACAGTTTGTTCTCTTGAGAGTGACAAGGGCTGCTGCAGCCCCTAATTGAGTTCTGCTTTGCCCTAATCCGTGTGCTGTCAGAGCTGTGAGATCAGCCAGGGGCAGTGTCCTTCCCCACTCAGCCAGGGCTGAGCACTCTCAGCATTCCCCAGTCCCACGTGGAGGCTGCATACTGTGAGTGAAGCTTTTCCTTCCTGTCAACACGAATATATTTGTGTTATGAACCAGCCCTGCATCCTTGCCTGGCTGGTTACATGATGAGTGACACTGCTGGGGTTATTCCAAGGTGACACCAGCAGAGAACAGTGAGGAGTGCTAATTCTGGATACAAGTGCTGCAGATGAGCAGAATTAATGGACTACTACATCCTGCACATGTCAGGGGACAAGTGGGAACAGCAACAGGCTTATTGTGCCTTTCAGTTCTGAACAGAGGCTGTATCAATCTCCCAACATCTGAAATAATCCAGAACCTGTTTTTTTTGGATTTTCAGGAAGGATCTTTCTTTAAAAGTGCCTGCATGGAGAAGGAATCTGTTAATCTCTGCTAGGGTTTCCCTCTTCCTCCATGATAATAGTGGGGGCAGGCTGGAAGGTGGCTGCAGACTTTCTTGCCAGTTTTCCATCATTTGCAGGCTGGATGTTTCTCCTTGTGGCATTGTGGAGGGAGGAAAGTCCTGGCTGCTGCAGGATCTCAGGTTTCTGTCCAATATGAAACGGGACTTGCTGTCCTCTGTGTCAGGCTTTGAATTGGAAAATTAACAAATGGGTGAAAATTAGGAATGCTTTCATTCAGGAGCAGCCTATGTTTTCTTTGCATGGGCACAGATGACTTCACCAGGGAGGCTGATGCTTTATCCTTACAAGTTTTGTGCCCCTGCATGCACATCCCATTCTATCCATACAAAAAACCTTTTCTTCCCTTACCTATCCACTGAAGATCTTATGCAGGGGCTACCATGGTAATGAAGCCTCTCTAATCACAATAACAGATTTTTTTGTGAGAGCTCCTCTTCCCAAAGGATTGTGATGAATGCAAGGAAACTTGGCAAGAATTGGGTTTCACTGCTTTTTTTTTTTTTTTAACTCAGCGTCTGCCACATTGAGGCTCTCAGGTCTGATCACAGCACAGCTAATGCAGGAAAAATAAAGCTGCTCCCAAGACAGACTGACTGACAGGCTTGTCATGGTGATAGTACACATATTTGAAATATTATGGCTGCTTTCTTGAAAATCATAGCTCGGGGAAGCTGTTTCCTTGAGAGCATGTGGTAAAAATAACACCTGCTTTGCAGACAGTGGATTTGGCAGCTGTGAAGATATAGTGTCGGGATCTCTGAAAGCTCTATACATTTTTGCTTTGTATACCAAAAATAATAGGATTTGTTATGGAAAAAAGGCAGGATGCCATGTGAATTCCTAGGTACAAGGAGAAGAGGGGGAAGAAGGTGGGGGAATATGCCTCAGTGGAACTAATATAAAAACCATCATGCTTCTCACATGAAGGTGCATCACTCATTTCTCATGTGGTGCATGGCTCCAGTAACCCATCCCCTTGTGCTGCTCACTAGGGCTGCTTGGCAGGACCTCAGATAACATTGCAAGACACAGCCCTGGCTCTTTGAGCATGAGGAGTTTCGTTTTCCTCTGAGGAGATGTTTTTGCTGAATCCCAACACAGCTGCAGAGTCCTGCCTGGGTTCCTGGTGAGCATCTCCCAGAGCCCCCTTGCACAGCTCCTACAGCTCCAGGGCTGGAATTGCTCTGCTGTTAGTGGCTGCAAACCCCAGCTCCTTTGTGAGAGGTGCCAGAAGAGGCAGCATTGCTTTAGCAGGGCCAGTGATGCCTGGAAAATCAAGATAACATTCCTCCATTGCTTTTAGAGAGGAGGCACAGATGGGTCCCTGCTTCAGAATACTCAAAGGGTAGAAAAACGAGTTTCTGAACTGGAATCCTCATGATTATCACATTGGCTGCAGGAAATGTTGGTGATGACTCTCACTCCTCAGAAAACCACTAAGGTATAGTGGTTTCCTTAATTAGTTTGCCTTGGTGGCTAATCCCCTTTCACATGAAAAAAAAAAGTGTTCTATGGTTCATTGACAGTGGTTTGGCTGTACTTATCAGCCACTGGTTCTGGTTTCCTGTCTTCTGGGGAATTCCTTTCTTTAAAGGTATTTATGCTCTGTGACCAAATCAATTTTTTATATTTTTTGATGAAGTCAAGCAGATGGAACTACTCAGTATTCATGTTTGTTAGGCATCTTTTTTACTTCTCAGATATTTCTGTGGTTTCTTACTGAAACCTATTCCATCATTAAAAATCTGTTCTAAAATGTTGCCAGTTAGAACTGCATTCAGTATTTTAGTTTCCCTATCTAATCTCACCAGTGGTATACTTATATAGGTAAAAATTACCTCTCTGGTGTTTTATTACAACATTACAACATTTTCCCATCCTTTTGTGAGTATTTTTTCCACATTGCATAAGAAAATATAATGTTGAGCTATTTATTCATGGCAAGTTGCAGTTTTACAGGATACAATCACCTAGTCTTTAGATTTGCTGGTAGCTGTGTTCCAATCTTTATGCACTTATTTCTATTTTATTTATTTGTATTTATATAAAGCAGGGGTTTTTATAATAAATGGATACACCTTGCTGAGAAATCCTGACACCTCTACATGCTATTAGAATTGTAGCTGCTGTTGCATTCCTCCCTGATTTCCCAGCAGCAGAAACTCATCATGCCTCTCCTGAATACGAGCTGATCATTTGAATTTATGAGCTGAAAGATGCTGTCAACTGTCAAGATGCTTATACAGAGAATAGTTCTTTCTTAAATTATTTTGATAGACTTCTTCAGTGACCTGACAAGTTTAGCTGATACAGGCACTGAAGTTATGCTTTTTAAAGGGTTTTGAACCTATGGTGTGGTGTGACTTTGTTAAAACTTTGCACAAAAATGGTACAACACATTAAATGGATTAAAAACTGGCTAATCTCAAAAAATAAGTAAATTAATATTAATATTAAATTACTATTTTAAGTTAGGAATTATTAGACAATTTTTACTATCAGGAATTATTGCTTTGCCCAAGAGAGATCTATGTATTTACTGTAGGATCATAGGTCTGTCATAAATTGAGGGGAAAATATGAGTGAGTGATGAAAAACATCTAGATGATGCAGTGATTGTTGGCATGAGGATGGAGCAGACATATAATTTACACAGCATGACCTTAAACACTCAATAGCTTGACCATAATTAAGGAGGTATTTTAAGGTAATAAAACCAAGCTCATAAATTTAGGATTAAGGAATGCACATCATGTTATCAAAATAAAGGACAATCCTGGAGAAGACATGTTCCCATAAACAGAAGAGAGCAGGTGAAGTCTCCAGGGAATCAAGAGGCAGTGTAAGTGCTTCAGAAAGAATTTAGGTCTCTGAGTAGGAAACTGCAGCTCTGACTGCCCTGCTCAGCATTTAGGTGAGCAGCAGTTTGGTAACTTGTGAGGTTCTTTACTTTTTGTCTTAAAGAAAAGAACTGTTGTAAAGTGACAGTAGAAAATCAAATGTGTCAGGCAAAGCATCCCCCAGGCCTGTAGCTCATCTCCAGTGGAGATACCTCCAGTGACACTTCCCCAAAGTACTCCCAGCCTTGCAGTGGTCTGTGATTTGGGACCTTCCCAAGCCACAAGGGTCTTTGTGTCAAAAAATCTGTTCAGGGTTTCCTGCCATGCTTGTGTCAGCTTGCCCTTGGAAACTTCTGGTGACTCCCACATCCTGTGGGCACCCACAGCTTAATGACTTGCTGCATGAATAACAACCTCCCTAAATAACAGCCTGCTGTCTGCTGGTTTAGTTCAACCAGTCGCAGTTCCTGCATGGCAGGAGCTGTTCTGTCCCCATGTGTGCTCACAGACCTGTCCCTTCTTTCTTGTCTGGTGTCTTCTACAGTCCTGCTGTTGGGATTCATCACATCACAGAATTGTTTGGGTTGGAAGGGACCTTAGACATGACCTAATCCTCATCCACTAGACCAGGCTGCTAAAAGCCCCATCCTTGAAGACTTCCAGAGCTGAGGAGAGTCAGTAAAGAGTGAAGCACACAAACTGCACTTAGCCCATGATGCCCTGAGAAGTGATTCCTTGAGGATTTTTACTTAGCATGGCCAGCAAGGCTCTGGGGTGGGTGCTGGTAGCAGCTTCAACAGCAATAAAGGGGATTTTACTGTGAGCACCACGATATGGAAGAAGGGCAAAGATGGCATTTGTGGTTAACCAGGCCCAGGATGAGCTTTAAGTGGACCCTGAGCAGGAGCAAATGTTCTAAGGGAGGCCTTGCAGAATGGCTTTTTGGTAACAAGACTTCATTAAAGGATTCATTTCTCTGGGATGTCCTTCAAGCACAATTGACTGATGTCAACAGCTTTTCTTCTCAAGCATGCACAGGAAACAAGCAAACAGCTCTGCTGCTGTGTTAGTTCTGGCTGTTGTTCCTCATCCCCACCTGCCTACTAGATAAAGCAGCATTGTCTGTGTAGATTTAAAATGACAGTAAATAGTGCTGCTGGGCTATATTTTCATTTCAAAGCCGGCAGGAAAATGTATCCTTCTTTGAGGCAGACCACAGCAGTATTTAGGTAGCTTTGATGTATAAACTTGGTTGTTAAAAACAGAAGCATGTTCAGAGCTCTTGTTTTGGTTGACAGCAGTACAGCACTGCTCCATCAGCAGCTCCTGCAATTTTGCTGTAGCAGCCCATGCAGATAAAATTCAAAGGAACTGAAGCTTGGAGTTGGACTTCCATGGATATTATTGCTAAGCTAAATCTGTGGACAACCCTCTGATTCTCATTTATTTTAAGCATTAATAAAACAGTTATTTAAGTGATAAATTAATTATCAAGGGTGCCAGCTACTTGATGTAGACTGATGGAGGTCTGAGCTAGCAAGTATCCCTCTGAAATGAGTGGCATGAATCTCCTTGGGCATCTTTAAACATCCAGAAAAGCCAGGTGTGATGTGATGTGGGTTACCTGGCCTGACAGCAGATGTAGACAAGAAACAAACTTTGCATGGTGAGCTGTCCCACTGGGATGCAGCAACTGAGCCATCCCTGGGCTGGCTGGCTCACTCTGACTGGTTCCTAAGGGTGATTTTTCTTCACTCAGGTCCTTCATAAATGCCTTTCTCTTTGTTGAAAAATATTTTTCAGATCTGCTCTTTCATGCCTCTCTGATTCAACGTACAATGCTTTGGTTTATGGGGGGTTTTGCTCTTCAGAGAAAGGAAATCCCTCCCAGGTTCAGCAGAGGAGGCTCAGGCTGGCTCAAAGGAGCTTCCTCCAGATCCATGGACGTGGTTCTGGTGTTACTGGCCTGAAGTGAGAGACCTTGAAGATCCCCTCAGCCCTAAAAGCAGACAGGAACTTACTACCATGGCAGAGGCACCTTGCCTTTCCACATGGCTTGTGAGGAGGACCAAGGAGATAAAATCCCTCAAGGACCATCCAAAGAGCCAGGAGCTCTGCTGGGAGACATGCCTGATGTCAAAGTGATGCCCCAGGAGCACCTCTAGCTTGAGAGGTCAGGACAGCAGTGGTGACCAACATATTTGGCAGAACCCAACCATGAACTAACACAAAAGAGTTTGCTCTGCACACCAAAGGAGCAAATTAAATGAAGGAGCTATTTGAAATAAACCTATCCAGCAGTTCCAGGGGGGCTGCTCAGCCCAGGTAGATGGCTGGACTGGCTGCTGTCATATTGAGTAGGTATTTCCAGAACCCCACTGAGGCTGGAAGGAGAGGGGTGTTGTCTCTGTAACTCCTTTTGGGGCTCAGGAGCAGGTTGGTGTGCAGTGAGACGGTGTTTGGATGAACTGATACTGTGACTAAATGTATCCATCACAAGTTTCCTTGGCTGATGAACTTACCTTGTGAAACAATGAACTGATTAGATTTTGTTGGGAGCCAGAGCGTGATTTGTAGGGTACATTTTACAACCACTGTGCAGGGAACTATGTGCAGGAATCCTGACACTGTTTTAAACCCTTAATTCTCTACTCTTTCCCTTGAAAACACGTCCTGCACAGTGGATTGATTAATAGGCCAACACTTCAGTTTTAGGTGGTGATGATAGGTAAGATAACACTGGGTTGAGTTCCTGGGTACTTTATGCAGGAGACAACAGCATCAGTGCAGAGGTCTTTGGGCACATCTCACCTGCCAGGCAGAGCTGTGTGCCTGTGAATCCCATCTGACAGGAAACATATTGCAGCACCAGGAAAAAAAATGACAAAACAGCCAAAGTGTGAGAAAGTGAGGGACACAAACCTTCAGCAGCTCTGAGTGCATGGCAGGACAGACCTCAGGGAGCACGGGACAGAGACCAGCTGCAGCACTGAAATCTGATGCAGAAGCTAATCAGTAATAACTTTTCTCCCCCAGTGTCTGGCACACTGGAGTGAAGACAGGGCCAAGGCAGTGCTTTCCTGCCCCAGCCCCACACCATCCTTTGCTGCTTCCCACACCAGAGCAGCATGGCTGGCTGGCATCTCTGCAGCTTTGGCTGCATCCCAGCAGGACAGACATCCCACCAGCTGCATAAGAATGAGGGCTGGGCTGAGACAGGAGCTGTGCCCTTCTCCCAGATGACTGATGGTGACTGTCACTGTCTCCAGCGATAGCAGACCCAGTTGCTGTTGGACACCAACTGTTTTGTAAATCTGATCGTGTTTACACTAACAGTGCTTGATGAGCCTCATCAGGTTGCAATGCAAATGTTTCTGCATCAGCTGCTCCCAGAAGAGAGATGTGGTGGAGAGGCCATGATGAACATCCAGCAAACACAAGCTGCAAACAAATTTCAGTTCACACACATGCTCCACAGAGGAGCCAGAAAACATAATTGTGTCAGGAAATAGACGAAGAAGCTTGAAGACTTTGGCAAGAAACTTCTACAATCAGAATATCTTGGCAATTACAATAATATAGGCTTTAAACTAGGCAGTGTCTCTACTGCTTCTGTTGAAAAAGTAGCACCTCACTTAGGAAAGGGAACCAACCAGCTAGCATGAGATTTGTCTGAGATCCTTCCCCACTTTGTTACCCAGGAACAAAGAGCTTGTGTCACCTGTTGCACAGGTGTGGTCATCCTGCTCTGGTTAAAATGGCCTGCAGTTATATGGACTCCTTCTTTGGGTGAGAAGTGTGGGTGAGGGTTGTGAGGGGGGACCACAGCCCCTCTCCAGTGTCCCCAGGGCTGAGGGTGCTGAGGGGCAGGGCACTGGCCATGCCCCCCACCCTGGCCCACACCTCCACCAAATTTCAGCAGATTCTCTTCTCCAGCTCACTGCTGGCACGAAAACAAAAGATAAACTTTCAAGAGTAAATATCCTCTTGACCACCATGAGAAATCCAAGCCTGTTGAATAAAATTTTGAATTGTACTTTGTTTACAGCAGAGCAACAACAGTTTTCCCAGTGGCAAAGCCCCAGACAGTGTTTGAAGCCTAACTTCAGATGAAGACTTCAGATGTACTTCAGCTGTGGATATTTCTCCCGTGAGACCAGACCAAATTCTCCTCTAAAATCAGGCAAATGGTAATCTTGGTAAGTTGAACCGGGTTCATAGCATTAAAATGGGAGGGAATAGATACAATGCACCATCCATGCAGACTGTGCTGTTTGATGTTTACAATCACACCAAACTATTTCCCTGAGCTGGAACCCAAACATTTCTGAGGAAAGAAGAAATGGTAAGTCAAAGTTTCCTTGCTATATTCCAGTCTGAGGTGAGGTGGAGCCCCACCAACCATAGGGTAGATCTTGGTCTCCCTCTAGTGATGGACCTACCAACAGCAATGGAAAACCAAGCTCCAGCTTCCTGCTTCCATCCTTAATCCACCCCGGGGCCCATGCTCAAACCCTGCACCCAGCCAAGGTCTCCTCAAAAAAATCCTTCCTGACATCTTTCCACTCCACACTGGTGTGCAGGATTCCCAGGGCCTGGGTCATGGGATAGCCCTCATCCCTGAGCCTCTGAATGTGTTCTGCTCAACAGCTGTGCTAATATTTCATATCCAGATTACTGCCTGGTGCAGGAGCAAGAGACAAAAGCTTCTGCCTTTCCTAGCTGCAGGGGTTTCCTGCAGGACACCCACCATTGCAGCCCCCCATGCCTGTCACCCCAGGAAAGGCAGAGATAAGCATGGCACTCAGGAGAAATGTGGCCCTTGGGGACATGTCCAACCCAACATGTGCTCTCCAGGAGCATCCACCCTGGATGGGGAATGCTGGAGAAGCTGAAGGTCTCAAAGCTCTTCTGAAGTCACTTGAGGTAGTGGCACTGTGGAAGTGAGATGGGGCAGCCTGGGAAGCTCAGAGCACTCACAATCTCTGGTGTTGGGTCATGAAGCAGCTCAGAGCACATTTACCTCTGTGAAGTCCATAAGGATACACAAGAACATCTTGAGTTGTGTTGTGGGCCAGTTTTGTTGGTAACCATGGGTCTGCTGACATCAACTGTTCTGTCTCCTGAATTTCACAGCAAGGTCTTTGAGTTCTGTCACTTTTCAGTGACATTGTCTCTTGTAGAGCTTCTCATTTTCCATTCAGAGCTTCATTGCAGGATGTGATTAAAATTAGAAAGTTTCTGAAAGTCGTGCACTTGAGAGGAGCAAGCAAGGGGAAAATGCCCTGAGCAATGTGTCAACATGATCTGGAGAGGCAGGTGGGAAAATAAATGAGTAACGTTGTTTAATTATATGAGACATATTTTCAGCTTTTTTTTTTTCTTTTCTTTTCTGTATATACCTTTTAATTTTTAATGCTTTTGCCTAAAGATGTTCCTAGTAGGAAAGTGTCGCTAAAGTTGGTAAAAATAATTAGATGCCCACCTTGAAATGAAGTGGATATGATCTTGCATATAAACATTTTCAAGCCAGGAATATGAAGAATGACATAAAATTAGAAGAGAATGTATTATTTGGAAAATGCAGAAAATAAACAGTGATTTTTTGTCAGCTGGACCTGCTGTTCTCCTGCCACATAGCTGACTTACTATCAAATAACACTGATTTTTTAATTGTTGTCTTTCTTGCAGTCAGACTGCCAAATGAGAGAGCATATGAAAGTTAACAATTCTGTAATTCTCCTCAGTTTTTATATATTGAGATTTTGAATGTTCAAACTCTAAATAGACTTCAAGTGCTAAATTTTTTAATAAAGTGTAGTGACAGGAATTGCTAAAGGCACTGACAGCAACTATTCATGAACAGTCAGGTTTAAACTCCTCATTAACAAAATTTGTTACTCCAAGTCAGGATAACACTCAAGATATATTTAAGGGGCTCATGTTTATTAAGCACTTCTCTTTGCCTAGTGATGTAGTGCACGTTGTCAAGAAAGGCTCCTTTCCACTGAAGAGAAGATGTGCAAATACCTAAAGATGTTCAATACCCAGAATTATTTGTTGAGATTGTTCCCCCATAGGCTGAAATATTAACAGGGAAAGTTAATGGAGGATGGTTGAAGACACACCAAACAAGCTGCTTTAGCTGCAGTTGTGCCAGTAAATTGCTCCTGGGTGTTTTTAAGGACTCTTGTTTTTGACAGAGAAAGCTGAAAGGAGAGTGTGTTTTTCACTACAGGGTTGAGCTGTTCTCTGTCAGGGTGAGCCCAAGGCCTTTCAAAACCCTTAATGACAAGGCACATTAAGTTCAGACCAAGGGAAAAAGGTGTTGAAAATAAAAAAAAAATCTCAGGTGCAGACTGTACATCAAATAAGAAAGAAAGCAGCAACCTGCACAGCTGACAGCGCTGTCATATACATTGAGATGCATGATGGATTTGAACATAGGTCATCTGGGTGTTAGCAAGATGTCTATTGTCCTTGGGATGTGGTGCTAAACCTGAGAAACCCCTCTAGCAACTGTCTTGTTGAAACACAGGGTGTTTTTCCACACACAGCTTTGGTTTTGAGAAGCTCCACACAGGCCCAGCTTTGATTTTTTATTTAGAGTCACTTGTCTCAAAAGTATCTCAGCTATATGTCATTGATTTGTTCTCTGTTCAAATCTCCTGGTACCCAGTGAAAGGCAAATGTGATCCTGGCTCATTCCTTCATCTGGTACAGCCTTGTCAATTCCAGAGCAATCTGGGAATAAAGATTGGGAAGATACCAAACAAAACCCTGGGGAGTTGATTCAGTCCCAACCTGAGCACGAGGGCTGACAGGAGAATTTCTGAATACAAATGCTGGAGGCTTCAATGTCACCTGTTGATAAAATAACAGAAAAAAACACGTGGTCACCCAATACTTCATAACTGTTCCACAGCAGGGGAAAATGGGTGGCTGAAGTCCCAGGTCCCATTCCCTGGGAAATGGATGAAGCAGTGCTCACAAACAGGGACTTGACCTTTAGATGCAGTCAGCAGCCAACATGGTCCTGTTGGGACCTCCTGCCAGGAAAAGCTGCTAGGACTGTGAATGAGCCCTGAGAGGCTGAACAAAAGGTGGTTTTGTTGTTCATGTGCTCACTCAGAGGCTGAATCACTGCTGTATAGGCTTACCAGACTCCTGAGCCTCCTTGACCTCCTAAAGGGCATGTACAACTTCCCCTCACACGTGGATTTATTCACATACCTTTTCTCTTTCTCAGGCCATTAGAGGAATTAAAGAATAGGAGGATCATATGACCTGAAGGACTGAAAAGGGGGATGAAGCAAATGAAAACCCCACCAGGAGCCCATCAGACACGTTCTGTTAATGGCCAGATAATAAAAGGAGAAGATGAGAGCCACAACACAAGTGCATGTTTGATCAGAAGCTATAATGTTTGCTCTTTGATCCTGATAAACTGTAAAGAAAAACAGTTTATGAAACGACTGGAAAAATATTTCTCATTAACATCAAATAGGAAATCCTTGTCATGGCAAGGAAACGAAATATGGATGACAGATCAAAGGTGTGTTCTGCAGAAAAATCCTCAACTGTATTACATAAATATCTGCTCCCTTAAAAGTGGGGATTTCAGTCTTTGCAGGACCCTTTTGAGAAATGCATCAGAGAATTTAGAATTATAGGGGATGAGAAAAGAAACTTGTAAGATCCAAAATGAAATACGCAAGAAGATGTACCCTGGAAGAACAGTATTTCAAGAGAGAGACATAAACTGCTTTTCCTGTTATAAAACTTGAAGTTACATAACAAAAATTCAAGAACTGACCAATTATTTGCCCACAAACCAAGTAACCTCCTAAAATGAGGTACAGTCCACCAGCAGAGAGACATGAGTGCTCTGTGCCCACATTGCACACCAGACCCTGGCAAGCACAAAACAAATGCTGGGTGTTGGTTGGACACCTCCTGTCTGTCCTTCAGGAGATACCAACACCATGATGAAGCTGAAAGACTGGTTAAGCTTCACCTTAAACAATGTAATTTGGATTGTTTGCCATCACTTTCTTCCTGTTGCAAGGTGAACATCTGAAACTGCATCAGACAGGAGCCAGACAGGAAACTCCCTTAGAAAAAGAGAATGAAGCTGCTCCTGCCAAGAAGACAGAAACTGATCCAGCTCCCTTTGGACAGCCCAGCTGCTCTGTGGCCAGCACCTCCCCCAGGACCTGCAAACACAACCTCATCCATCACCCCAAAGGCAGATGCTGTGCTGCAGCCCCTCCTCATGGGAGGAAGGCCATGAAGAACCAGGCTCTGTCATTGTAATTCTTGCTGGAATGCTTCTTCCTCTCTGATAAACATGAATTATGAGGCGCCAGCTTAAAATTTTGCCTTCCCCAACTTTCTGTGGGCCTGTGCTCTCTTAATGTTGTATAAATGCTGATTTTGGCATTTAATAGTCTGTAGCTCAGAGCTGCAATAAACTCAGACTGATCTAATAATGAATGACAAGCTTAATAGTGTAACAAACTAGGAGCTTAAGTTAGTCTCCAGGGTTTAATAAGGCTGCCAAATAAGAAAGCATTAGTTATGTATTACAGCCCTAATAGCTGAAAATGTTGGTGTGAACAGGGCAGGGAGAAATGGGGCCAATGAGGGGGGGGTTTTTTCCTGATGTTTTATGGGCATAAAACTGCTTGTCAGCTCATTTCCAGTACAAGGAGGTATTAGGTGTATATTATACTGGTGTACCTATGGAATGAAAACCAGCTGCCTTGTGTTTGCTGTTTTGTCAGTCACACTGGTTTGTTTGGTCAGGGAAGACAGGGAAGGTGTAGGATCACAGTTGGAAGGGACCTGTGGAGGTCTCCTAGCTCCAGGACACACCTGGATCAGGTGGCTTGCTTTGTGCTGCCAAGATTCTTTTTCACACCTCCACCAAGAACACTTTTTTCCCTTACATTTGCTCAAGACTTCCCACATTCCATTTCAGACAATATAGAAGATCTGGAACAGGATGCCCAGGGAGGTCATGGAGTCTCCCTCTCTGGAGACATTCCACCTGGATGTGTTTCTGTGTCAGCTGCTCCAGGTGACCCTGCCCTGGCAGGGGGTTGGACTTAATGATCTCCAGAGGTCCCTCCCAACCCTAACACTTCTGGGATTCTGTGATCCTGCTCCCATGCCATTTCAAGATGAACACCTGGCTGCAAAAAAACTCAGATCTGAACTTGAATGCAAAGTTCTAACATGTTGCTTTGGTTCTTCTGTAGCTAGACCTGCACAGGTAAGGAGAGAGATCAGCAGTCAAGGCTGAGAAGAGCACTGAAATTAGGAAATGCAATAGTTGTTAGAAGTGCCTCAAAAACATTGACAAATGTTCTCAATGAACACTTGTGGTGCTTGAAAAAAACTGTTGTAATAAAATCCTTGGTGTGTCCCAAGGAGGTGGAGAGATGAAGGATAAATCAGCACGTCCTCTTGTCCAGAAAGAGACACTACTGGAACAGAAGGGAGTAATAAATAATCTCTTAAAATGTGCTGCAAGATCCTGCTTCCTTCAGAGAGCAAGACAGGATGAAATGGCAAAAGAGAGATCAGATTGCCTGGCAACTCACAGGAAATAAAAATGGTGAATTAATCCAGCAATCTCAAATTAAGTACAGATAATGTCACTGCTGGGACAATGAATGAGAAAAAGTCAGAACCTCTCAAGAGCTCCATTTTTTCCTTTAATTTTGGATATCTTATTGGTATAACATTTCTTTATGCACTTTCATAAGAGACCTAATACTTTCAGATCCATAATTCAGCCTCAGCTAAAGCAGAAAAAACTGTTGCCTTTTATGGCAGAGCTAATAAACTCAGGTTTGCCACATAACCCATGTCTGAGGAGGAAAGTTATAATTTGTAATTTCCAGAAAATCTACCAAATAGTCTGAAGCTGCATTGTAATATACACAACAGGAAATCAACAAGACCCCTGCAAAATGACATTAGAGCCTCAGAGATAGAATATGCAGCAATTATAAAGCAGACACACAGGCGTCACATTTCTCATAAGCATCATTAAAATTAAATTAGAAACAACGCTTCAAAGATAACAGATCATATTTTGCTTTAGCATTATCTTGGTTCTCTGAGGCTTAATAATTTCCAGAGAGAAAATGTCTCAGATCCACCAGGGTTTCTGGAGTTTGCCCTGTGGTGCTCAAGAAAACCTTCTGGTCTGAGTCATTGACAATTTGGGTCATAACCCCTTGTGCATTTTCCTCCAGGCTTTGTCACAATAAAAGCAGCCAAGGGTGAGCAGCTGGGATCTTGTAAAACTTAACACAAATGGTTGCAAAGACATGCCTGTGACCACTCCTGGACTGTCAGTGGCTACACAACACTCGTGTTGCTATTCATGCCTTAACCTCTGCCATCAAGAAATCTCCAGAAAATGCTTCAAATAATGCAATATCTTTAATTGCAGAATTAAAAAAGCAGATTTAGACCAATGCTCTCCAGCTACACATCTTGGCTCGGACCAGAAAGAACCTCAGTTAGAGCTGAGTGCAGACACTGAAATAGAGACAGTAAAAAGGAAGAAATAAGTAAGAGAACCTTGGGGAAATTAAAATGAAAATGAAACTCCAAGGAGCTAAATTAAATAACTGTGACACCATTAAAGTGATAAGGAAGTGTGTAGGAGGCACTTGCAAAAGAAGTTGAGGGATCTCTGGACCTGGATGGTCGATGAGGTGTAACAGCACAGCCCCAAAAAACACACGGAGCTCAGCAGCTCAGGTGTGGCTGGAGCTCCAAGTCTGCCCTTGGTGTGAAGGGCACATCCAGGTGACTTCAGACACCCCCACAAGAGCAGGCTCTGATCATCTCCACATCCAGGCCAGCTCCTGCTCATCCTCCCTGAGAATGGGGTCTGGGGTGGAAGGGGCAGGGAGAGCTGGCTGCCCACCTGGGAAAGCTGGAAGTGTTTCCAATAAACTTTTATGGTGCTTGCATTTTCCTCCTAGTGGCAGGTCATGCAGTCAGGTCTTTGCAAACCCTGCTGGTTTGATTGCCAAGTGTTAATCAGACCCTGAACAGAAGGAATTCTTAAAAGAATTGCTCAAAACCTCATTTTTGTTACTTTCTTTCATTTTTCTGACAAAGTCAGTTGTCAGTAAAAGGCAACAGAAATTCAGAAATTGATTACGTATATTTTTCATCCTTAGAAGCAAGAAAATTATGGAATGGGGAGGCAGGAATAAAAAATGAAAGAGCATATAGGCTTGGTTACAAAACCAGAGGCACTGTAGGTGCAACCTTTTATAGGTAACACTTGAAACAAGAGGCAAGGCCTCTTTATTTCATTGACAAAAACTTTTTCTAGCTCCAAGTTGCCCATCTAATAAGATTTTATTTCCAGTCTCCACTTTATTTGTCCCTCTCTGTTCACTTGTGCCATGCTCATGCTGATGTAGCGTTGCATTCCTGCCTTCTTTTGGTTCTTTAGATCAGCCTGAAATTCTCTCAGTCATATTTATTGTGTACTGTAAATGCAGGTTTTCCATCTGCCCTGAAGGAAGGAAGGAAGGAAGGAAGGAAGGAAGGAAGGAAGGAAGGAAGGAAGGAAGGAAGGAAGGAAGAACCATTAACTGTCCCAGGAAATGGGAGAGTTTGGCCCTTATCCAGTTCCAGTTTTAGTATTTTGGCCATTCTTAAAAAAAGGTCAGATAGTCTAAAATTGTAATATTCTAACATAACCAGACTACCCATCTTGTTTGGATATCTAGGACTTTTGAACACCCTGCTATCTGTGCTCTGCTAGCTGGATCCTGGCCAGCTCATTTCCTTCTCTTTCTTCTTTCTAAACCAGCAACATAGTTTCATTTATATTGAATTTATCTGGAAAGAATTGGTCACTGAGGGGAATGGCTCTTGACCCATCTTTTCCTCTGCTTTTATTTATTGCAGGCAGAAGAAAACCTCTGGGGTTTTCAATTTTGGCATCCCAAGTTATCCCAGAGCTGTATGGTGAGGATGGGTGGGATGCACCTGCAGGATACTCTGCTCCCTTCATCTCCCACTGCACTCTGCTGCCTGCCTTGTTACCCAGACACTCAGTCCAGTGCTCTAATGTGGAATATCTCTGCCAGAAAATAAAAGCCATCAAAAAAAGGTAAAGATTTTAAAATCTCTGTGGCTGTAAACGCCAGAGGTGCCAGCCAGCCTGCTGCTGCACAGGCAGTTTAAGTGCTGAGTGCAGCTTCCACTGTGCACTGAGCCTCTGGCAGTGACAAACTGACTAGTCAAGTTTTAAAACCTTTCTGGAAGTTTTGCACCTGTCTGGAACTTTTAAGTCATTCTGGACACTTCATTCTGTGTTTTCTCCTTTTCCAGATGACATGTTCCTATGTATATTTCTGTATTTTTCATCCCTTCCAAACAATAGAGGAACCTGCTGGTAGAGGAGGAGAAGTTTGGTTTAGAGGGATGAAAATGTTTTTCTATAGTGTAAAGCCATTTCTCAGCCAACAGCACCAGGAGTAAAGCACAGGCATTTTGGGAGGATGCAGAATGTGCTTCCATAAGGAATTAGGTCAAGTCCAACCTTGAATCTCACCTGAGGTCTGGGCAGGGATGCTGGACCCTCATGGCTCCACTCAGTGCTTGGTGGCAGAGCCCACTTTTGCTGCTGCATGCACAGGTAGGGGACAGGGAATGGGGACACCAGGGGACGTCTCTGGGGGTCTGGGACCTGCTCTCAGCATCTCCAGGAAGGGCATGGACAGGAATTCCCCGTGCTGGAGCAAAGACTAGGCACTGCTTCAGAAAACAAGGGACACCTGGTGCTGTCCACACACCTGTGGCATTTCAAAACCTGGATCAGCATCTGGATTGCTATTTCCTGCTCATCTGCTATTTTCCTGCACAGGGTGAGAACTGCTTTCATTAATGACATGAGTTTCCAAGCCACTATGAGAAGGCACGTGAGTTTTGTTTTGCTTGGTTACTCTCAAGCATGAAAATTAAGGCTAAATTAAAAAAGCAAAAGCCAGTGCAAATAGCCTCATGCCTCTAATTATGTTGTTTTGATCAACCCTCTGCTGAGCATGTATTTTAAGGCACTCCTAGCTAATTTTTTAGAGAGAGTAAAATGTGATTTTTACAAGCTGTGGGCTGGTGCTGGCTGCATTCATGTCATTTTACTCCTCATGGAGTGGCCCTCACCAGTTTCTGGGGTGCCATTCATAGAGTTAACTGTATGCAAATATTATTTAAATTCTGTGTTTCATTTCAGAGGAAAGGAAGAGCACAGAGGTGTCTATCAAGTGAGAGGTGGCACTCACAAAGTTCATGCAGAAGTGGTAGCAAAGGTACCTGGTTGTTTAATAGGTAGTGTTGGATTTGAGCTACCTGAGCCTCCTTTCAGAAAAAATGCAACAGTTACACCCAAGTTCTTATGCTGCCATGTTGGCCAGAATAAATTAGCTAAATTTCCACTTCAAGAGGCAACAAGAGCAGAAGAAAAAAAACCCACAAAGCCAGAGATGCTGAATCAACCACACTTTATTAATCATTGGCATCTAATTACTGGCAAGACACAGCACAGTTACCAAGTGTGATGTTTCAGGAAGCTGTTTATGGATTCTGATTGATGTCACACCGTTGTGAAATTGCCACTTTTTTTTTTTTTTAATTCCTCTGCACATGAGCAGGAGTGTGGCTGCCAAGGACAGTGTCTCAGGCTCCCTGTTTGGAGGAGAGGAGCTCTGAGCAGGATTCTGGGGGTGCCCTGGACACCAGGGGTACTGACAAGGGCCCCACCTTGCCTCTCCTTGCAGAACTCCTCCCAGTGCTCAGGGTGCACTGATGGGTAGAAAACGGAATGTCCCAGGCACCCAAGCAGCCATCACATCTTGGTGTCACCTTCCCTGAGGTTACACATCTCCAGAGCTCCCCAGGAGCCCACAGGACTCCTCTCCTGTGCCCTGTCACTCCCTTGGCCCCAGGAACCTGGCCTGGGGGAAGTTTGTGCAGCCCTTGGGAAGTTGTGATGGAAGCTGAGTGCCCAGAGGTGCTCCTGAAAAATCTGGGTGTGTCACCCAACTGCAGCCTCTGATTTTTCTGTTTGTCCTGTCCCTAGGTCTACAATGAACACAGAGTATTTGGTAATGGAGTTTCTACACCAGCAGTATTTGAATTGATGATTTGTTTGTCCCTTTAAACCACCCAACTGTCCTCACCACCCTCTCACTGTCACATCACCCCTCTCTGCCTTGGCTGAGAACAGAGTTTTTCCCTCTGCACCTCAGGCACGGATAATATTTGCAAACAACAGCTCTCCTGGAAGCTGGCACCTCTCCTCTCCACCAGTGCCAGTCATCATGCTGGGAATGGCACTGTGGATCACTGGAACCATCCAGCATCCCTGGGAAAGACCTTACAAGCCACTTCATCATCTCCTTAATGCTCTCCCTAATCTCTTACAATGAGAGCTCTCCCCGCCCCGGTGGAACTAATGTCATTTTTTATCCTTGTGGTCACTGTTAGCAGTCAAGCAAAAAGATGTCAGTTTTAATTACAGCATTTATTTACACATATCTCTCCTGCTTTGAACTGGAAGAGAGGACACCCTGTGCTTTCCTCACACAGGGCTCATACACTGCTGTTAGAGGAGCAGGTAAAACCCTTGTCAAAGGGAGTAAATCTCTTGGTAACATCTGCTTGTATTTCTTCTCAGAGCAAATAGCTGTAATTGATGACTTATTTAAAATATATGACAATCATACATGACAAATTTTTAAAATTTATTTTAAGCTTGCTAAGCAGGTGCTGTAGTAAATGTGACATGTCTCTGATGCACTGTTCTGGTAATATCTGCTTGATTTTTATTTTTACATGCATTAATTTTACTCTTTATGACCACAGTAAATAAAATTGGTGAGAGAATAGCAGACCTCTTTGGAGAAAGCACTCCAAGAAGTATTATTTCAATTATGTTTCTGTGAAAATGAAATTCCAGCTGTTTGGTTTTTCCACAGCCCCCTGAACAGCTGTCCATTTGCCTGCCCTCATTAGCTTCCATCTCTTAGTTCATCTAATACTTCCTTTTTTTACACACTTTTCCTGATGTTCTTCTTAAGTGCTGTCAGTCAGCACCAATGAGTTTTGGAGGGTTTTTACACCAGGTTTCATATTTTCTGGAGTGGCTGGTAATGGTTGGTGGGGAAACCACTGCCAGGTTAACAGGTCTTTACATTTTTTGAGTTTTGGCTTTCTCTGTCTGCTTTCTTTTGAACCTCTGACTAAGAAAAAGTCTGTTCTGATCCAGAGAACATGCAGTTAGATCCATCCTGACTGATTTCCTTGTATTAGCCTTGTCTTTGACACTTTAATGGGGTTGTAGAGTGTGAAAAAATTGAATTGTCCTTGTACTTCTCATGACTTTTTAGGACTGTCTGGTGAGTACAGTGTGGAGAATGACCTGAGTATCAGATATCACATCACACCCACAGATAAACCCAGGCCTGGGCATCAGCCTGGCTCTAAGTGTTTATTTCTATACAGAAAGTCAGTGTGGAGGAAAGATCAGTATCCCAATTCACCTGCTTTCAATAAGCACCTGAAAATACTGCTTACAGCACCTTGTTCCAAAGTGACATGATTTCTCAGTGTTTTGAAGCCCAAAGGAGTGGAGTTGATCTGCATAAGGCAGTGACACTGCTGGCTGATATCCTGTGGCACTGAGCAGTGACTTCTTTCCTTCATCAGAAAACAGAGGGGGAACATCTTTGTTAGCCAGTGAAATGAGAGACATCCCAATGGATATGAGCTGGGGACATGGTCCATTGGAGCAGCCCAAAGGAGTCCTGTGGATCCAGTCTGCTGGAGCCTGGAGAACAACCTTGGGAGTGCTGTAAAAAGTGTCAAGGCAGGAGTTTCTTTTTAAATTTAGTGGAGTTCCTGGAGAGCAGGAAACATGCTAGGGTTTAGACATGATAAAAGCACGAGATACTGAAACAATCTTCTCTCCTTCCTATTAGCATGGAGAATATCCAAGTCTGAAATCTTCCTCTTACCTGGCCTTGGAACCAAGTTCAACTTCACCAACAGCAAAAACCTCTGGAGCCAGAAGCATGATTAGCAGGCTTTTGGGACCATGGCCAACCTCTGGCAATGCTGCTGGCACTCACAGAACCATGTCCTTGCTGGTGACAACCCTCCACATCCAAGGGCTGGAATCTCTGATGTCTCATTGCGAAGGCTGGACACCGAGCATGCTAACAACATCACTCCTTCAAGGCTGAAAGTTCTCTTCCAACATCCTTTTCCCCATTAATTGAATGACCGCTGCTACCCAGCACTGGGCTGTGATTCAGGAAAAGGTCAGGCCTTTTTCATGGCTGCTATTTCCAATTAACTTTTTGTGTTCTCAGGCAGGGGTCTCCTGCCCTTCAAGCGTGGGAGATGCTCAGCATGCCATAGAGCTCAAAGCAGCACGGGAGGCTAAACAATCCTCCTGGGAGGAACCTGACCTGACTGCTAACTCTGGTTTTACATGGCAGAAGGAGAAATGCCCTCACTACTTTCTGCCAAAAAGGCAGAGATATCACTCCAGTGAAGCAGCTCCATTTTCTGTCATCAGCTGCATTTTCATCCCTCCCCATCTCTGTTATCTGCTTGGACTAATCCATGCCCCTGATGCAGGAGTACCATCTTTTTGTAGGACAGAACAGTGCATTCAGTATTCCGAAAATATGTCTGCAAAGGAATAACCATTTGGATGGAAATTCTATAAGCAATTTTTGACCTGTATGGGTTTCCTATAACCTGCACCGCTGTCAGTCTCTACTTGCCTATCCTCACTTTCACGTTCCTCCTGAGGCTTTGATCAGGCTTCTGCAGGTGAGAAGAAGTTGTAAAGATAAATTTGTGTGAATTGGGCTAAATGAAAATGGGTGGCCAGAGAGGGGAGAAAGATGCACTGCAGACCTTTGCCAAAGAGAGAGTGGTAACGTGTGCTGAGACCATACCAAGTGCCAGCAAATTCACATGGCAAAAAGCCCTTGCATTTGTGAATGAAATGTGAATGAAGCCCACTGAAGTGTGATGAGCTTAGATTTAAGCTCACTCCTCCTCTAGAGCCTGCAAACCAGCAATGGCATAAAACTCAAAAGGCTGGAGGCTCTGAAAGCTCTGGTGATCACCTTCACTCCTCTCAAGGAAAACTTAATTCTCACCTAAAGGAGAGGAACCCACCTCTGCCCTCCCTGTGACTAAATTGCCTCCTGTTGAGAGGGTTTGTGTGTCCCTGTGTTTAGTTGATATTCTACACCAGGAGGAGATGGTCCACCAGCTTCATTTCTAAAGATCTGATCTGCCTGGCTTGGCCCTGAACCATGTGCTCTCTGAAACCAGCCTGTGGTCATTGAACAAGAACAGGTTGGGATCATGTTTTTTCCAGCTCAACTGGATTTTCCAGCTTCCCTCCTCAGGCACTCCAAATTAGTGGGTACTGCTGGTAGTTACAGAATCTCTCTTTGCCCCAGTGCCCCGTGCACAAGAAGAGGATGATAAAGCTGCTGAAGGTGATAAGTGCTGGGTTGTTGATTCCAATAATGGCAGTGAAGTTCTGAGAAGGCTATGGACCCAGCCCTGAGCCAAGAGCAGTTTTCAGTCAGAGCAGGGTTTGTGCAGGAGCATGGGCTGTGCCAAATCCCTGGGACACCTCTGTTCCTGGGTTAGCTCCATCTCACTGGGGTTGCTCTGCTCCTTCCTGCCCAATGACCTGACCAGCTCCTTACACCCTTGCTCCTGGTTCCCTGTTTTATACCATGTGCACAGGCCAGCAGCAACGTTCCTTCAGCACAGAGGAGGTGGAAATGAAATTTCAGCATCCAACAATAGGAAAAAATGTTGCCAGAGCTGGAAATCCATTATGGGCATTGCCTTCCCTGTGAGTGCCCAACTCTCCAGCCTTTGTAGCCCTTTGGGGCAGCTTGGTGGTGAACTGTCACATACTGCCATGGCCATTCTTTTGCTGATCACTTTGTGCCTCCCTGAATCCCCCTTCTTTGGACAGTGATGTTTATGATGTACAGAACATGCCCCCTGTCCTGCTAGTCCCACTCTTCTTTATCCCAAAGTATTTGACCATCTCCCCAGGGAGAAATATTTGTTCCCATCAGAATATGAACACAGCAAAAGTGTTAATCACCTGGTAAAATTTTGATTTCATGTGCACCTGCTAATAAATGGGAATGCTGGAACTGGAGGTCGATGGGTATCCAAAGCTAAAGATTATCAGTAGGGCATCTGTCATTGCTTAGTTAAGATGCAAATCATCACTGTCTCCATGGTGACAAAGTAACTTTTTCGTGTCAATTAAATACAAACAGCTGGATGTGCCCAGTTGAACTCTCTATAATGGAAGAGAAAACATATCAGGGCTGGCTACAGCTCCAGCAGGGCTCAGCCAAATTCTGCCTCATCTCCCCCTCCAGCCAACCATAAAGAGGTCTCTGAGCATGGCCAGGTCCCAGCACTCACACCAGTGATGACAGACTGAGCTAAGTGCTTAAAAGGTGCAGTCAATCAAGAAATAATGGGTTGAAGGGAGCTTGTTGCCATTTGCTCATGGCTGAGATCCCACCAGCCCTCCTGAGTTTGCTGGCAGGGACACCAAATCCCAGCCAGGGCAGTGGCTCTGCAGAGCCTTAGACAGGAGCCACAGCCACATTGCTGTGGGTGGTAAGAGACATCTTACCCTGCTTGCAGGGAGCACAAGGGCATTAGTTATAGGCAAGTAAAATAATTATGGGAGCCATAAAGATGTTTAGGAGATGTGCCTTCAGGAGGAATGCAGGAGTGAAGATTGTTTTTTGCCCTGCAGCTGCCATTTACTTGGTTTGTGATGACAAAACCCAGTTGTCTACACCTCTTCTGTCACACTCGCCAGCTGGGCCATGAGATCTTGTACTCCCAAAGTGGGTGCAATAAAAATATTCAGGCAAAAGGCCCAGAGCTACCAGCGTCAGTGACTGTGATTTGTGCCTCTGGGTGTTTGCCCCACCTCAGACCCTGGGCCAAAGCCACACCTGAAAAAAAGTTGATGAAAATCAGAGCATTCACGACTTACAAGGAATTTTTTTAAAGCCTGGAGTTCTTCAAGTCCATCTCCTGCCAAAGCTGGGTCCCTTGCCTGGTTGTTGTTGTTGTTTTGAAGCAGCCCCTGCTGGTAGCTGAGTGACCCCAGCTCATTGCACAACTCCAGGGACCCTATTGCTGCCTCCTGAGGGACTTTGGAGATTTCTTTGTCTGTCCTGCCTCAGTTTCCTTCTCCCTCACACCCAGGGATAACAATAGCAACCAGGTCAGAGATACTGAATCCTGTCATTGCACGTGGCCAGGGTACTTGTGGAAGTCATGGTTTTGCTTTGGTGTGGGCTCTGCTGCATGAAATGAAGCAGATTTTCCTGCACAAAGCCAGTGGCTGCCCATGCACCTTGGACTTGGTGTGTGCTGTAGCCCCTGCTCTGGTAGTTCCTCATGCAGCTGTGTGTGTACAAAGGCACTTTGTTACTACTCAGAATTTATCCTCCCTTCAAGAAAATAAGATTTTTCAGCAGTAATAAACTGCATCCAGAGTGAGAGGTCAGCCTCACCTCAGCTGCAGCAGGAGAGCAACTCTTGGGTACAGATGAGCACTTAGGCATACTGGGAAGGAAAGAAGCTTGACTGATTTCCAAGACAATGTCTTGATGTGATGAGGAAAGAGTAATTTAAAAATCAGCCACCTAGAGGCAACTCTGCACTGATGTGGAACCCTTTGTCTCCAGAAACTCCACAAATAGTAAATCTGGGCTAAGACCACTGGCAAGGGGGATGCTGAGCTCTGGGTCACTGTGGGGAAAGTGAGACACAGGCTAAAGGGCACACCAAAGCTCTGCAGAGTGCCCTCTGCTCTGCATCTTTGGGCATCCATCCTCTGCACCCTTCCTTTCCTTTCCCTTCCCTTCCCTTCCCAAGCAGTGTGAAGATAGAACTGTTACATGTGAAATAAAGCCCAGGGGGGAGTGTTTGACATTTACATCAATATACTGGTGTGCCAGCTGTTACACAGAGGAGACTTTTCTCCTTTAATGGTGCCTTCAGGACATGGGTTTCACTGCTGGCACAGGAGCTACTGCTCTGGGAATGGGAGAGAGGCAGGACCATCAAGGAGAGATGCATTACTGAGGTCAGGAAACACATGTGGTCAATCCTCTGCTATCTTCAGTTTCCACCACAGAGCCTTCATTCATCTGAGCCAAAATCACAGGTTCACCAGACCTTTAGGATGGCCTGACATGTGCATCCTGCATCTGGTGGAGATGGTGCCAGGGTCTGGCTGTTCCCCTGGCAGCCTCCCTCTGCCCCTGGAGGTGGTCACTGTGAGCACATGGTGTGCCAGGTGTTGGCCCCAGTGGGACCTGCAGTCCAGGCAAAGACCATCTCTCTTGCCTGGCTGAGGTCAGAGCTTTACATCCATCCCTCTCTTAAAGCCCCACTGGAACTTGCTTTTCTGTCCCTTTTCAGCCTTTCCCTTGTTGACCAACAATGATTTCCATGCAATCTCAGGTCATGTCACCCATATGACAGTGGCACAGAGATTTCTCTTTACTTGAAGGCATCTTAAGAGCAGCACCTGCTTGCTGGAGAGCTTTGCCCTAACACAGCTGCCCCAGAGAGAAGATTTCCCTCCTACCTTATGCCCAACTTTATGCTCCTGGCCTGAGTAGAAGCAATAAAAGCAGGATCTGATGAGGGAATTTCCTCCGTGGAGCTCCCTGGATGCATCCATGCTGCAGTGATTCTCAGATGGCCTGTCCTATATTCACACAGAGCTCATTTCCTTGCACAGCCTGCACTTGCCCAAGTGCCAACAGCTGAGGCATGCCTGGGCAGGAGGGCAGAGCCCAGGTCACGCTGGCCACAGCAGTGGCTTTTCTGGAGCTGTGATATTTGTTGTCCTCCCACATTAAAGGCTTGGGAAAGCACAGCACTCATCAGAAAGCCAGCAGGATGGAGCACACGCTGCTGATGGCAGGTTGCTGCTCTCCCTGGAAAAGGGCTGCAGCTGTAATTATTACACCTGTGCCTTCATTCTTCCCTCTCCTGCTTTCCTTTGCACTTCCAGCCTTTACATGCCATCTGCATAATCTCTGTCCAGATGACTAATAATGCCTTGTTAGAACAATAATTGGTCAGTTATTTAGTAGACTTATAATGATTATAACTGAAATAGGTTATCAGCCATAGGGCACAATCCATTTCAAACTGCAGTACACAGTGGCTGAGGTTTATGTTCCTTGGTGTGATTTCTTTTCCTTTTGTAGAAGTAATTATGTGCATTTGACTGTATATTGCTATTGTTGAAGCCTTTTATGCAAGAGTTAGTTGTGCACAATGCGATTAAAGATGGAAATTCAAATTACAGGCAGTAATGCAATGGGACCAGCAAGTGGGCTTAACCAGAAAGGAAAGCAAATACAGGAATGCAGTGTGCTCCCAAAAATTATCTATTTCCACTCTCCTGATGGATTATATTGTCAAGAGGCTGGATAATATTGGAGGAAATAGCAGTAACTGGATGTGTTCCTGTACTCCACACGACAGGAATGTGGCTTAGCAGGATGCTGATGGAGTTCGTGACTGGGGGATGCCAGCAGCATTCAGGGACAGAGACTGAGGAACCACTTTTTGCTGTTCCTTGTGTGGATAACAAAATATAACCGCTACTCTTGGTAGTTATTTCAGTAGTAACACCAGCTGAACTGGGAGTCTGAACCCCAGCCATCTCTCTGGAAGGTGTTGGTGTGGCACAGTCTCAAATTCAAGTAGCCTAGAAGGTGTATGCACAAAGCACTGTGGCATGAGCTCCTTTGCCAAGTTCCTTGGGTAATATAAAGCATTAAAGACACTGAAAAAAGGTTGTGTTAAGAGAGAATTCACCACACCTGCTTTGGGAAAAAAAAAGAGGTGGAGAGAATGGTGGGAAGTTTTTGGTCTTTATGCAAAATACTCAGTTTCCAAAAGGAGCTGGAGGTCTGTGTACCTTGATTTTTGGCTGCTGAACTAAAATCTCTTAAAAGAAGTGGCAAGCATCAAATTTCAACAAATAATCTACATGGGTGTCTATAAGGGAAACACTAAAGTAATTAGTAGCTTTAAATTTTAGGACTGAGAACAAAATGTGCTTGGGCTTGAGTTTCCCAAGAACACTGTCCATCGGCTTTTTTCTCCCAGTTTACTCATGTTATCCAGTAACTCTTTAGATCAAAAATTAATGCTATGTACAGAATCTGAAAAAAAGTGTATTCTTATAGAAGAAAAAACCCAAGGCTGAGCTTTCAGTTAGATCATCTCTGTAATCTTGATTTAATCACTTCTGATGTGCTTCAGATGCATTTATTCTGTGCCCCCTTTTGGAAACTCCTGCATCACTTGCTCTGTATTTCAACATACTTTGGGAAAATGCTTGAGAAGGGGTTTTACCCCAAGATGTACCACACTGGCTTTTCCTAGCAGAAATTAAATGTCTTTGTCCATGTGCTACCCAGGAACTCTGCACACAGGAGTTTGTGGATGCATGTGGATTCTTTGAAGGCTGCAGCAGGTCCAACAGGTTTCAGAGGCATCAACCACTGTCCTTGCACAGTAAATACATTCAGAATCTCCAGGGAAATCCACAGAGCCCTTAAATCCAAACCAGAGGGCATTCCCCAGCAGCTGGAGGGCAGGTGTGCACAGAGCACAAACTGTCTGGGCTCATCCCTCATCTGAAATAATCAGAGCTGGGTTAAACCGGATGATTTATGGACATTTCAATTTCTGTCAGAAAAATATGGTCCTAGGGGCAATTTTCATGGAGCTCTTGTAATGGATTACAGGTGGTGTGGATGATTTACAGTAACTTGCTGGACAGTACTAGAGCAAGGGGGTCCCAGGCTTGGGTGGAGTCTTCTGCTGCTGCTGCTGTGTGACCCATAAATAACATTAACATGGGAAATTAATTACTTTATTACTTTTGTCTGTGAGCCTCCTGTCTACTGCAGGACATAAACTAACGTTTTCCTGATTTTCTTTTGTAAAAGTTGTTTTGCACCTCCAGTTCCCGTCCAATGTCTCAGAACTGAGTAAACTTCATTATCTTCCCCAAGGCATTGGGAATTGGGATTTCCCCATGCTTACTGCAGATGCCAATTGCAAGTGCCAAAAAAAATCCCCAGCCCACTGTGTTCCCCTGGAAGCACCATTCCTAGGAGCCGTCTGTTCTGAATTAAGAAATGCTGCAATAAGGATAGTTAAATTAGAATGGAACTTAATATATAGAAACCGTGGTAGAAGAAGAATGGGAGACTAAATTACACCTGACAGAGCTGTGTGGCAGTACATCCAAGCAAAGGGTGTATGTTTTTCCTCTTTCTTAGTACATCCCTGCCCAATTTTTTGGCATGAGATCCAGAATTTTGATAAGTTTCAGAAAGTCTGGACAATGACTATTACAAATGCTTGTGAGTGTGATTTTTGTTTGTGTTTTTGTTTGTTTGGGGGTTTTTCCCCCCCAAGGAAGGAGAGTCTTGCAGAGGAGGCATTTCTGTACTTCTCTTGAGAACTTGGGTTGGCTCCTGGCTCCTCTACAGACTTCTTGTAACTTTGGTTCCTTCTTCCCTCTGAGGTGAGACAAAGAGACCCATGGCTGATTCTGGAGGGTAAATGCCCCCAAACAGAAATTGTGCCCCTGGAAGACACTGTCCTGATCAGATCTCATTGTGCAGAGGAGGGAAACTTGTCCTTCCCAGCTCAAAGGGATACCTGGGGATGATGTTGTGCCGACTTGGACTGTCCTGAGCTCATGGAGCTGCTTGCCAAGAACCCCAGGAGGAGATGAGGCAGCACCAGGTTCACCAGGGGAGGGGCTGGCAGAAGGGCCAAGGCTTGGCACCCCATTACCCTAATATCTATTGTCCCTCTCTGTCCCCACACCAGCAGGACATCATCTCTTTTTATGTGATTGCCTCCCAGTTGTTCTTGTCCTAATGTCCCTTGTCCACCCCCCTCAGTGCCACTGAGCCTGGGTGGTCACAGATGTGAGCAGCACTCAGGTGAGGGGGTACCAGTGCTGTGTTTCCTGTCTCTGCTGCAGACACCCTCCCCAGCCCAGCCCCTCTGGGATTGTGACCACGTTTCTCGTTTTCATAACTGCATCATGCTGATCACTCTCCAGTCAGCTGGTACTCCTCAGTCATTTCCAGAAGGTGAGGTGCACAGGTATCAGAAAGCTGAATTTTTATTGGGTTTCCAGATTCATTACCTTGCATTTCACACTGGTGAATTTTATCTCTCCCTGCTTACCTCAGTCTTCAGGATCATGAGCTTCTGTTTTATTCTCTCTCTGCTTACATATTGACATTGCCTCTAAATTTTGCCATTAGCAGATTTTGTTAGGCATTTTTCTGTGCCCAATTAATTAACAAAAAAATTGGTGTCAAAACTGTCTTTTAAAGAACTTTAGTAATAATTTCCCTCCTTTCTGATCCCTACCTTTGCAGCAGTGCATGTTTCTATCTCCCCTTCAGGCTACAGCACATTTGCAGTTCATTTTGTTTCCACCCTTCCCATCTGAGCTAATGCCTCAGATGCTGTTTAATCAAGTGCTTTCTCCCAGACACTGTGGATGAGCTCTACTGCACTCTCTGCATCTAGAAAGCCTTATGAAAAAATTATGTTCCTGAGCTAACTTTGATGAGTCCATACTGCTTGTTATATCATTTATCTCCATTATACTTTTCCTAAAAATTTCATCTAAAATCCTGCGTGTCTTTGAGGTCACACTGGAGACTGATTTTACTCTTTTCCTTTCTTCTCTTCCCTTTAAACTTGCTGTTTTCAGCCATGTGATGCCATTTTTGGCTAGGCAGATGAGCTTAAAAGGTTTGTTGCTGCCCAGAGATGTCACATGGGATTCAGGAGAGGAAGCAGATCCTTCGGTCTGGTGGATGTGAAACTCCTGGAGCTTAGGATCAGTCTGACTCCTTCTCTTGTTTCCATATTCATCCTCTTCACCATATTAGTTTCGGAGGCTCCTTTCACTTCTCTGAGCAACCCAGCCTAACTTTTTAGAGATGTCCTCTGGAAGTAATGAAATTCAGCTTCAATCTTCTTCTGCCTTAGCCCTCTGTATAAGCCCTGCTCAGCAATAACAAAAGTATCTTCATATTACCAACCCTGTGCTCAGCACAATCCCAAAGCCCAGCCCTACCCCAGCCACTGGGAAGAAAAGTAACTCTACCCCAGCCAAAAACAGCACAAAACCATTGCAGTGCTCTCCTGTGCTTCAGAATTAATAAATATCAGCTCTAGAGTACAAAGTGTTTCTTACAGTGTCATCTTTTCTCACAAACACCTTCTAAGGATAATTCAAATTAGGTCAGCCCAGGTTTTCTAATAGACTCCTTGTGATTTTTATTCTTTCACCTTAGGTGAGCATAAAATCCAACTACAAAACTTTGAATTCTCTGACTTTGAAAATCTAGGCTTTATCCACAATAAATTTAGGAGTTCTTTTGTACCACTGTGACCCCTTTAAGGAAAGCAAGAGGACAATGTGTGTCCATGCTTTATTTTTGTTTAGCCCCCTTTGCCTATTAATAACAACTTCTATTAATATGTTGAATTCTCGAATACTGCCCCCAATATGTGCAGTCCAGAAAATCTTCAATAACTTTTATGCACAGAAAAATGTTATTTCTCCAGATAATATTTTAAGATCAAGTGGGATTCAGGTCAAAAGCTAAGGGACCTGTGCTCAGGAGTTTACATGTCTGTATTCCTTTGTGAGCCCCGTGGCTGAGATCCCATGGCAGGAAATGGAATCAACAGATCCTAGAGAGCTCTCCAGCTCACACTGTGCTCAATACCCAGCTGGGATTCAGGTGGAATGGGTGGTGTTTGCACCACCTAATTAGTGGCTTGTCTGAAGTTTCTTCTGTCTTCACTTAGAGCCAGGATTAAAAAACACGAAGTAGATTAATTTTCTCATGTTTGGGCTTGGTTGTTTATTAAATCTTATCTAAAGTACAGGGAGTTCTGCAACACTTCTGGTTACCAGCTAGAAACCAGCCAAATGGAGGTGAACCACTTAGTTACAAGGTCTCTTAAAGCTAAACAGTCAAACAGAGAACTAACACCTAAATTATTTATACTTTTGATCCAATAACTAAACTCCTGTGACCCTCAGTGCAGCACAGACTGTCCAACCAGAAACTACTGCCTGAAATCATGAAGAGTAAGGAAGATGAGCACTGAAGAGACACCACCCAAAATCCTCCATCTTGCCCCATACCTATTTCTATGTTATAAAACCCTCAAATTTAAACCCCTTCAAACCCCTTTACCATGTGAAATCACACACTTCTATTTTATTACACACCCTTGACTTTAACCCCATCACTCAAATTTGGAAGCTTTCTCCAAGGCTTTAGGTCACAAGCAGTGTTCTCCTGGGGGTCAGAGCTAGAAAGCACAGAAAGCTCAAACATCCCAGATTTCTGGGATCCAACATTCAGGTTTCTCATGGAGTTGTCTGAAGGTTTTGGGATGCCCTAACACGCCCTGCCTGCCCTCCAGAGAGCAGTAAGACCCTTTCAGATCCTGTTCCACTGTGCCTGCACCATCCAGACCTCACAGGAGCCTGAAATAGCAGCAGATGCTCACATCCAGACAACTGAATTCCCTCTGTGTGTTTGTTCAGCTGAATCTCCCCCAAAATCTCCCAGATGTGAAGCCCTTTGGTTTGCATTGGTGGTGGATCAGCAGATGTTTGCAGCTGGAGCTAGTGAGGCAGTTCCTATGGCACATGTTGATTTTGGTGCACTTGGGCTGAAATGCAGCTGATAAAAGCAGCAGCAGAGCTGTGCCTGGCATCCTGGGGCTCACAGAGTGCCCAGCTCTCAGCTACAGGCAGTGCTGGCAGGAGAACAAATGGATGTCAAACCACCACAAGTACATTTTAACCTGCAAATTAATTGGAAGTTTCTAATTATCAGGACTGTAATGCTCCCACAGCATTCCCAGCAGAACAGTACCAAATGCTTTTGAGATAGATTAGTTTGCTAAACTGATCTCAAGACAAGGCCATGACTGGGTGGAAAAGCTTCATGATGTAGGGAGGCTCTTCACTGTCTCTGCAAAGTGGGACACACAGGACTTGTAAAAGCTGTGTTCTACAGGGCAGCCTGGAGAATCCACAGGTCAAAGTTGTTTATTTGCTTCATAATGATAAAAATGATCTGGCATTCCTTGTTTTTTTTCTTTTTTTTTTGGTGTTTTGTTGTTGTTATTTGTTTGTTTATTTTAACTTAATTTTTTGGTATTTACCATCCAGATAGAAAATTTGAAAATTCATCTGCTTTATGAATTTTAAAAAATATATAAAAAATAAAATAAAGAAAAAATAAAATAAAAAAGTTACAACTTTTTTATACAGGAGAAAATCCAATATTTACGTCTCTCAGGCTGTAAGCATAAATAAGTGAGCAATCATTTCACTTGTTCTTGTACATCTACTTGATACTTTTCTGCTCCAGTGAGTAAAACATAATAAGTTTAAAGAAAATAAGTTGAATGCATAAATTAAATCAGTTATTTTTGGGGCTCATAGAACTTGTGAGTCTTCTGGGGTGTCACAGAAATACTTGGGCAGGATTTGTTGAAGTGAGTGCAGTGGGAAGCACGTTTTGATGGATGTCATTTGCAGGGGGTTGTACAGGTTTTCATGGATTTCAGTTTGTGGGAGTGCATCTCATTCAGATGAGAACAGAATTGAAGCTGAAAAAAAGGAAATAATGGGGTTGAACAAATTCTGTGAAAATTATGAATTCTACTGTCAATGGGAAGATTTGAATAGCAAATGCTTCAGTTATATTCACAAATACTTTTCTTAAACTGAGCTAACTGCATTTTCAATATTATTTCCATATCTTGCCTATCATAGAGCTTTTTGAATCCTTTCCTGTTTGATTCCTATGGAATTATCACAGACCACATGGTTTTCCTCCTTGCAAGTTTCTTAGGAAATAGTCAGCATTCATTTCCCTGATGCTTTTCAGTATTTTAATAACATTTAGTAGCAAAAGGTACTGTTTAATGGAGTCATTGTCTTCAGACAGGCTCCAGATAAGCAATAGTCCTGTGCTGAATGCAGAAATAGGTTAAATATTTTTTTTCACATGGAGGTATGAAAAAAATTATATATTGTTCAAGCTAAAATTCAACTAAAATTTATCAACTCTCAGAAAAAGCAGAGGGCCCATAGCTTTAACTATCTCTGCTTTTTTTTTTTTTTTTTCCGAAACTACCTACTATTTTTTTAGTCTTAATGNTTCTGGGATCCAACATTCAGGTTTCTCATGGAGTTGTCTGAAGGTTTTGGGATGCCCTAACACGCCCTGCCTGCCCTCCAGAGAGCAGTAAGACCCTTTCAGATCCTGTTCCACTGTGCCTGCACCATCCAGACCTCACAGGAGCCTGAAATAGCAGCAGATGCTCACATCCAGACAACTGAATTCCCTCTGTGTGTTTGTTCAGCTGAATCTCCCCCAAAATCTCCCAGATGTGAAGCCCTTTGGTTTGCATTGGTGGTGGATCAGCAGATGTTTGCAGCTGGAGCTAGTGAGGCAGTTCCTATGGCACATGTTGATTTTGGTGCACTTGGGCTGAAATGCAGCTGATAAAAGCAGCAGCAGAGCTGTGCCTGGCATCCTGGGGCTCACAGAGTGCCCAGCTCTCAGCTACAGGCAGTGCTGGCAGGAGAACAAATGGATGTCAAACCACCACAAGTACATTTTAACCTGCAAATTAATTGGAAGTTTCTAATTATCAGGACTGTAATGCTCCCACAGCATTCCCAGCAGAACAGTACCAAATGCTTTTGAGATAGATTAGTTTGCTAAACTGATCTCAAGACAAGGCCATGACTGGGTGGAAAAGCTTCATGATGTAGGGAGGCTCTTCACTGTCTCTGCAAAGTGGGACACACAGGACTTGTAAAAGCTGTGTTCTACAGGGCAGCCTGGAGAATCCACAGGTCAAAGTTGTTTATTTGCTTCATAATGATAAAAATGATCTGGCATTCCTTGTTTTTTTTCTTTTTTTTTTGGTGTTTTGTTGTTGTTATTTGTTTGTTTATTTTAACTTAATTTTTTGGTATTTACCATCCAGATAGAAAATTTGAAAATTCATCTGCTTTATGAATTTTAAAAAATATATAAAAAATAAAATAAAGAAAAAATAAAATAAAAAAGTNATTATCACAGACCACATGGTTTTCCTCCTTGCAAGTTTCTTAGGAAATAGTCAGCATTCATTTCCCTGATGCTTTTCAGTATTTTAATAACATTTAGTAGCAAAAGGTACTGTTTAATGGAGTCATTGTCTTCAGACAGGCTCCAGATAAGCAATAGTCCTGTGCTGAATGCAGAAATAGGTTAAATATTTTTTTTCACATGGAGGTATGAAAAAAATTATATATTGTTCAAGCTAAAATTCAACTAAAATTTATCAACTCTCAGAAAAAGCAGAGGGCCCATAGCTTTAACTATCTCTGCTTTTTTTTTTTTTTTTTCCGAAACTACCTACTATTTTTGTAGTCTTCATGGCTCAATCTTGCTCTCCTGAGATCACAGACCATTTTGGAAGCAAAGGCAGATGCATGTTTAGAGATGACTTATGCTGGGCATCCTACAAGGACCTGCAAGCCTCATCTTTCTCCATGTGGTGGTCAGTTGAAACTTGGCTTGTTTAAAAATGAGAGAAGGCTAAAAAGAGTTTGGTGAACAGCTTGCAAAATGCATCAAAATAACAATATAGGATAACATTTAAAAAAAATTTCAGCATAGGAGGCTTGCCCAAAGGTGGTAAAGCCCATACAAGACTGAGATATAGAAGAACTGGGATGAAGTCATAGGAGAAAAACTGGAATAATTTTTTTTTTTGTCAATGTTCATCTTAATATATTCTGGGGAGCATCTTTACTTGGGACTCAAAAGTAGCTTCATGCCAGAATGAAGTGCTGGTACAACATCTTATAAAAAAAGTCTAGAAAATGAAGATTTGCACTCAGAACTGGGTGCTATTTATCATTGTGGAGCCAAGGAAGAATCAGCTGAACCATTACCAGTGGTGTATTTTCCTCCTTGAATATGGCTCATTCAGAAAACAGAGAGGTGCTGAATTTACTACCAACTTCTATAAAAGTGGCTGGGGAGGGCAGTGCAATAGGAAGTTTAAATCTTGGTGAAATTTAATAGAAGCTCAGAGTTTCTGGCAGCCCATGCCTGATGTTCCTGCCACAAAAGGCAGGAACATCACCTGTGTATCTTTTCAGAGCCACCTGCAGATCTTATTCTGGATTCCAGGAAAAACACAAGCTCAAGCCCCTCAGTTTGCCTGCAATGCCAGGGTGTTGGTGAAGCTCCACCTGCTCAGCTCTTGGCCATCTGCTGCCCTTTCCCACCTACAGCACCAACATCCAACCTGGCACTCATCTTCCACCTTGCTTCCATCCTTCACCTCACACACAGACATCTTCAGCTTTGGATGCCAGGGAAACCCGTGGTCTGGAAGAAGGTCACTCATCTTTGAGACCTGCAGTTCATTAAATTATTTCTACACAATATTATTTTAATTGGTAAGTACAAGTAAGCGACAAGGTGTGTGAGCAGCATAAATGTTTTTGAGTAAGTATTTGGGGGCAGAAAAATCAAGTAGTATGCAGAGATCGTTTAGAGAAATGCTGATTAACTTCAGAGTATTAGTGAAGCAGAAAACTGGCTTGGAACATGATTGTTAGCAGCTGTCTTGAGAGCTTTATCCATTTATACCAGTATTTTCCTTATAAATGAGCTGAGGAATAAGCTTGCACTAAACAGACTAAAGACACAACAGATTTCATTTAAGAAAGAGCAGAGGACTTTTCCAGTGCTTTAAAAATGGACTTTTATGTTAACTTAGCTGTTGTCAATGAACAACTTCTGGAGCTGCACATAGCTGGCTGCTCCCCACATCCCCTTCCTCCCTAAGAAAACTTTGCATCCATTCCATCCCTGGGGAATTCTGCATTTCACCAGTAGGATCTGCAGGAAACACCCCATTCCTGCTGTATTAGGTTTGACAGGCCCATCTGCACCCTTTTTTCCCTCTGGACCCAGACCCTGTTCCCAGTTTGCTGCTGACCCCTCTGCAGGCTCCAAGTGCAGAGTGTGTCACATAGCAGCTCCATTCCCTGTGCCTGGAATGCTGCCTCCAGGAGGGATGCGTGGGAATCCTGTTGTATCTTTAGCTTTAGAGATGTTAATTTGCAATCACAGCCTCCTCCCAGCCAAGGAGCTTCCCCACACACATTTGGAAAGCAGCTGGGCTCCAGCTTGTGACAATCACTCATCTTTTAATTACCATCTCAAATCCTTGAGAATGTTTTAATAATTCTTTGTTTACAGTTGGAGACAGGAGCTCTTGGGCACATCGTCCTCTTTCTTTCAAGTAAACAGGCCACTAATTAAGTTTGCTTTGAGCCCAAAGGCACAGGTTTGCAGAGTCCTTCCAGCCTGACTGAGCATCCCCATCCCTGGAAGTGTTCAAGGCCAGGAATGCCAATGGAGCACGGGTCCTGCAGGAATCCTGTGCCTTTCCAGAGTGGAGCTCAGGCAGGGCACTGAGGGTGTTGAAACAGTGTCTGTGAGAGGTGAAAGTTTGTAAACTGTGGTATCTGCGCTAATTAATTAGTGGCTTGTCTTTATTTTCTTCTGTCTTCACTCAGAGTCAGGATTAAAAACACAAAGGAGACGAATTTCTTGTGTTTGGGCTTGGTTGTTTATTAAATCTTATCTAAAGTACAGAGAGTTCAGCAACACTTCTAGCTACCAGCTAAAAGCAAGTGAAATGGAGATGAACCTAGCTAGTTACAAGGTCTTCTAAAGCTAAACAGTCCCACAGAGAATTAATACTTATACTATTTACACTTTTGACCCAATAACCAAACTCCTGTGACCCTCGGTACAGCACTAACTGTCCAACCAGAAACTACTGCCTGAAACCATGAAGAAGGAAGACAGAAGGAAACATCCAAAATTCTCCATTTTGTCCCATACCTATTACTACGTTATAAAAACCTTAAATTTTAAACTCTTCACCATGTGAAATCACACACTTCTATTTAACCACACACCTGTGGCTCTAACTGCATCACTCAAATTTGGAAGCCTTCTCCAAGGGTTCAGATCAAAAGCAGTGTTCTCCAGGGGGTCAGTGTCAGAAAGCACAGAAAACTCAAAAATCCCAGGTCTCTGGGATCCAGCAAGAGTTCTATGGGTTTTATGTAGGAAATGTTTTCTGAATTGACTCATGTCACCATTTCATCAGCCCCCAGCAGCTGCATGGAGCAGCTCTCCCCAGTTCCTATTCAGAACTTATCTACCTGGCTGCATCTTGAGTGGCCATAAATACAAAACTGTGTACATCTCTAATGCTTTTCTGTCATTTTCCTCTCTGAATCTTCATTTTTGCTCAGAACCTGTTGCAGTCCTCTATTCTTCACCTGCAGGGTGCATCAGTTAAATTAATCCATGTTGACTTATTGACTTTTTCCCCCATTGACCTGAGAGCTTGAAGGGCCAAAAGATAATTGAATATTTGCATGCATGAAAAAAAGGCTGGTCAGAGCAGTGTGTAGTATAGGCAAATACATCCTGAGAGTAGCAGGAGGAGAGTTGCTGCCTTCTCACTGCAGGCTGAACTGTGAGCTTCATGTGCCTTGGTTTACAGAGTCCAAACAAAGTTACCACCAGCAAGCAGAGCAGCTCTCATTTTTGTAGCCTCTGGGTCAAACAAAACCACAGTGCTGAGCTGTTTGGGTCCAGCCAGTTGTTCTGTACCCTGTATATGTCTCTATTACAGAATTGGCTGGGCTATGTCACAGAATCACAGAATTTTTGAGGTTGGAAGGGATCTCTGGAGATCATCCACTCCAATACCCCGCCAAGGCAGGGTCACCTGGAGCAGGTGACACAGGGACAGGTCCAGGTGGGTTTGGAATCAGAATTTCCCAGTGTGGATGAACCTTCTAGAGCATGTTGGGGGTGGCACATGAGAAGGAGCAAAGAGACAGATGGCCTGGAATCTGCTGTGCCACAGGCATGTGCAGGACCTTGTTCACACTGTGACACCCAGGGCACCACCTTCCACCTGGAAGTAATGTAAAAATCAAAGTATTTGGGAGCCCTGCACACTGCTGATCATAACAGAGGAGGGAGAGGAGCTGTGTGGTTTCTGCAGAAGGCATTAGGGGAGATAAATGCTAATGCTGCCTGATGTTGTGTGAGATAACAATATCTATTCATGGCCTAAGGATCCTAAAAATGTAAGGAAAGCTAAGTTAGACCACCCAGCCCAGAAATTTATCTCCAACAGAGGCCAATAGTGAACACCTCAGGAACTGCAGTAAAGTTCCCCCAGGATGCTGTCCTAGATTCCAGTTACTTGTGCCTCATGGAACTGCTGGACTGGAGATAATGACCTTAATGAATATTGCTCATTATGTTTGAGATGATGGTCATAGACCCTCTCAGTTGCTCCTCTCCCTGACTGAAGAGTCCTTTTCTATTAAGAAATTTTTTCTACAAGGAACCTTACTACATATTTGATCATCCCATCACTCTTCTCTTTAATTCTTCAATTTCTACAATATTAAATTTGTGATACAATATTTAATTTGTGATTAAATTTGTGTTTTTCAGTAGTGCCAGAGGATCAGATCTGGTTTTGAGGTACTAGCATAGCTTTGTGTTCTTTGCTCCTTTTCTAACCCTTATCAACATACTCTTTGTACCAAGCTCATATTCTCATATAACCTCATATTATAAACCCAGCATTTTCCTCTTGGTTGATAATAGGTCACAGCTCATCATTATACAAGCAAAACTAGGATTATTTTCCATGTACATCACTTTATGTTAATTTCCACAGGATTTCATGTGACATTTCATTGCTTGGACACCTAGCGGCACACAGTGCTTTTGCAATTTTTCAGTTAACTCATCTCTACTAGCCTGAATTTGTCATCCTAGTTATTGACCTGGATTGACTTCCTAAGGTTCAATTCATAAATACTCAAAGCAGTTTAGCCTGGATGTGGCAGGTCTGATAAAGCAGAATGGGTCAGTTCACCACTTACACTGATTCAAAGCAAAATTTAAAAGTCTCCAAACCTAAGATTTGTACCTCACCTCTGACATTCTAGTTTTGTGCTTCTACTTCAGCATCCCCTGATGTGAACAAGATTCCTGTGGTCAACATGTGGCTTTTAGACAATATAAAACAACAAGAGGTTTGAACCAAAAGGCATGCCATGCAAGAAGTCTTTTCTCACACAAAATTTTTCCAACAAAGCAAATGTGCAATTCTGCTGCAGCAATTCCCTTCCTCTTCTACTTTCCTCTAGACAAATCACAAAAAAACATATTTATTTTTGACACAGCATATATTTTCCCACTGTTCCCTTAGCTGTGTTTGTTTTCTACCTAAAAGCTAGTACTTGTTCTTTAAAGAAAAGATGCTTTCAATAGAATTTTTTCACTGCAAATCTGTCGTAATCTTTTGCTGCCTGCAAAATAAACTACTTTAGCAGTATTCCCCTGACCCCTTAGATTGAATCCTCCTGTCTGCTCGTGGCTGCCCCAATTCAATATCTCCAGTTACTGCAGATGCATCTCTTGCTTATTGCTGTGCTGAGATCATGCACAACCCAATGGCTGAGAAAAGCTTTGTTTTCTCTTCTGTCAGGCTTATATCACACTCAGTGTTTGCCCATCACTCCACTTTCCTGGGAAATGTGATATGAATCTTCCTCTCCTGTGCATTTTCAGCCCAAGCACCAGGGGTATCTGAGTCATGGCAGATCTGTGATGAATTTTTTGGTTTCTCTTATATTCTTTTGAGATGTGTGCTACTGCTGCTGATAAATGCACACTCTTCTCTCTCTAGATATGAGCAGCTTGACATTTGAACAATGAATTATGTTCCCCTGGTCATTTCCTAACCAATTTCTCTGATGAAACTGTCAGGCCTTGGCCTCTGCTCCCTCTAAGCAAACATCAGCTTCATGCAATTTGCACAAGGTATTGTTTTCCTTCCTTTGAAATACCTTTCCTTGCTCATCACCATACAACCCTGTTCTCATTACAATAGACAATTTTCATTGTGATTTCTCATCCTCTGTTCTTCCATGCATAATGGCAATTTTATTACAAGGCCCTATTTCACCCTGCAACTCTGAGATTGCTGGAACAGGTCCTTCTGCTACATGGTCAGAGCATGAGCATGGCTGTATCTCATTTTCCTGAAGCTGGGCACGTCCTGGTGATTGCTCTTGCCTGTGTGTGGATGCAGTATGTGTGCAGAGTTGGGAAACAACAAAAATGTCCATCCCATTTTTTATAGGAAAGCAGCTTTCTCCAGGCTAGAGGATGACTGATGGACAGACCATACTGGCAATGTTTTCAACAGAAGTGGCTTTAAACTGGATTTAAAACTGCTTTTGGAAACACACCTCAGATTACAACACAGGCAGGGTTTTGGTAGATATATAACTGCACATGTGCTTTGTGCATCCCTGGAAAGAAGCCCTGCAGACCACATGAGGATGAGCAGCAGATCTCCTCTCCAGCCCCTCTCTCCCACCACTGAGCTCTTCCTTCTGCTGCTCCACTGCAGCACCTCGGGGCATCATTTGTAGCTAACACTTCTAATCTTCCAATTTCACAGGTTCCTGGTGCATAATTAGAAGTCCTGACATCCTTGTCTTCTTCCTCCCTGGTGCCATGGGACTGCTGAGAGGAGGAGAGAAGCTTTGCTCCCTGTCCTTTGGCCAGGTCAGTACATCTGTCAGCATCCATCAGCCTCCCTGTAATTAGCTCCGAAGTTAACTGCTTCCCATCTCCCAGAGAGGCCAACACCTCTGTGTTTACTTCTCACTGGAAAAAAAAAAAATTCCTCCCATGGCCACCTGAAGGTGTCTGCAAGCCCAGAAAAGTGCAAATTCACAGTGATGTGCAAATCTCCACTTAATATCCCCAACCTGACATCACAATGCTTCCTGGACAGAGCTGTCTTTGGCAGGAGATGCACAAAGCTGTGGCACTGCCAAAGGGCCACTCAAATAGAGGAGTTTTCAGACAAAGACAAGACACAAGGGCTGTATTTTTAAAATTCTTGTATCTTTTTTTTTCTCCCCACAGAATGGATTATGGCAATTGAGTGTTGCTGGAAATGGAATGGAAAATAATTGGGGAGTAGGAGGAGGTTTTGCACAACAAACTGGGGCAAGTTTTCCTGGAGCTCAACTCCAGGGGCTGCACAGTCTGGAGCCCTCATTTTCACTTCTCTCACCTGCCTTTCTTTCTGGGAATGGACTTAGTCCAGTGGTGGAGCAGCCAAGGCAGATGCTATGCTGTAACTCAGACTTGTGCTTATTTTACCTCTGGAACCCATTGCCAGAGATTAGAAACATTGATTGTAGTTTTCAGATGTTTTCAGATGTCCAAAAGACTTGCACAAAAAGGGCTCTAACTTTTTTTTTTTTTTTTTCACATTTATATGACACATTGTTTACAGCAATGACTACAGCCCACCAAAAGGTTAATGAAAATTTTACCACTGTCTTCAGGGCAGCAGAACCATGTCAGAAACAGAACCTTTGTATCCAATGCACACAGTGACAAAAGTTCTACTGGTTTCAAGTGACCTGGATTGGACTGTACATTTTTATATTGTGGGTCTTAACACTGTCTATTTACATGTTAATTTATTTGTGTAGTTCTTAATAATTGCTTTTGTTACTGGGTTTGGGTTTTTTTACCCACGATGACATTTCTTTTCCCCATTCCTGTTTGTATGTATAAAGCACTTGGTAGGATGGTGTCTGGAATGGATGAGGGTGTTTCTTGGAGGGACCAGAGTGACTAAAACCAGGTAATATAAGGAGGAAAGGGAAGGGTGGCTTTGGGATTTAAGGTTTAGGGATCTTCACTGTGTAGAAGCAGGTCTGGGTTTGAGGATGATTGAGGAAGTTTATTTCTATTTTGCCCTTGGAATCCTGGACTGAGTAACTGAATGGCTCAGATGTAACAAAGATTGACTTTCTTCAACACACTTTTCCTGAGCCTGGAGTGTAAGCAACCTTTTGTAGCTATAAATCTGAGCTGTGCTGAGATTTCAGCCACACTGAGGATTTGCATTGGAAAGACCTGCCATGGTATATCTGCAGCTCTTCTGAAAACACTCCTTTGCTTCATTTGAATTAAAGAAGGCTTAGTAGATATTTCTGGTAATGATTGAGGTTTAGATTAGCTTTGCACCCTGCTTTGGAACATCCATTTTCTGTATTTATACACACCAGGATGGAAGTGTCAGACCACGTTTGTGTGTTCATGCCTGAGAGGGAGGAAAATATGGTTATCCTGTTGCTGCATAATTAATTTTGGGTTAATTTATGGATACATTGGTAGTTTATTCCCCAAGGCCATCAGGAATGATAGAATCTAAGTTATTTCTCTACCCTAGTAACAAAATCTAGATAGCCATGAGCTAATTAGCAGTGATTCGTTATCAGTTGATCCACTTTTCAAAGGCTGGCTTATATTTCTACACCTGCCACCCTTCTTCTTTTCTCTGTCTTGTAGAAATATCCTCAGTTAAGTAATCTTTTTGGCAGCTCTGAACAATAAGAGACCTTTGCAGAACTTTGCTGGTTCTGTGAGCACAGCAGCAGCCTGGCTTTATAACCTGAAAAAACTCCTATTTCTGTTTATTCCTGGTAAGTAACAGTCCAACTTTCAAGGACTTTTACAGATAATTACTATTATTACTAGAAAACACATCTGTCTCACTCAATGGTTGATTAATGCTTAGGTAGATTTCTGGGAATGTTCAGTTTGTGTATTGAGAGGAAAGCTCAGTACCAGTAGCATGTCTCAGCTCAGAAAAAAAGAGAGAATGAGTTTATTGTGAGATGATAGAAAATATCTGGATTCCAAGAAGCTTTTGTTAGGATGGGCTTTCAACTCCTTCAGATCTACACTCGACCTAAGATTTTTCCCCCAAAACATAGAATTTTATTTCACCTTTCTTATGCTCTCACAAGACAAAATTCAGTCCCAACCATAGAAACTCCACATTGGGAGAGTCTAAGTAGATTTTCAAGAGAATCTGAGTAATTCTAGAGACTAGCTCCCATCCTATCTTCTGTTCTTTTATCCTGCAGTGCAGGTGATCTTCATGTATAAGTAAACAGAGTCAATATTCCAATATTCCTTCCACTGCTAGCCAGGAAACCCACATGCTTTGAATTTCAGAATGAGTCTTTTGTGACTGGTAAGTCTGTGTTCATAACAAAGGTGCCAAATATTCTGCATTATCTTGAAGTTTTGCCTTATACTTCTGTGATCCTATTGATTTCAGGATTGCTAAGCCAAGGGGAGAAAAAAAAATCCATCAAGTTAATTCTTGAAAAAATGCACTGAATATTCTTTCTTAGGCAGAAGCTCAACAAAGCTGTGTCTGAGGTTCTATCAATATTGAAACATTTTTTTAAAAGTGGATTTTTCTTCTCTCAAAATAACAAGATATAACAATAAGTACACAAAGGAAGTTAAAACCAGTGATGAGCTGAAGACTTTGCTGTGTGCCATTGGGAACATGGAACTGAAAGGATCCTGACCTTTATTTCAGTGCAATTTGGATGCTCCAAGTAATAAAACCTCCAAGACATGGTACACAAATGATGGCAGATTTACTCAACATGTATCCCATATTGTAAAAATAATGCTTTTTTTCAGATTGAAAGGCCAAAGAAATGTTTATTAAGAGGACACCTATTTTCCTTTTTTAGTCTTTTTACAAAGGAGCAAAGCAACAGGAGGGACTAACAATCAGGAGACATCCTGAATTTGGGGATGGGTTTTCTTTTTCCATTTCTACCTGCTTTGTTCCCTTCCCATCTTAATTCTATATGGAAAAAACCCTAAAAAATGCTGCTGAGTCAAAGTCTTGATCAAATGTGCATTGTTATAAAGCAGGTTGTGTTGTTACCTTTTGCATGGCAGTTTCAGGCAGTGACAGCTCACAGGAATGCTCATGAGCCAGGAGTATTTAAGAATAAACAGGACAAGATTTGGAAATAGTTGGTTTAAGTGAATATGTGCAACGATTTCCATGGGAAACCCAATTTCTCCTTGGCCATGACAAGAGTGGTTCACTGCTCCTCAAGGATTATAGCAAGGAGGAAGGTTTTCCACGGTTTTCCATGGTTTTCCACCTGAAAATGAGTCAGGGCTGGAGGGGAAGTGGACAGGGACTGACTTTAGTCCCCAGCTGTTCAGGCAGTGATCCATAAATCTGGTCTGTGCAGACACAGGAGGAGGGTGAGTGAGTGCTTTGCAGGCTGCCCTCCCTGTGAACAACATATTTGGGTTCAGAAGCCCAGAGTGGATTTCCATAGTGCAAAACCTTGATTCACAAGACAGAGCTGTCTCAGGATTTCTTTACCCCACACAGTGGGGAACCTGGTGCTGTTGTACTCATCCCTCTCCTCTGCTCCTTATGTCATCCTATTGACCTTGGGTAAAACCTCAGTTCCTCTTCCATTGGGGCTGAGACTGTCAGGAACCAGCCAGAAATGCTCCCTGCTGACAGCACTGCAGCTATTGAGCATGGGAATGGGCTGTCAGCACTGCTGACTGAGATACAATTATGGGTAGGAAGTACCTGAGAAATAATGTCAAATCAGTGTGATGCTGTTTGTGCCACACTCCAATCTGCAAACGAAACAGGAGAGAAATTCTTCAAATAAATGATTTATTTAATGAATTATTCAGCCAGCTTTAATTTACTCAATCAATCAGAAGTTCTCAAGCACCATGGGACATAAATGGAGTAGTGTTTTTCCAGGCATCAGTACAGAAGGCAATTCCTGGTCAGCAGCACAAGTGTTCTGTGTTTTGGGCTGACAGATCTGTTTCTAGATATAGATGAGTCAATGTCTTACCAAAGCACAGTTCAGCTATCCTACATTGAGATTAAAGCCATTTTCTTCTTCCTTAACCATCTATCTCCTCTGGAATGTCCCTGTAACACAGCAGCCCATGGGGGCAGCCATGCTAAAGTCTGTTCTGCAACATCAGCCTGAGCTTCAAGGACGTGCAGGCAATGGCATTGTTTTGCACCATCCACCTGAGGAGGCAGGTGAGAGACAAATTCCATCATTTCCTCTTTGCTGTGAAGGGCCACACCATTCCTCGTGTTTAGCTTCTGTGTTCAGGCTTTCCCTGAGATCTTGTTTTATAGTAACTCTGTATTCTCCCCCACCACAATTCCCGTGCACCATAGAAACACTGACAGTGATATTTACATCCCACAGTGAGCTTTCTGGAGACCAAAAAGCTTCACAGCTGCTTTGTTTGGAAGTGGCTTCTCCTTTTCACGAGAGACTGAACAAGCCACTCATTTGCTCCTGTTTGTGTGGCACTTCCAATGTGATAAATTACCTCAGCTACACATAACACAGAAAACTCTCCCTCCTGCTGCTTGACACCAGGGTTACTCTGCTCCAAACACCCTCCCTCACCTGGTTTGTGCAGCTTTGTACCTGCAAAGGGCACACAACAATTCACAGGGCTATGTTTTGTGCAGGCAGAGGAAAAGCTTCATTCACCAGGGAGAGAAGTCACATTCCAGGGAGCAGAGTTTTGCCAGGATGATGCATCCTCCTCCACCACCAGCACCTTTCCCTGGCCCAGTGCTGCTGATGGGGCCACAGAGGTTCAATCACAGGCTGACACAGCTGCCAGCAGGGATTGGCATGGAGGCACAGCCAGGTTTTATTTTTGATGTCACAGCTGAAAACTTCAGTGCAGTTCCATAGTTCAGGCTGGCTCACACACTCTGCTCAGTTACAGGAGAATCATCTTGCCATTGGAGAAGTCCCTAAACAAGGGATGCCTGCAGTCCCCAGGCAGCTGCTCATTGCTTGGACTTCTCTCCAAAATCGAGAGTCACACTGTCATCTTGCTCTTTTCCTGGGGATTAGTTTGGATATTTCAGCTATTTAGGATAACTCAGCTCCAGCTGGAGATCCTCACAGATGCTCATAATGCTCCCAGGCTCCACAAGCCTCGCTCGTTTTTGAGTGAATCCAGGATCATGGAAAGGTAATGGGCTTCCTAAGAGCTGCTGTGGGCTTCAGTGAGAGGCTTAGTAAGTGATGTCAACTGAGGACAGAACCACAACCTCAAACCTCCAAATGACTCACATTCCCCTGCAGACTGAGGGGCATTTATCAGCTCGGGTTTGATGGTGACAGTCCTGGTCTTATTGCCTAGAGAATATTTCACTAGCTCCAAATTGCACCGGGACAAACCAAAAGGAAAAACATCCAGGAGGAAGGAATGATCAGCCATGGTGTCTGAAGCACAGAGATGGGCATTTCTGCCATTATGGCTGTCAACAAACCCAACTACTGATTGACTGGCAGGGAATCAGGGTAAATCCGCTTAGCTGGGATTAGATGGGCAAGGTTAATGAAGTGTCTGAAGGTAGATATTAGATGCTGGTGCTGTCTGGGCAGAGCAGAGTGCAGCTGGCTCCTGGCTGGGGTGCACACCTGCCTTCCCTCACCTGCAGGAATGACCGTGGTGCTCCCTAGCTGGGGCACTGTAGGTACAGAGGGCACTGAGGAGGCAGAAATGGGTCCAGGCAGGACCAGGAGAGGCAGGGACAGGGCAGTGGAGGCTGAGCCACTGCAGCTACTGGGGTGTGAGTGCTGCAGGCTGAGTTTGTGGGACAAAACAGAGCTCAGGAGCTTTGTTGGGAGAGCATATTCTGATCACTGCCACGAGGAGCAGAAGTGCAGCCATGCTGCAAATAAACATGCTGAGCAACCAAATCTCATTGGAGATGTCCTGCTTATTTCAGGAGAGTTGGACCAGAGGAGCTCTAAAGGTCCTTCCAACGCAAACTATTCTATGATTCAATGAAACAACTCCTGCCTCTTGGAAGTGACTTTCCAGTTTCCAGCTGAACAGCCTTTGCCACCCCTGAAAGGAAATTCTGCATTCCAAACCTGGATTGGAACTTGTAGTTTTGTTTATAATTAGGCTGAAACAAAATCTTTTCTGTAAACTCCAAAGGATCTTTGCTTGTTTCTGGCAGATGTGGTCAGGTTCTTTGCTTTCTTGCACCACTACAAATCAATAGTTACTATATTAAAGTCACTGGATTCACTCAATCCAAAATCAATGCAAAGCAGAAAGCAAACAAATCCACAGATTACAGTAACATTAAGTGAGGGGAGCACTGGAGTCAAAGATGAGTCCTCATGGAGGTATAGTCAATGCTGTTATGCCATACTTTGAAAGCCAATCACCAAAAGGATCATCAACTTCTTTTAAGTTATGCAGGTTGTTTTTGAGGTCGGCTGATTTCTTATGAATTGACTCTGAGTGATCTGACAAATTCATACAGCACATGCCTGCAACATCCTCACACCATGACTATGGGCTAGTAACAAAAAATTACTGGCAGCTCTGTTTTGCAAAACTGCATGTTTTACACTTACCACATCAGCCGTTAGGTCATTCAGTATTTGACTAGTAAGGTTAAGCTCATTTTTAGTAAAGCAAGCAAGCTGTTTTAAGGAACTCAAGGCTTGGGTAGCTGCTGCTCTGGAAGGAAAAGGGATGTAAGTGCTGTGGTAGCTGTTTTCTATAATGTAACTTGAGTAACGCCTTCGCAGTCCAAATCATGTACAGAGCACCGGGCTCGTGTTAAGGAGGATTGGCTAGTCCCATTCAATAGTTGATGTATATTGGGGTGAAAAAGGGTGAGCTGACCTAAATAAGTTGGTCCTCCATGGGGATCTCTGGGGATCCCATTCCAGGCTTTGTCCCCACATAGGAGGAAGATTCCTGGGGGGAGGCGCTTTGGGGGTTGGTCTGTACAATTAAGTTGGGAACAAATGTAGTCAGCATTTTCATTTTTCCAGCTTTTTTTCATATGGGTTTACTGTGGCCTATTTGCTGGAGGGTTGGTTAATTGTTGATCTGACTGAGATTTAAATTTAAACCAACCCCCAATGCCACTGGTGGAGTTAGGGTGAAGACATCCCAACAGGTCTAATTCTTCTGGGTCATTTCTCAAGGTATCATTCAGTACACTTATTATTTCCGCCTGCCAGCAGCCATCTATCTGGGCAGCATTGGTACTGCTGGTGTTGCAACTTGTTACAATGGCACTATAGTTAAGAGCCATCTCATTGCTTACATATCCTCTAAACTGCGAAGGTTGCCAAGTGGGAACACCTATTAGGCAAGTTCTGAATGGGTCTCCAGGGGTGGACAAGTTTAAACACATTGAGTCTTGGCCTGTTTGATTTGCTAAGGTGATCCAAAGGTTTTGGCGTGGGTTAATTTGCATCAGCAATTTTGCTCCAGTTAAAAGGGCACATGCCATAACACTAAATATCTGCAGCTGATATATCTTGCACTAATAAGCTGAGTTTTCTTAGCCCAGATTACCTATTGTCTTGCTCATTTCAAGGCCCAAATGATTTGGCTTAATTTACAAGCTTCAGAGCCACCAAAATCACTCACCTGTACATGAGGCTTATTATATATATTACAGCAGCAGCTGCACAAAAAGCTTCAAAAGTTTCTTTATAGCAAGAATTACAAAGGCTACCCCTAATTGCTATGTCCCAACTGTACCTATTAAACTTGTTGCCACAAGCTCCGCATTTCAATTTCAATTTAAGTCCTGCTGCGCAGCGTTTGCAACTGCTTTTAGACACAGTGTACAATACAAGATTCAACTTTCATGTTTCTCCAGGTCCTTGATAGTTAAGCAGGTTCTCTGCAACTATTTCCAGTCGAATTCTTACGCCGGGCACCCCTGTTTCTTCCTCCAGTTGCTCTGCCAGGCTGATGATGGTTCATCGTTGTTGCCTGTAGGAGTCTTGTTCTTTTCTTTCACCGTTGGTCACATCCATCAACTAGGAACCCATAAGGGTCCTTGATTTGTGGAGACACAACTATAACCTTGGCCAGTGAACACTAGTGGACTGGGTCCCTCCCACATTTCTGTTTTGGATTTTTATACTGCAGCTTAATTTCTGGCACCGTTTGTATTTTGATTCCACTATTATGTACCACTATGGGAGGTTGCTCTAAATCCGCAGCTAAACTAACATAATTTAAGGTAAACAACACTTTTCCCAGGCGAATTTGTGGGTCAATTTCCTTACCATCCTTTCGCTTTGCCAAGTATTCTTTAATTGTCCTGTTCGCCCATTCCACTATGGCCTGCCCTGTTGATAAATGAGGGATAAATGGGCCACATTTGATCATTTACCTTTTGCAAGTCAGGTAAAAGACGCCATTTTCCTGACTTTTTTGGAATTACAAAAATGAGGGTGTTCCACAGGCTGATGGACCATCTTATGTGCCTTGTTTGTAGTTGTTCTTTTACCAATTCATGAACTATGTGCAGCTGCTCAGAAGGTAATGGCCACTGCTCGACCCACACAGGAGTATCCATTTTCCACTGAATTCAAGGGATCAGTGGTTGTTCAGCAGTGGCCAGCATTAAAAAGGTGTTGATGCTGAGGGTATATTGAGGGAAGCCCCTAACTGGGACATGACATCTTGTCCTACTGGGCCTTCCAGGTCTCCTGGCAGGGTCATTATATATATGGTCATACCGTAACCGTCTGCCCTTCTGGGAAACCTAACTGCACTGAGACAAGACTTTGCATAGGGGCGGTCCTTCCTCCAACCCCTTGTATGGAGTCAGTAACTGGGGTTAGAGGCCATGAATGTGGCCAATGGTGTCTACTGACAGTTGTCACATTGGCTCCTGTGTCCATTGAAGCCTGAAGTGTTCTCTGGTCACCATTCTTTCGTAGCGAAAGTTGTATCATGGGCCTCTGGCGCATCTGTTGAACCAAATTTACAAGATGGTCTCTTGTGGAGCCAAATCCACCACTCAGTCACTCAGGAGCCTTGTTAAAGGCATCCTTTTTTGTAGAAATTTTCAAATATAACACAAGGCGTGCTATTCTAGTGCCCTTTTTAATTATTAAAGGAAGAGTCAAAGTATAGGCGGTGATCATTATTTTTTTCAGTGTAGTCTGCGTCTATGACTCCAGGCAGTATTATAAGTCCTGCAAGGCCAGCTGATGATCGTCCCAAAAGCAGCACTCCTAGAGCACTATTGGCAGCATAAATGGGTCCTCTGACCCCTGTTGGTATTGTATAAACTGCCATGGTAGTCATTGCAACATTTACTGCTGCTGCCAAATCGATTCCCAAGCTCCCTCTGGTTGCTGGGGCCTGTAAAATTGTTGTATGACCTTGCGGGGTTCCCGATTTATGTCATCAAGTGGGGCCCCGTCGCGCTTGGCTTCCCGTTTTTTTGCCAGCCGGCATGCTGCTTCGGCATGATTATCTTTCTGGCAATGCCCACACCACACAGTTGCGGTACAGGCCTTGCGGAGATGTCCTTTTCTGCCGCAGTGATAGCAGGCAGTGGGAGCTTGTTTCTTGATAGGTCGTCCTCCCATTTTCTGGACTGCAGCTGCCAACACATGAGTTGTGGGTGCCATTGCAGTCGACATGGCTTGGGCAATTATCTTCTCTGGGTTGCCACTCTGTGCTCGGGTAGCAAACTCAATCATGTCCCAAACATCTGCACCCCTGGGCAGGGTTGCCAAAATGGCTTTTGTCTTTGGGTTCGCATTTTCCCTGGCCATCAGCCTAAACATAGTTTGCTTTGCCTCTTCACTTAAGTCAGCCTGATTAACAATTGCCGCAAAAAGACGATCGATAAAATGTGGGTATGATTCAGATAGTCCTTGTTTAACGCTGGTAAAAGATGGTGTTGGTTTTTCATCGGGGACTATATAAAATGCTTGTCGAGCTGTCTGGGCCGCCAAGTGATGCAGGGACAAGGGATACTCCATCTGTAAGGTCATGTTAGCAAATCTCCCAGCTCCCGTTATCATTTCTCCTGACAGCCCGTATAGCAAGTCTTGGGGGTCTCGTGGTCTTGCTGCTTCCAAGTTGGCAAGACGAGTCCATTCTCTTTCCCAGGTTACCAATTGGGATGGAGATAACAGTAGGCTAGCCAAGTAACGGCAGTCGTAGGGTGAGTTGATATTTGCTGTAAAAATCCAATCCAAGGCAGTTCGAGCAGCTTCTGACTTGATACCATTTTCCTGCACAGTCTTTTTGACTTGTTGCAAAATTTTCCAGTCATGTTGCTCATACCGAGGCTGATTGTTGTTCACTACAATTGGCAACACCACATTACCAGCTGGCTGCCAGTCCCCTTCTAAGATGGCATCTTCAACAGTACCAGACCATTGAAAGCCAGGTTTTCTTCTGTCGGAACCATCACCATATGGCGGTGGACGTTCTTCAATGAGCACTGGGGCTGTGGGACTTGCTGCACCTTCTGAGAGTTTTTGTAAGGCCTGAACTGTATTTTCTGGTTTTCCAAACTTCTGAGTATCTAAACTCTGGGGGGTACTGGCTTTTTCAGTCCGCAGGTTGTTTAACATAGATAGAGACCTTTCCATTGTTTTCTGCAGCGCATCCATATCAGCTTTCATTCGGTCCTGTTGTTCTTTTAGCTCCTTCAGTTCCTGCCAGGTAGCCACCCCATTGTCTGTCGGTGTCTCCCCTTCTTTCTCTGACGCTTTTCCCTCTTCTGGCCGGGGAGTGGTCTCAGATGGAGGAGAACAAGGCAGTTGTGAATAAAGTTTTGGCCGACAGCCTAGTCCTCCCTTTGCTTGAGCGGTGTGGGGTTCTACTGGCTGCTCTTCAGCACCACCCGTTACTGATCCCACAGGGAACTCTGGCGGAGGTGGGCAGGTGGCATCATCCCCGCTGGGGTCTCTTGAGGGTGTTATTGTTGATAACAGTTCACTCACGCTAGTACACTGCCTGCTCCCGGACAAGCCTTTGATAGGCATTACATGTCCAACACCAAAAAGGGTTCCCATCCGACTCATTGACTTTGAGGATGGTGTTGATGCTGCTGGGGCTGCAATAGCTTGCACCACAGCAGCAGCTACCTTTGATTTCACCTTCAGGGCCTTCAATGTATTGATCACTGTTCACCAGGTTTCCCCACACCGAGAAAAAGACTCTTTTCCCTTATTTGTAATATTTTGCTCCCATAGCTCAGCACCAACTTTTCTCCATTCTCCCCAGTCAAAAATGTGGGATGGGGCTGTCATATATCCATGTCCCTGAGCCCATTGAACGAGCTTCTCTTGCACTTTTTCAGCTACTGCTTGCCCTTGCTTAGTGAGAATACCCACAAGCAGTTTTTTCGCTGCAGTATACTTTGGTTTTATACTTGCAGCAGGGACAGGGGGAAGGTAGTGACCCTTCCTACCTCTGTCTGAAGTTGCTGATTCTCAGCCGCACTCCTCTGTCCTGCTCCCCACCAGCCTTTGCTCTTCTTAGAAGCATAAATGGCTCAGCTTTTCGCTATCATCACTCCGCTGGGGTCCCTGTTCGGGTGCCAGGTTAAGCGAGGGGAGCACCAGAGTCAAAGATGAGTCCTCATGGAGGTGTAGTCAATGCTCGATTTATTGCAAAAATACTGTTACATTTATAGGGTTATCCAGGGTACATGCGGTATGTAGTACAGAGTGATTGGATACAAGCTTCTGTCCACGTGGCAATCGACTGGCTCTGATTGGTATATGAGCTCTTAGCACGCTCTCTAGCCCAAGGCATCTCCTCCCAGCCTGTGGTTAGTACGTCCTGCTTTACTTCTTCTTTTCTTGTTTATCTGTTAGCCCACTTCCCCATATTGACCACTCAAGGGCAGGGTGTCCTTGCTATCAGACACGTACGTGGGGCTGTGCAAGCAGGCTTCTAATATCACTGAGTGTCCTGTATCCTCCAAAATGCTCTCTACAGTAACAGGTAGTATTTTGTCTCTCCTCATATTGTGATTGCTATTCCATATCAAGGGTGTTTTCCTCCTCATTTGCATTGAGCCAATGCCTCTCATCTTCCTTTGCTTTTCCATCCCTCCTCTCTCACATCTGCCCCTTCTCACCACCACTGGCCAGGGCTGAGGCAATCAGTGGCCATGCTTGTGCCTCTGTGATAGCATATTTAAAGAAAGGAAAAAAACTGCTGTGCAACAACAGCTGGGAGAGAGAAGTGAGACTAAGTGAGAGCAGCAGCTCTGCAAAGCCCAAGGTCAGTGCAGAAGGACAGGCAGGAGATTGCTCTGCAGTGTGTGGTGAGGTAGCCGTGCCCCTGCAGCCCATGGAGATCTATGGGAGAGCAAAGATCCACCTGGAGCCCCTGGAGAACACCAAACCAGAGCACATGGATGTGCAAGGAGGCTGTGACTCTGTGGGAAGCTCATGCTGGAGCAGGCTCCTGGCAGGACCTGTGGAGAGAGGAGCCCTGTGGAAGGTGGTTTACTGGCAGGACTTTGTGACCCTGTGGGTGACCCAGGCTGGAGCAGGCTGTGCCTGAAGGACTGACCCCATGAGGCCATGGAGAGCTGCAGCCCATGGGAAGGAGTCACTCTAGAGCTCCTGAAGGACTGTGTGCCATGGGAGGACCCTGTGCTACAGCAGGTGGATGGTGAGAGGAGCAAGGAGCAGTGGAGATGCAGTGATGTGAGCAGAGAACAACCCCTGGTCCCCTGTGCTGCCTGGAGGCAGGAGGTTGATGGCCAGAGAGTGAAGTTGAGTCCAGGAAGAAAGGACTGGTGGAGGAAAGGTGCTTTTAAATTTTCTTACTTCCTGTTATCATACTCTGATTAATTGTCACAAATTAAATTGATTTCCCCAAGCAGTCTGTTTTGTCCATGACAGCCATGGCTCCCTGTACTTACCTCAATTTTTTAGCTATATTTTTCTCCCTCCCTGTCCATTTGAGGAGGGAGCTGATGCAGCATCTTGGGTGGGCTCATGGCATCCCTCTCCAGTGCATTTTGTCCAATGTATTTCTTTTAATCAGAATTTGCAATTTCCCCTTCTGACAAGAAAGAGAAGCGACAGAAAATAGTTCATCCTGTAACATTTTATGGCCCTGTGCTATCTTTAACCTATCCCTGATGGTGCAGAATGAAATATTTGGATTTGAGGGAAGTTTGTACTAGTGTGAGCTCATTGGATAAATATTTGCACAAGTGTGTGGACCTGAAGTAGGCTGGGGCTGGGCTTTCAACCATCAGGATCTCCTTTCTTTCCACAGAATCATAGAATTGTTTAGGCTAATGTTAGGGTCTAACCATTAACCCAGCACTGCCAATTCACCTCTAAACCATGTCAGGGAAGAGGTGTTTTTGTCACAGTCTGTGAAAGATCAGAGTTGTTTCAGAGACCTGCTCCCAGGAACTTCAGAAGATCCTAGAGATAAAGACAGAAGAAGAATTAAAGACCAGAGATAAAGCACAGGATAATGCAGGCTTTTGCCTACTCTTTCTGAAGAGCTACAGGTACAGACAGACCCAAGGCCAAGCAACTGGTCTAAATCTGTTCAAAAGGATTAATAGCAGGCAGGAGTCTGCTTCTGTTGCCTGCAAGAGAGATGTCAGAGAGGTGCAGGCAGGACCCCAAAGGAGTCAGGAAGATGAAACATGGCTGTTCTTCTGCACAGAAATCCCTTCTCTCCAGAGAAGGTGCTGTATAACTAGTGTTTCTTGCACTTCAGCCACACATTTGTTAAAGGTACTGCCTGTCTTTTATCTTTGTATTTTTAATAAAGAGCATATTAAAAAAACCCAGCCAATGAAGCCTTTTAGTCTCTATCATTTTTATCTCCATTAGATGTGTTACCTGGTTACTTAACCCACATTCTCTTGGATTCTTTTACCATTATTTTCCCTCTATTAGCCCACAATCATTCAGTAACCAGCCAGAAGATGAGCTCTTATCTCCTTTTAGAGCCCAGGCAGCTTTATTGCTCTGCAGTGCATATGGGATGTACTGAAATGGCCTTTTCCTCTCCAGGTTTGCATAAGGAGCAGACTCCTGCTTGCTCAGGCAGTGATTTTCCATCACTGTGACATTCTCCAGCATTCCTTCTCCTGGTTCTCTCTCCCCTGCTCATGGTTTTAGCAGGAGCTCAGCAATGCCAGTGCAGAAGCCAGAGTGACCATGGTCCATCCTGAGGGCAGGGTCACCCCTGGAGCAGGTGGCACAGAACTGCCCAAAGGGGTCTTCTCTGCACTTTTCAACATCTCTTTGCTTAAGCCATCAGAAATGGCAATGTCAGATGCAATTCTTATCAGCAGGAGGATCCTTCCAACTTGTTCCAGCCCTAGGCATGCTTTTTATTTCTCTTCCAGGGTGTTTTCATCCTCCTCAAGCAGCACACAGGGGAGAGACTGGTGCTAAGGCAATCTCTTCCCTGAAATCTGTACTTGGACATCAGCTGTGTGAGTCACTGTTCATTGATCATGCACATGGCACATCTGTAGGATGAAATTCAAGGCTTGAACCTTATTTTAAAAATTTTGTTTCTTGTTCTACAAGCAGGAAAAGTTCACAGGGAGGGAGAGGAACTAAACTAACCATAAAAGTTATTTCTCAGATGTCAAAAAATATTAACAAAACCATCCTGCCTGCTTCCTACAGATTAATCAGACTCACAACTGGTTCCCTTGGTCCTCCTACCGTGCTTATTTTTTGTTCATTATTTCTCCAGAGTCATTGCCCTGTTTTCTTGTCAACCCTTCCATCCACCTTTACCTTCCCTCCTGTGTGTGATGAGTTTCCTTCCAACATTTTCTTCTTTGGTTGAACCTAACAGAATGGGGAAAAGTTGTTCCCTGCTTCCCAGGAGTGAACTCTTCTTCCTCTTGCTCATTTGAGCTGTCTGTACTGGTGCACTGTGGCTAAACTCCTTCTATTCATAATTGATAAAAATCCAGACTTTGCTTCAGCATATTTGATGATACACAGAAGATTCACTGAACACTTCACATTAACTCTGCTGTAATTATTTTCTCACAATTACACACTTTTCATTAAAAAAAAAAACACAAAAAACCCAACAAAATAGAAAAAAGGCAGGTAATCACTGAAATTGAATGCAATTCTGGGAAGTCTTGAATGTTCCAAACGAATGACCAGGAGAACCACAAACTGCATTTCTACTTCTGCAATCTCTTTGTTCTATTTTAGGAATTGTTCTCAATTTCAAAATGCAGCCGTGAGTGAAAGTTTGATTCCCATCTGTTCTTGGCTTCACAGTTTCTGCTTCATGAGATCCCCTCCAGAAATGCATTAGTTATACATTCTTGCAGAGCAAATGTGGGTATTGTCTGCAGAAGCCCTTACTGTGGCAGCCACTGGGCATTAATAAACATGACACCTCTCCTGTGCTCTTTGAGCAGGGAGGTTTCTGTTCCATCCCCCAAACAGGATCCCTGTTAAGTAGAGCTGTGCAGTGATTATCAGGCAAAAGCACCAGCTCATGAGTGCACCAGTCTTTGGAACAACTGGTAAAAACTGTAATGCAAATCCCAGCCCTGCATCTGAACTCACTTGGGTGCTATCAGACATAATTGTTTATGGCATCTGTTGGGTACCAGCACAAATTTAGCAACAGGAGCTGGATTTCTGAGCACAGGCCTTGTACCCCTTCATGACTGCAGCAGAATGTGGACAAGAATTAACAGAATGATGTGCAGATGACTGAGACTTTTCCCTTTTATTTAGGACCACTGTCATGGGCAGAGTTCTAGTACCACCTGCTGAATGCAGAAGAGGACCAAAGCATTTTCTCTGTGGTGAGATTCTTCATTTCGTTCCATTTTAGAGCTATCAAGGCTTTTCACAGCCTTTTCCTTGTACAGAGTTAGTGAAGACATGCTAGGGTCTGCATGGCACCCAATGGCCTGTGATTTTATCTGACATTTTGGAGGTTGCAGCTGTAGCTTCACCCTCCAGACCTGCAGCTCCTTCCAGACAGGGCTGGTAGGAGGAACAAGAAGGGTGTTCTCTAGGCTGAGAAGCAGCACTCAGAAGAGGAGCTCTTTCCAAGATGATTGTCACTGTCCATAGCTGAATTCCTGATCTCAAGACAGTGATGGGAGCTGGGAGCTGGAAGGAGTATTTGTGTATTTGGGATAGTGTAGAGTCAAACTCCAAAAAAACAAACGGGGGGTCTTGTTCATGTTACTACATGTTATGGCCTGAAATCCACTCATAAAAACATTTCAGATCTCTTGCTTGTTTTTGCCTGAATTGAGAAAGAGGGGATTCATAGCTGGAAAACTCAGAGATGTGGGAAACTGGGATGCACATACAAATGATAATCTTTGACAAGGCTTCACCTTGGGGATTTACTTTAGAGACTGGAGTTTTTTATGGTTTGCTTATTGTCCTTTTTTCCCCATCCCCAGGCATTTAGCACATGCCAGCATGGCACGGAGCCACGGTTCAGCGGAGAGCTTGGGGTATTTTTGTGAGAAGCAGCTCTCATGCTATTTTCAGTTGCATTTTATGTGTTGGTAGGAGAGCAGGTGTTGATTAACAGGAGAATTCAGTTTTGATGTCCTCCAGTCTTGTGCAGCCTTTCCACCTTCCATACACAGCTCAGCCCCCTGCAGCTCTCTCTGCAGGTCACTGTGACCCACCTTCCTCTGGGGGCTGCACAAAGATCTCAGGAGCTGGGATGGACCAGCCTTAGCTCCCCAGGAGCTCTCACAGGGAAGTGTTTCCCTTGCTGGGTGGAGGGTCAGTGGTGAATGCAGCACTCTCCGCTGAGTGAGTCCCACAGCTGGGGATGCAGGATGAGTGAGCCTTGCACTTCCTGGAAAAAGGGAAAAGTTAAGGAGCTGCTGGAAAAAATGAAGGAGTATGTGAGCTACCTTGTTGCTGGACTGTCCTCCCTGGCCATGCCATGAATGTGACCACCAGAATCTGGGTGTCTCCATCCCTTTGCCACAGGCTGCCTGGCCAGAGCAAGGCTGTGCTCTGTCTGCTTTGCCTGAGGCACCACTCATCCCTTGGTTTCTACCGCAGGAAACTGAAACACTGCTTTTTTTTTTTTTTACCTCATACTTTTAGCATTAGATCCCCATTTCTTCCCAATTCTGTAAACTTTTGGACCTGATGAGTTCTTTGCCACATTTTATTTTTGCACTTGTGTGATTTTGAGCTGTAACCCAGGCAACTTCTCCAGCTCTGAGAGCTTTTTGAGTGGCTAACCCTCTGCAGCATTGTCTGTGCTGCATCAGGACTTTGCAGGGGTGCAGCTCATATTACCAAGTCTATGGGATGCGTGCAGCTATGGAGCATCCCTAGGACATTGTGGTCACAAACACAGTTTGGTTTCCATGGTTTACAAAGGGGGAGGCTGGCCTGGGTTAATTATTCTGAATTTCCCATTGAGATTGTATAGAGCTGAATCTCTACCTGTGAGTGCAAGAACGACAGTTCCTGATGAGTTTCAGTGGGTGTTTGCCTTTGTTCTTCCACAGGTTGTCTGGATAGTGGAGATGGGTCCCTTTCTTCTGCAAGGTGGTCTCCATACAGGCATAGAGCCATCATCTTACAGACAGCTCATTATCACAAAATCTTTTTAGTTTCCTAAAACACATCAGAAGGGATTTAAGAGGTTAAGAAAATCCATCTTGATGAAATTTGTACTAGTGGCTGGATAAATTTCAGCTGAATGAGTTTCCTGCACAACTGAACACACTGTGTGCTTTCTGACAGAGCTACAGAGTGCTTGGCTCTCAGTCAGTACATCACAGAATCATTAAGGTTGGAAAAGATGCAGTGTTAGCAATCTGTGGGAGGAGATCCCAGCCAGTGTCCAGAGCTGGCATTTTTTCTGCAACTCCCATTACATTTAGTGTTCCTTAAGTACCAGATTTTGGAGTAGTGGCAGTGTGCTCTCTCCCAGCTGGAAAAATCTCACCTTAATAGACATCCAGAAAAGCTTCAGAGGCCAAAATACAGCCTAAAATTCAAAAAGGAGAAACTGCCTACAGCCAAAATGGATAAAAGTTAGTGAATAGCTGTTGCAGTTCTGTAAATTGCAGTGCCTGTGTGTAGCATTACACTGAGCTTAAGTTTCCCAGCATGAACCACCATGTGCAGGGTGCAAACATGATCCTTGGCTCAAAACATTTTGTACTGGTTTTTATTTTAAAACTTATTTTAAGTTGATGCTATGATTTTTGGCTTCTTGAGATAGTTATGAAGGGTGATTCTTGTATCCAGAGGGGAACTGTTGCTGACACCTGAAAGTCCTGAGCTTGGTATCCTGAGATCTCACACTGAGATCTGCCATGACAAAAGCCCAGGGAGCAGGTGGTGAACAGCTTCAAACCTCTATTTGGTGTGCTAGTTCATTAGATGCACCAAGGGTTTGAGGTAAAAATCATTTAAAGTTGAATGGAAACACTGAAAAATGTCTGCAGAGGGAAGAAAAATAACACCTCCATGAACTTAGTGTGGTTTTTATAATGAAGCTGAAGTAAAATTTAGAAATGCCATTTAGAGCTCCAAAATACAAAGGTGACATTTTGAACACTGCAAAGCAGAGAAATTTGTTTCTCTACCTTACAAAATGAAGATTTTCCCTGCCAATTCACTCTCCAGCCTCAACAGCTGATCACAAAACATTGCCACCCCCTCCAGCCCTGACCCTGGAGCCAGTCCTGGTGCTGTGGGATGTGCTGGTGATTTATAGTCCTGTGCATAGAGGTGGGGATCCTCAGTGTGAAACAGAAACCTCACAATTGTCTGGCCTCCCCCTTCACCCCATCATGTGCAAAAGCCACCTCCCCTGTGACTGGGCAGGAGGTGACAGGTTCAGGTGTCACCAGCAGGGGCACAGCCACCCTCAGCCTTCTCTGAAGCACACAGGCCTTCACAAGAAATATTTATGGGTTAGGATTCATTTAGGGCTGCCTAGTAAAATGCCACCCAAATCCTACAACTCTTTCCTCCATAAATTTCTTTTCCCTGTTGACTGTCCAGACCCTGTTTCCCTTATCAGCACAACAGGTGGTGGAGCTGCTCTTCCAACATAAAAGAGAAGGAAACCATTTAAAAGCAACCCAGGCATACAAACCACATCTGGGGCTTATGTGATCAGAGGCCGCCAGGAAGGGAAGGGCTCTTCTTCATCACAGCAGTGTGGGAGGTCAGCTGGTCAAATACTTCAGCAAGAGTTGATGGTACTAGGAAGATCAGACAGAGGGAAAAATAAGATTTACCATTTCTATTTTCAATTTTCAATTGAAAAAGTTTTCAATTTTTTCACAAGTGTATGTGGGAAGGTGGTTTTGTGAAGGGCAGGAAATTAATTTTTTTGTCCTTTGACCCTCTGTTTTGTGGATTGCTGCCAGTGAAGTGAGAACCATGGGGGTAACCATGCAAGAGAATAACCATGATAGAAAAGTGGTGTGACACAATGTCTCTGAGACTCCCAAACTCTGTATTTTGTGTAGCAATAGTGCTCTTAGCTTCAGCCAGAGCTGAAGGGTAGGACAGAAAAGTCCTTGCAGAAGTGATCCTGGTATTTTGAATTGAATTGTAAGTGAAGTCAGACTCATAGAATTGTTTAGGCTGGAAAAGATCTTTAAGGTCATTGAGTCCAACCTCTAACTCAGCCAAGTCCACCACCAAACTGTCCCTAAGTGAGACATGTTCATGTTTTTGGAACACTTCCAGGGTTGGTGACTCCACCACTGCCTGAGCAGCCTGTTCCAACTCTTGACAACCTTCTTGGTGAAGAAATTTTTCCTGACTTTCAACCTAAACCTCCCCTGGTGCAACTTGAGACCGTTTTCTCTCATCCTGTCACTTGTTACTTTGGGCAAATATATCTCCTCTGCTGTGGAATTGTGTTTGGAAGAATCACTGCAGAGGGGGTTGGGAATTTCACTTCTATGTCCATGGTTTTTGTGAGGAGAAAAACAATCAGATTTTGCCCAAGTGTTAAATTTTTTTTTTGTAGATATTCCCTTGCAGGACTCCTAATATCAAAAGAATCACCAGAAGTTGGAGTTGCTACAGCTGTTGCAGATGTTACACCATAAAATACTCCAGCTGTACCCCAATTCTGTCCTTTGCTGATTTCTGCTCATGTTGTTGGCATTTATCTCCTGGTGTCAGTGTGGCTGAAGGAATCCAGTGGAAGAAGGCTGCTCAATAGGGAATAAATCCAGGCAGGTTGCTACAGATATGATGGACTTCTCTGGGGAGGAAAGCCAAGCACTGTGTACTGACAGCACCAATGGTAGAGCACAGGCTTGGGGTGATTTTCTCTGAGGTGGGTTAAACATCTTTGGAAGTGAGATGTTTAATCAGCACCTTTAATGCAAGGCAATGTTACAGATGATTAGGCAGGAGCTTGTGTTCATGAAAGCAAATATGAAATTACTCAGGAGTGCCAGCAGTTTGGGAGGAGATTTGCAGAGCATGGTACAGGAGGGAGCATGAGAGGGTGATGGGGAGCAATTCAGGTAGTAAAGAAAGCTTTAATGGGCCCTGCCATCCTGTTTGCCTCAGAGACTGGGCTTTGGGACCAAGTTCTGGCTGAACAGGAAGCAATGAAGTTTTTGTGGTTGCTGGTTCACTCCTACACTCAGCAAAGCTGTGCTCTGTGCACAAACGTGGTGGCAGCAGGGACTGTGCCTCTCCTTCTGCCTTGCACCCCATGCAGGACCCCGCAGTTATCACTTAAATAGAGAAAGACAGCAGAAGTAGCCAGCTTTTTAAGGAGAATTGTGAGCTAGCCAAGGCAGAGCATGAAATAGAAAAGGTCACAAACTTGGATGTGGCCAAAAAGGATTTAAAGCCCAGAGACTTCACCAAAGGAGATAAAACCAGGTCTCTGTCAAGAGGAGCCATTTTTCCTTGAAACACAAAACATCTGGGCAGCATCTTTCCATAGACAGCAAATGCTGAACATCTGCACAAGTTGGGAGCCCACCAGCAAATCTCACCTTTTGAAACAGCAAGCTAGATTTAAAAAATGATACACAACCTGCTCTAGACATTTCCCCATGAAACAGGAAAGTGTGGAAATATTGGTTAACAACAGAAGGCAAAAATGCATCATCATAAAAACACTCAGTGTGAGCCAGGGGCTGGGCAATGCAGTTGGGCCAGTTGAAGTAATTGGCAGAGGTGTGACATTCACAACAGCTCTGTGGGGCTGGAGAAAACTTGGGGTTGGAAAGGACTTCCAGCAATTGGAAATCAGGTCAGGTTTCCTTCAACTTCTCCCCACTCCCATTTGGATAACGCAGGATCTCCCAGAGTTTGAGGAAGCACAGCAGGAGGTGTTTCTTTCCATTTTCTTACTTTGACCTTTGCTAAAAAGAAAGAGGTTGGTAGAATGTGAGCTCCCTGTGCAGCTGGGTTTAATATGCATGAGGAAAAAATTGATCCTCAGCTGCCTCATGACATTATGGGATTCTGAGTAAAAGTCATAAATCCAACCTGCAAGACCAGAGAAATAAGTGATTATGGAAAAAAAAAATGAGGGAGGCAGTTTTGTTAACTGCAGGCACAATGGAAAAACTGGCAAGGAAAAGGGCTACCATAAATATAAGACTACCCAGAATAAATTAAACATTTAATCAAAAACGGAAATTACTCCTCCATTCTCTGAAAGATGGACACTGATTCAAAAACATGTGGGGATTCATCAAGGGTCCTGGCTCTGCAAAATACCTGGGCAAGTCTCCTCTGGGGATTTCATTCAGGTCGTTATGGGAGATTTGAGAGGTGCCCTGAAGGTTTGTCTGTGGCATTTGCATTTTGAGATGTGACCTGGCTGGTTTGCAGGGAAGTTTTTTGCAGAAGATGCAACAGCCTGAAGCTGCATTTTGGGAAGAGAAGATGTGTTTGGATCTGTCTGTATGTGAGGTAGGGCAGAGATCAGGAGCTCAGTGTTGATTGTGGGTGAAATCAAGTTGGTGGGAGAAGAAATGGGGTAAGGATGAAGCTGAGCTCCCACTGTTACCATTAAACACTTGAAATGTTGTCCAGAATTTGCTAAGGATCCTCAGGTTCAAGACACGTTTTGATCAGAATATGAGAGATGCTCTTTGATGTGGATACAACTTTGTTCAATACAAGTTGTACCGAGCTGGTTCAGCCAAAAAAAATCATGCTGGGGGGAAGCAGATGGCATCAAACAAAATTAAGTCACTCTAAAGATTCTTATCCATTAGCACAGGGATATAACCCCCTGGAGACTGGAGAATGTTGGGTTTTGGCTTTTCTGCATTAAATTTTAAGCATTGCAAGTAGAAGTAAATCCAGAGGATGAGGGGAAACTGCCTTTGGAGCAGAACAAAGCCTGCAGTGCCTTGAAATGATGGCTTTGAGCCTGTGCCTTGTTCTGGGCACATTTGGGAAGCTCGTGGACAAAGCATAGCAAAGCATGCCTATTGAATTTCAAATAAATATAAAGCACCTAAATCCTTCTCTATTTATTCATTGAAAATAGCTTCTATCTTTTCTGCATACTGAACCCTCTTCAAAACCTAGTTATAGAAAGACTGGTTGGAAGTAACTGGGTTTGCCTGTTGGATGCTTTGATGTGCAGGATTTGAGTGCTTTGGAGGGGATTGAGTAAGTGCCTCAACATGCAAAACCAGCACAGATATACCTGACAGGATCAACTGAGAGGCAATGCAAATAGAAATTTCGATAGAGAGATAACAGTGACACTAAGACAGTCACAGATACAATGGGTATAATCCAAAAGTATTCCCAAAGTGGAGATTTGAGCTTAAATGGTGGGTATTTTCTAAGTGATCACTGTCTGCTTGGTTTAACAATTAGACTTTTATTCTGTTCATTGATTTTACATGGGCATAGAGCGATAGGACAAGGGGGGATGGTTTTAAAACAAAAGAGAAGGGATTTAGATTAGATGTTCAGAAGAAATTCTTCAACTAGAGGGTGGTGAGGCCCTGGCACCACCAGATTTCCCAGAGAAATTGTGGATGCTCCATCCCTGGCAGTGTTCAAGACCAGGCTGGATGGGACTCTGAGCACCCTGGTCTAGTGGAAGGTGTCCCTGTCCACAACAGAGGTGTTGGAAATAGATGGTCTAGAGTTCCTTCTAACCCAAGCCATTCTGTGACTCCACATTTTCATCTTCAATTAGTATTTTTTATCTTTCTCAAGCCATATATTGTGTTCCTAGTTCTTGAAAAGCCACGTGTCCATGCTCTCTTGGGTGGGTTTGATTCTTGCACTAGGACAGATGCAAACATTCATGGCCAGAAGCATCCTCCATCCATCCCTTCACTGGCTCTAAGCTTCAAATTCGGCTTGTTTTCCCAAATTAAACTTTGCTGCTTTCCAATGGCTCTTTCACTTCTTTGAAAAGAGTTGAATTTGGAGCCCTAAGGTCCAGACAAAAACTGATCTGCACATCACCAGGCTACAAACAGGCTGGTTTCTATTATTTACAAGTGTCAATACCATGGAAGTGTTTTCTAAACCACAAAGTGAAGAACTCCCACAGCAGCTGGGCAGTGCTGCATGGAAGCAGTAATGAGCATTACCATATATCTTGTTCTGAGGTTTATGTACTTTGCAATGCTTTCAAGGCAACCCTGCTGTCAAAAAACAGAATTGGGGAATTAATCTGTGCTGAAAGAGCCATTCAGAAGAGAGGAGTTAAATGCTGCACCAGGTTTCTGAAGTGCTGGGAATATTCTCAGCCACTGCTTCATAAAAAAGGTTAAAAAAGGTATAATTTAAAGTATAGTTGGTTAAAATTATGGATATTGAGCACTATGAAATACCCTGAAGCCAATCTTATCCAAGATTTTTTTGTAAAAGCTTTTCACATAAGAGGCAGAGCCTGCCCTGGTATCTTCAATAGCTGCTTTTAAATTGCCTGCACACTGTGAACAAAGTGGAGACAGCATGTGAAAACCCACACATTCCTTACTACAGAGGATTTCATGCCTTTTCTGTCAAAAGATAACTACTACTATGAGCAGTTCTGGACAAGAAATCACAGCCCTGAAGCAAGCAGTGGGATACCAGGACAAGTTGAGTGTAACGTGTGGAGTGATCTCACTTTGTGACACCTATCCAAAAATGCTTCATGGGGACTGACTGAACCTGTTAAAGGGGCTGCCCTGGTGTACAGGGGCTATTTCATGTGCCTGGGAAGGTTCTTTCAGAGTCCCCTCCTGCACTGATACTTCTCATCCACCAGCTGGGCTAGAGGAGTGTGAGCAATACGGACCCTTGCTGTGCGATGTGCCATTTGCAAACAGGAATACAGCTTAGATGCTAGGGGGAAAAAAAAGAAAAAAAATGCTTAATTTGCCTAGAGCTTGTGTATGTGGGCTGAAAATATATGAGCAAGCCAGTATGAAAACTCAGTTGCAGGTGTATGCAGATTTCCTTGCCCTTAGAGCCAGGCAATACACACACGGGGCCACAAGCTCAGCCCACGAGGCTCCTTCCAGCTGAACCAGCCCTGCTTCTGCCTTCTGGAGCTGCTGCAGCAGGAGCTGTTGCATCCCAGGGCTTCCCTGGAGAACTACAGGAGCAGGAGGCAAAGCTGCCTGGCTCATCTTCTGTGGGTGTGGGGACAGCCAGACCCCTGGCCCCATTGTGTTTGTGACACACAAACGTGTTGGAGTCAGTCTTAGCTCTCAGGGGCAACAGGAGATGGTTTTCCTTGTGGGATGGAGGCAGAGGAACTCTGCTGCCTTCCTCTGAGAGCTCAGCCAAGGCACCATGAAGAGCTTTGTGCTGTTCTTTACTCTGCACATTTCTCACCGTGGAAAGAGACATCATAAATGTGTTTAAAAAAAGATCACTCTTTAGGAGAATGGGTAGTGGGAATTGCTTCTGTCCCTCCTCAGGCAACAAATTTGATTGTTGCTGTGAGGAAGCCGATTTACAAAAGCAGAGTGCAGCTGAAAAACACCAAACAACTTGAAAGGCAAGAGACGTCTCTGAAGGGCCTTTCCTACCTCTGCCAGCATTGGGATTTGGACTATAAACCCCAGCACTGACAAGCTACTCTGCTCCAGTTTGCACTGCTTGGTCATGCTTGTGTAAAATCTGATTTGTTAGCCCATTTTTCTTTTTTTAAAAAACCAACATTTCTCACATGAATCGGATAAAATCAGAGTAAATGTTATGGCCCCAGAACTGCTGGTGTGTGTTGGGAATTGCTGCTATGAAAAGGCAAAGCAGCAGAGTCTGGATCTCAGGACACTTTGCAAGCAGGGAAGTCCCATTCCTGGGCAGTCCTGTAAGGAGCAGGCTGGTTGAGAACAAATCATGGGCTATGTTTTGTTTGCCAATGTGCTGGTCCTAAGGACAGCACCAAGGGCACGGGACCTACAGATCTCCAGTCCCACTGCCTGACCCTTCCAGGGCTCTCCAGTTGGAAGGAAATTGTTAAAGGCATTGCCCAATTGCCTCTTAAACACTGACAGGCTGGGGGAGCTGATCATCTTTTTAACAGCCTGTTCCACTGCTCAGCCACCCTCTCAGAACAGAAATGTTTCCTAACATCAAGTCTATTGCATTTCCACAGCTCACCTTTCACAGGAGAGTAAGGTATGAACCAGGGTCCTCTGTCCTGCCCCAGAGGTACTCTGCCCCTCGTTCCTCTTCATCCTCTTCATCCTCTGCAGACTCTAATGGATGCACTTGCATAACTCCAAGGTTGCTGGTCTCCTCACAGGGACCTGGAGATAGCCTTGCCGTTTGTCTAAAACATTACAGTGGTGGTCTGAAAGTTCAGATTAAGAAAGAAAAAAAGAAGAAATGGGGATTTTGAAATATTCCTTAGCTCCACTTCTGCTCCATTACTGGCTCAGGGTGCTGAGGAGCACGTCTGTAACCAGCATCCACCCAGCCCAGACTGACTTTCTAAAGTGACTTCCCTGACTATTCAACTAAATAATTTGGTGCTTTAATTTCAATCTGATTAGGAGCATTCTACACCTCAAATGGTTGCTTATTGCTGTTAATTATAGAGCATGATAATTCAAGAAAGAAGAAACTTTTACCATTAATAACTAGTACTTTAAGGAAAAGTCAGCTGAAATGTACTCTGGAATATCTCTTTGGTGTTTAATTTTTCTGAAATACGTTGTGGAATTAGAATCCATTACAAAATGTAAATGAGTTCACCTGGAAACAAAATAATTGCAAGTGTATTGAGAAAGATGGTGTAGACAGGATCTCCTAAATGGAAAACTCTTGATGAAGATCTTATATTGGAATGGGAAAGGAGACCTGGAAACCCAGACTAAAACAGCAACTCACTGTTTAACTGAAGAAAAGCATTCTTTTTGTAGGTATGGTGTATAAATAAGAGACTTCCTAATATATGATGTCTCTATTTTCATTGGTGCTTCTTAGGCATCAGTGATCACTTTATATCTGCAGTATAGAGGAAAAATGCAATTAAAAATGCCAAGGAATTATGTTCTAGATACTTTACTATTTGTAAAAGTAATTAGAAATCTATAGTTGGTCTGATTTAGGTCTGATAATGTAACTGCTGCTGAATATTTCCAGACAGGCCTATGAATCTGAAAAGTTCATGCTTCTTCAGGGACAGTCTAGGAACATAGCACACATCCATCTTGACTTTTTCCCTCATTTAAACAAAAAACCCATTTCAGATCAAGATACTTTCTTGCTTTCACATAAAATTCAGCTTCTGGTTCCTTTACTGTGTAACTTACTTAATGTCTGATGAATGAGATATTTATAATTTTTGCCCCTTTTCTAACAACTTCCAGCATTCTGAACCAGCCACACAGACCCTGCATGCAGATAAAATTATGGCCACCAGCCAGATCTCCAGGCACATTCCCAGTGTCCATGACCAAACCATGGCAAGGTGAGGGTCAGTCTTCCAAAGAATAGTGGAAGGAATTGTTACTTTTTCCAAAACTTCACTTTTCCTCTGTCGTTAGTTTCATCTTTAGTCCATTTCTTAGTGCATTTTATGACTTCATGGCCAGGAAGACCCCACAACAGGGAAGGTCCAGGAGTATCTCAGAAACACCTCCTGGGTTATTAATTCAATCCTGGTATCAGGAAGCAGTGAAGGGGGGAAAGAGGTGGTCCCTGTTACCTCAATAGATAGTTTCTCTCTTTATTTTTTTCAATTTTTTTTTTTTTTTTTTGTAAATCAGTGAGTTGACTTACCAGCTCTCATCCATGTCCAGGTAGTTACTGACTCTGTTAGGGCACTTTGGCTTAATCCAACCAGACAGGCATCCTTTGGGCAATTTGTGGGAAATGCAGCCAAGGCTCAGTGATTAATTGTTCTAAAAGGAGAGCAAGCTGTAAACAAGTTTCCTTGGCTCCTGCTCTGCAATGAGCATCCCCAAATCTTTGAATTGGATTTTTTCTGGTAATTTTCTTAACCACAGCTGAATTTTGGCAGCATTCTGACATCTGGATTTAGATTAGCATCACTTCTGTAACTTTCCTACCAGGATGAGGAACAGTTCCTGGACCAAGGAGGGTTTGCTCTGGGCCTTGAAGTGATGTTCCAAGGGTGGGTGAGATCCTGGCAATCTTCAGGTCTTTAATACCAGGCTCAAGCACTGCCCAAATCCAAATATTGATGTAATGTGGGGTTTTTTTCCTCCTGCCATTAACATGCCTCTGGGCACTTTTTGCACTCACTGCAGTTTTCTCAGTGCCTATCATCAACCATTTGGATCCAGAAAGTGGTTTACTGTGGGGTTTTTTTTGGATTAGCAGGCTGGGAGTCTGGGTCTGCATTAATGTTAATATCAGCATCTCAGATTTTGGCTTCAGGGCAGTAATTTTTAAACAGGAGGAAGAGGGAGGATCGAAGTATTTGAGGCAGCTAAATTGAGAACTCAGGCAGAAGCTGGAGAAATAATCCCAGATCTCTGAGTGACTACTGGCATCATAGCACAAGGTGCCCTCTTATTATAATTTCTGTAGGTTTCCACATGTTCCACGTGTTCCATGATGTTTTGTTTATCATCCTCAGGCCTTCTGCTTGTTCTGGTCAGAATATATCAGAAAAAAAAAAAAACAACAGATTTTTGCTTCCAAGTAATGGTAAGCTGCTTGGTTAGCTCTTCCCACAGTTAACAGCTTTGGAAAAAATTACCTTCTTTGTATGTGGTTGAATTTCACTTTGGTCCCTGCTGAGGACGGTCCCTATTGTCAAAGTATCCATGTGAGAGAGGAAACAGCAGGATGGAAAGCAGGCAGTGGGAGAAGCTCTGATCCACGGTTTCCTACAGGAAAGTGATGGCAAGAGCCTCCTGAAGCTCCACAGTGTTCTTCAGGGAAGTGGTTTTTTTCCTCTACCCCCTTCATCTCTTGACATGCAAACACAGCTTCCAAATCACAGCACAGCAGTGAATCATGTGTTCAAACCCAGATCTTATGGCTTGCAAACAATTGTGGGGGACACACCAGGGAGGGCAGTACAGGTACCCAGGAGGCAGGGAATGAGCTGCCACATGGTGCTACACTTGAGCATTACTTGCTGGGATGAAATGGTGAGTTTAGTGGCTCCACTTTGTATAATTTGAGGAGATGTAAACAGTTCATCTCTACCACAATAGCACATGTGCTTGGTCTCCAGACCAAGACTTCAGCTTGTTCCCCACTGAAACCCAGCACCAGCCCAGAGCAGCAACAAAGATAAACTCAGCACTGAATTCTGAACTCAGAACCTTAGCTAAAACTGCTGCAAACTCACTTAATGTCTCAAAACATTCTCATAAGAAAATCTCTTTTTGTGAGCCTGCTCAGTTATGGTGGCTTTCTTTTCCACTCAGCCCAAAGGTTCAGCCTGAAGGCTCTTGCACAGTTTTACCTGCTGCAAAGCTGCTCTGCTCTGACTGCCCACACAGGGCTGTTTTCTTGTCCCAGCAATTTTCCAGTTGGACTTATAAAATGGCAGGAGATGGGTTTTTTTGCACCCATATCTCTGATATCTGGAGAAAGTTTTGCGATCTCAGAGAAATTAAAGAAATTCAATTTCTTCAAATTTCCTTTCTGGGATGCTTTGAAAAGATGAGCCCAAGTGTTCAGGTCCCTCCAAATTCAGTCTTTTGCTGCTTTTTGAAAATGTAAATACTGAGCTCAGAACAACTTTCTAGTCCTCCTCTCACTGTTGCCCATATTTATTTTCGGCTAATTTAGCCTCAGAAACCAGAAGACCATTCCAGGAGCTCTGATTACATTTCTCTGACTTTTCACAGCATTTTCAAAGCATTTTGTGGTGTGCAGCCAAGTGCTGGTTCCAAGGGAGTCTGGCACAGCACCTGACCAAAGCCCTCACCTCTCCTCCACCATGACCATGCTGCAGGGCTGTCTACAGAGCTGTGCCCCCTCACAATGTATATATGGGTCCAAAACAAATGTTTCCAGGCTTGGATAGGAGCTCCTACATCTCTAAGCAGTAAGGTGCCCTGGCACTCAGACTCTCTCACTCAGTGTCTGCTGTTTCTTTCTGGGCTGTGGGTAGGACCAGGCTCCACCAGGGTGAGTGTCCAAGCTGGGATCACTCACTGACAAGTTATTTGCATCCCACAAAGCCACCACTTCCCTCCCTGGGATGGATTCACTGCCCTCCTCTGTGTTTCAAAGGGCAAATCTTGTCAACCCTTACAGCTTCCCTCTTTCTTCTGCCCACTGCCACCTTTTGCCACTTTTCCCCACTTCAAAAGGCTTTGGGGATGAGTGAGTTCCAAAAGAATACATACAATAAAATGTGGAATTGTGACCCCAGAGCAGCCCATGGAGTAGGAGTGTGGGACCAGCCACGCTCAGAGCTCCTCTTGTTTTGGTGTTTTTATTTCAGCCAAACAGTGCTCCCCATGCAGATGAGCAACATAGCTACCATGCAAAAATTGCCTTCAGAAATACAAAAAGTCATCTGATAAGTGAGTCAAAAGAGGACAATTCATATTCTGTAAGACTGGAGACTGTAAGACCTTCCCTGCAGGTGTGACTCAGAGGCAGGTCTGGGGCAGCACCGAGGGGAGGTCACAGCACTGAGAGTGCTGGAGAGCAGCTCCCAGCTCTCCCTTTCTGGAAACCTGAGCTGCAAATGCCAGGAGTGTTTTGTTCTCCAGCACTGCCAGTCACCAGAAACTGCCTGCACTCAGAGCTCTTCCTCTCAGCCCTCCTTTCATGTCGCACCTCCCATAAATCCTTTTGGAATATGCAGCAGGGGAGCAGCAAAAAACCCAAGCTGGGATCACAGCCCTTCAGAGGGAAGGATTTTACAGCAGGTAGTAAAAGATAAAGGGGATGGGATGTGTGTGCACAGATCAAAGGCAAGATGATCCACGCTGCCTGTCTGCGTGCCTTGGGCATCCATCTGCAATGCTTAAACATGGGCTGGAGCCCAGGATTTTCTGGGATATCCATGTCTGGTTCAGCAGCAGTGGAAGGGAGCTCAGGGGAGCCTCCAGGGACCTTCTGAAGAGCAAGTCGTGGCCAGAAACCTGGCACTTGAAGCTACAAATAAATATTTTATGTGTTAACTTGATGGAAAGTGAGAAACAACCTCTCCCTTTTTCAACAGTGCTCCCGAGCAAGTGCCTTCAGCAGAAGCTCAGTGATGCTGGGCACCTCTGGAATGGGGACAGGGATGAGCCAAGGCCAGGTGGGTCAGGGTTGGAGTGGGGACCCATATGGAGCTATGGACAGGCAAAAGCAGGGCAGCACCACGAGAATAGCACCAACCCAAAGGACAGTGCCATGCCTTCAGACCACAGCACGGACAATAAGATGGTCCTTGCTCAAGCCAGGCATTTTCTACCTTCTTGCAGTGCAGAATTGCTTGGGAATAACCTGAGAGTAACTAAGAAATGCAAAGTGTTGCCAATAGAACAACACTTATCTGGGTGGTGACTTCTTTCTGTTTGCCTGAAGGATTTTGAAAACCAAGTAAGAATGATGGGACCTGTTTAAAACTTAACAATAACAGGTATGTTTTGAAGCAAAGTTTTCAAAGCATTTACAAAGCATTTCAAGCAAATACAAAGCATTTCAATGTCTTACCCACGAGCCAGGTGCATCCATGTTTCACTTCTGCAGCACATTCTCAAAAATTCAGCTGGCAAATCCAACATCCATCTCCACTGAATATTGAAGGGCTAAAAAGCAGTGTTTCTGGCATCTTTAGGGTGGGTGCTCTTGACATGAAACTCTGGGTTAGAAGTTCAGCCTGATGCTTTGTCTCCAGGGTTGAAAATACATATAATACTTGCAGTTGCCAGTGGTAAAGCTTTTGGTGTGTAACACCCAACTGCAAGAGAGTGATTTCCTGTGGAGACCACAGGACCCAGCACTTGAAATGGCATCAATATTTTTGCCTTTGGACATTCATGTTCTTATTTACAAAGAATGGCCAGTACTCAAAGAAACAGTGTTTCAACCTTTTAAAAAACCATACATTTACTCATTTTCTGGTAATGTAGCTGTAGTAGATCTGCTATTGTGCATGGATTTTATGAATCAACTCCAAGGAGGTATTTGGGTAACAAGATATTGGGCTAAAGAAGAAAGTCCCACTGTGCTCTCTCTCATCTCACCAAATAAAAAGAAATCCATATAATTAATTCCTGAGCTTTTCTCAGAACTGTGGTTTATACCATCCAAGTTTCTCCTTAAATGAAGAGATGCTTGTATTTCCCAGACTCTCTCACTAACAGGTTTGTGGAGTGCTTTTCATACCCATGATGTGCTGGATTATCCTCAAGTGATAACCCCTGTTCACACACCTGGGCTCTGCCTCTTTGCAAAGCCCATTTTAACTGTCTCAAGCAGAAGCACCAAGCAACAAGAACAGCAAAGGGCTGCCAAAAACTCTTCCTGTCTGACCAGATCTTCCTTCACTTCCAGGAGCCAGTATGAGACCCACACAGCTGTGAGCAAAGGTGCCCCACAGCTGCCAGGCACATGGGGCTGCCTCCTTGGCACTGCAGGGGGGTGGCTGGGCATTTTTGATCCCCACAAGGCATACAGAAGAAGAGAAGTCTGAGTACTGAGCAGCAAACTGGCAGCTTGTCACCTCCCCAGACAGATGAGCCTTACAGCAGAAACTGCAGAGATGTGCTGCCACGTCAGCCACAGCTGAACGTCATTGTCTGTCACCTCCACCCTCCTGACTTCTCTTTAATCCTCAAACCACTGTCTTTCCCCCGAAATGCCAGTCAAATGAGTGATTGGAGGAGAGATGTTTAAGTTGTAGGCAAAACCCCTCATTCTTCATCAGCTCCTCCCCGGCGAGTTAGACACACACATAATACACCCACACATCACCAAACAACTTCCACGCAACTCACACGGTTGTTTTTTATTCTGAAGTAAGAAAAAGAAGAAAGAAAAAGAGGCTATTACATGCTTTACTACTTTAAATACTTGTGAGACATGTAGCTACAAGAATTCTCCTGATGATCCCTCAAGGCAGTAAGGAAAAGGAGACAATAACATTTTTTCTCGGTTTAAAAAGAAAGACAGAAATTTTTTTCATCAATTCCTAGAACACTGTAAGTCAGAGTACAGACTACATCCCTGCCTCCCACATGCAATCAGACACAGGAACAATACACTTCACTTAATTGCAGGAGAGGATATGAATGTGAAGAGATAAAACTGTCTGTCACATTGCAGTCCAAATGAATGAAGCCCCTGCAAGCTTTTCTGTCCTGTTAGTCCAAAGCTAAAGACCACTCAAAAAGGTCCAGTGGTGCCCAGTGACAGGGTCAGAGGCAATGGGGACAAATGAAAACACAGGTAGGTCCCTCTGAACATCAGGAAACATGTTTTTGTTGAGGGTGCCTGAGCACTTGCACAGGTTGCCCAGGGCAGGTGTGGAGTCTCTGCCCTTGGAGACACCCAAAAGCCATCTGGACATGGTCCTGGGCAACCAGCTCTAGGTGGACCTGCCTGAGCAGGAGGGTGAACCAGATGACTTCCACTCAACCTTAGCCACTCTGTGAACTCTTGGAGCCATTTCTTAACTCTGTCTGCAGCAGCCTCTGTCTATAACAACAATCCTTCATACAGAATGGTTAATAAAATAGCACTCATTCATGAAGGATCAGAGGGATTACCAAAACATTCTGCTAATCTCCTCCAGAAAGAGCTCAATTTTATCTCCTCAAATCACTTATAATAGATGCAATAGAAAAATTCAACAAGCTATCAGAATTTTCTTTGGTGAAAATCAGTTTACCTTTGATTCACCCTTCCTTTTATCCTTGATCAGAGAGAGGCTTTAGTAATTAACATTTTGCTGAGACAAGTTTTTTGTCTTTCACACATTTATTCAGTATTTCTAATCAAGAGCAAAATAACCAAAAAACAGCTAAAATGGTGGATGCAGTGTGACCACTTCCCCATCCCTAGAAGCTTTTAAAGCCAGGCTGGATGGGGCACAGTGGAAGGTGTCACTGCCAGTGGCAGGGAGCTCGGAACTAGATGATCCTTAAGGTCTCTTCCAACTCAAACCATCCTATGATTCTGTGATTCTAAAAAGAAATGCACAAGTGTTTTTGTGTGTGTAGGTTTTGCAGGAAAAGTGTTTGTGTTGATATTTTCCAGTGTGTGGGGGCTGATTGTTGTGCCCAAAGAGAACATGTTTTCCTGGTATGTTAAGGTATGCAGTGCTGTATGCTCGGTGGGAAAACTCAGAGCAATTAATCTGGGAAATTGCTGTGTGTATGTTCTCACATGTCCTCTGTGCTGCTCAGCTTGGAGGGCAAAGGACAAAAAAAGGCTCCCATACTCACCTGTGTCTATAAAGTCTCCTAAGGACATTTGTGCCTACAAAAGTTGCATTCTGGCCCCATAAAATAAACAGTCATTTTTCAGAAATAACATCACCCTGCAATGTGGGTAATTCTGGTTTTCATGTCTTTTTGCTGAAGACACACCCCACTTGGGACTCAGCAGGCTGAGCCAGGCTGGGTAGCTGTGCCTTTGTGGGGAGTAGAAGTGTTAGAGGGTGCAAAGTCAAATAAAGAAAGGAGTCTGGAAATGTGCAGTGCTAATTCTACTCTGAGGCATCTCAAAATTCAAGGTAATCAGAAGAGGCAGAGGAAGGAGGCCAGTGGATTTCACAGAATCACAGAATATGCTGAGTTGGAAGGGACCCTCAAGGATCATCGAGTCCAGCTCTAAGCCTCACAAAGAACCTTGCAAGAGTCACACCACATGCCTGGGAGTATTGTCCAAACACTTCTTGAACTCTGCCAGGCTTGTGACCACTGGTGTGGTTTAGAGGGCTTTTATAGCAGCTGTACATGGTAAGCAAGAAAGATGCTTTCAATTTACAAGGGGCTGTATGAAGCTGAGCATCTAAATGCTGAACAACATGAACACGCTGCTCATTTTTCTTAGTATTGAGACATCTCACAAAGCTGGAGGGGACTTGCTCAGCAATAGAGTCCATTTTTCCTTTCCTTCCACTGCCAGCACTAAGGTTTGTGTTATCCAGGTTATTTAGCTGCTTCATCACCATTCAAATAACAATACTTAAAAATGTCTAAGCATGCTGCCATCTCTCAGGGAACAACAGAAGTGCTGTTGCTCCGTTTCCCCCTGCATGGCACTGGCAGAAGGAAGTGAGCATCAATCAATGAGTCGAGTTGGTAGGAGCTGGGCTGGCAGCACAGCGCTCCCCATCCCCTCGGTGTCCCGAGTGCAAGCCCCTCCCTAAGGATGGGGGTCCTGGAGAAATGAACGCCTCTCCCATCAACAGCGATGGAGACCGAGGCTGGGACAATTCCCTTTTGCCCTCAGCATCCCCCTCAGTGAGGATCATGCCTACTTTACGGTTTTGAAGTGCCCAAGCCCACTGGAATTCCAGAGTGATACAGAATTCACAGAATCACCAGGTTGGAAGGGACTTCAAGATCACCAAGTCCATGCCCTAACACCTCAACTAGACCATGGCACCAAGTGCCACATCCAGTCTTTTATTAAACACATCCAGGGATGGTGGCTCCACCACCTCCCTGGGCAGACCATTCCAGTGCTTTATCACTCTTTTCATGAAAAACTTCTTCCTAATATCCAACCTAATTTTCCCTTGGCGCAACTTGAGAGTGTGTCCTCTGGTTCTGTGAGTTGCTGCCTGATGAAAGAGACCAACCCCACTGAGCACAGCCACCTTTCAGGGAGCTGTAGAGAGTGGTAAGGTCATCCCTGAGTTTCCTTTTCTCCAGGCTGAACAATCCCAGCTCCCTCAGCCGTTCCTCACACGGTTTGTGTTCCAAGCCCCTCACCCGTGCAGCCCATCACCATTGTATCACCCCTTTATCTGGCTTCATGACTCATCCATTTTATCAGATTTACCTTCTCCATGGGCCCTTGAGGAGCAGCACCATGGCTCTACAGAGGGGAATAAGCTCCACCAAGCCATGGAAGAACTCCTTGGGGCATCTCCAAGAGCAAGAAGGGAGCCAGGAGAAGTGTTGTGTGTCGGAGTCTGGGACATCCCTTTGGGAGTCCAGAGTTGCTGAGACCCTGGTCAAGGGGCTCTGAGACCCTGGAATGATGCCCAAAACATCTGTGGGTTTGATTATAGCCCTTGAAACAAATTACCAGCTTTATATGAGAACCTAAAAGTCACAGTAGTTTAAGTAGTGTTATCATAAAGTGAAACTATAGATTGTAGGATTTTTGGGAATGGGAATTTTAGAACACAAGATGGAGGAAAAAGCACGTGTTTGGTCTTTCTTTGTTCTTCTTCTTCATCTCCATTTTCTATTGTGGAGTTGGCACTTTTGGATTGGTTTAGAGTAGAAGTTCACTGTCTAACATAGATGATAGTAATTGGGAAATAATTGTAAACATCATGTACGTAGTTTTTAGTATAAAAAGATAACACCGCCCTGAAGGGGCAGAAAGTGTGCCATGGCTGCCCTGCAAGACAGACCTGGCTGGGCTGAGAGAAAATATTACAGATAAGAAAAGAATAAACAACCTTGAAACCCAGAAAACTAAAGAGCTCAGATTTATTCCAGCTCGGGCACACGAACTGCCAGACAAGAACTTTTACACATCTCAGGGAAAACACCAAAACGGATTCTGAGAGGTGTGGAGTGGGAGCTGCTGCTCAGCTGGGGCTGCCAGACAGAAGGATGAGGAACAGGGGTCTGAAAAACAGCCCAGCCACTCCACACCCACACATACCATGTCCACATCAAGTGTACCCTGAAGGCCAGATGACCAGGGAGGGGCAGAAGTTGCTGCCTTGCACCTCATACTGGGCAATCCAGGAGAAAATTTCTGCAGGACAGCCACCTGTGGAATCACCAGGAGAAGGTGCTGTAGTGCACACACAGTGGGTGGGTATGTGGTGTCTTGGAGATGTGTGAGTAACAGTGGTGGAGAAGCTGATCTGATGAGCAGCAGCAGAGGTGCTGTCAAATACATTTCATTTAGAAGTTATTTGCTATGTTCTGCATGCAAGCACTGGCCAATTTGATGGTTCCAGAAAGAATTTATAGGGTTTATGCTACTTACAGTGTTCTCCAGGTGCCCTAAATGCTCATTTTAATAAGGAACAGCCCTGACATTCATTTTGGTTGGCAACTATTAACAGCTTATAAGGTAGCCTGAGGGCTTTAATCAGAGTGTTCTGAAATCCCCTGTAAGGCTGAGGTTTGTGCTGCAAAGCTGCGGGAAGCAGAGGAGAGTGGCTGCATGCTGCATCACTTCTCCTCAACATCTACCTGCCTCCTTTTTAAAAGTCTCAGAAAAACTTAATTACTTAATACCATGGGTTCTCTGTTTCTTTTTCCATTCAAATTCCAGATATTGAGTAACCCCTTGAGCCAAAAAGTGTGCTTGCACTTCGCATCTGCTGTCTGTTTAATATTCACCCCAGTGCCGTGATGGGCAGGTGGAAGGTCCAAGATGCACGGCAGGAGCATCCTGCCTTAATGCACCTGGAAACTTTGGCATCAGGTGAGAAGCTGAGGAGAGAAAAAATATCACAAAACTGCAGCTCCCAGGCAATTGTGGGAGAGGCTCCATATGCTCCGGTGCTCACCGAAAGAGCCATTTGGCAAAGCATCAAAATTATTCCTCCCCCCTCCTCAAAGGCAGGTCTCCACTCAAACTGTGAAAATACGTGACCATGGGCTCTGCTTTTCCCCTCTGAAGTCTGCCTGACAGCAACACAGGTAGCTTGTGGGGCAGGATATCAGGATGTTAGCAGATCAAGAAGGTGATCACATTAATTTTTGCCATGGTCTATGTGACACAGGCTCTTTTGGGTTGGAAACAGCCCTGTTTGGTCCAGCTGTGCCATGCCAGGGAGATGTTGCAGAGGCAGCACCCTGACCAATGTGTGAACAGTTTCCTGATAGCCAGAGCTCCAGGACAGCACTACAGGGGAGCAATAAAAAGGTGGGACATGTGATGGACCTTAGCAAGGTGAACCAGACCAGACATGGTTTAAGCTTTGGGACTGCCCAGCCGGGTATCTTGCGAAGAGCCAGGTGATCCAAACATTGAACTGGACAAGAAGAAGCAGATCTTGGGGTTTTGTGGCACCTCAGCTACTGGTTTGGCATCTTGAGCCCAGAGACAAGGAGCTTTTCTTCACCAACGGAGATGCTAATTTTGAAATGCTGCCCTCCTCTGCACCAGCAACTGAGGCTGGTGGGACCTGTCCTTAACCACGATTTGGGGATTGAAAAGCACAAGGAAGAAGCACTGACCTCAGGCTGCAACCCTGAACTGGTGAAAAATGCAATGTTTCAGTGCAACACTTGCACAGACTCAGGACCTGGTGAGCAGCAGGCAGTTTGGAATGATACAGAGGTGTCCAGTGGGAAGGGACTGAACTGGGCAGAGTGGGTATCTCAGCCACCTGGACTTTGTGTCCTCTCCTAGGAGGGCAGTCAGGGCTGGGGAACTTTTTTCCTGCAATTAGAGCTGCAATGGAAGTTTCTTCACCCCTCTCTTTCTCCTTCCTGCAGAGATGACCAGACCTGTGGTAGAGGCTGCCTGGCCACATTTTGTCTCACCAGAAGCAAGGCAGGGACTAGAAGCAGGATTAGGAACTGTTTTGCTGGGAATGGCTCCAGCAGAAAACCAAGGAGAGGGTATAGCTCCAGTTTTATCTTTCCCCATCCTAGTTCCTATCAGGGAGCATTGGTGGGGCAGTGCCTGCTCCAAGGATAACCCCTGGAGCTGCACCCAGCCCTGTTTGGTCCCATCCACCAACAGCAGCGAGGCTTCAGCATCACAGAAGCTGCTGTTCCCACTGCTGAAATGGATAAACAGAGAACAACTGTGCTCTGAGGGATCCAGGAAAAGGGCCCATCTGCCTTGATTTTGAGGATGATTAGGGACAGTATTTGACTTGGCTAGCATGGGAAATGACACAGAATGGCAATGCTGAGGCTGACTGCCTGGCAGTGGCAAGGAGGAGGAAGGAGCAAAAAGATGATGAACTGAAATTGCAGCCTCTCTTCCAGTGACCAGAATAAAACCCATAGCTGGACACAGCCCATGCACAGGCAAGAAATAAGCCTGCTTGTTTCTGAAATGCTGAAAAGTTCCATATGTTCAGCTCCTGATGCACCCCATCACAGCCCTGTCTCTCCTCCTGCAACCAGGGCCCCATCCCGATGCTTCTGGACATGTGCCTTTCCCTCACACCTGGCTGAAATGCTCCCAACCAGTTTTCATCCTTGCTTCTCTGTAGAAGTGACCTTATTTTCTGCATTTACACCTTTCCCAGTCCGTAAGTCATTAGCAATTATTGGACAGTTTGAACCTCATATTGATTTCTTCTTCAATTTTTAATGGAGAAATTGAATGTTGTCAAGTCAGAGTTCATTATTAAGTGAATACTTTATATCACCATCAGCAATGAACCATGCACTGCAATCAAAAACATCAATGTGATTTATTTTAATTATATTTATTTCCTGCAATTTTTTATTCACCAGGTCCTTTATCAGCTATTCCACTTTTTTTGCCAAGGATCAATTTCAAGCTGTAAATCAGTAACAGCATTTGTCTTAGAAATACTTGGCTCTCCAAATTTGCCTTTTTAAAATACTGGCACAGCTCCAGCTCTCTTCCAGTCTTCTGCAACTTCCTCAGCACCTCGGTGTAACTAAAAATAATGAGGATTTAAAGAGCTCTTTGGCCATGTGTTAAATTCAATGAAATGCTGGCAATGCCATGATTTTCATACCAGGATGTATCGAAGTGGGGATGCTAATTTTGTCATGGATGTTTCACACCACTGCTCTCACATGGAGCATTCATGGTGCCTGTATCATGTTCACCAGGACTTTGCTGGAGTCCCAAGGGGATGCTCTACCAATGATGGTAAAATAAGGGGTCCAAGAGTAAAACACAATGAACAAAGCAGCTCAAACCACTGCCTTGCAAAAATCACTTTGACACTTTGTCAGTCGCACCTCACCACTTCGATCGCTGGAAGGAACAGTCATTAATTACCTTTGTCAGGTGAAATTTTTTTAATTAGCTGCAACTTTACTTCCAGGAAACTCCCACGTTCAGCTGCTGCTGACAGTCCAGAGGACACATCTCCTAGCAGTAATTTTTATGAAAAGCCCTGGAAAATTACCAGGGGATGGAGTCATGCGTGGCTCCCCTCTGGCTGTGTAGGGCTAGTGTGTGTCCTAGAGTCACCTGCCTGGCCTGCCTGCATGGAGAAGAGAGCCCAGGGGATGAAGGAGGAAGGTGGTTAGCTAATCTGTCATGTAATCCATGAGCATTCTTCAATGACCTTTTCCTTCTTCCCTGAAAAGTAAAAGAAACCCAGAGCAGACTGCCTAGGGAGCTTCTGCTCCTTGAAGCTTGGCAGCACGCCCTCAGCAGCAGCTGGAATTCAGCACACGCTGCCCTCGCTCCCCAGCTCCCATACAGATGTTCATTGGGTTGCCAGGGCATTGAGAGGGAACTAAATTAATTGTAAGTGGGAGCAGGTTAGTTAAATCTATTCTGGAAGTATTATATAGCCATTAAATTGCGTGCAAAACTCAATAATAATGGGTAATAACGTTCTTCCTAGGAATTAAATAGAAGTTCAATTTATAATGCTGCTCGGCATTCAAACCAGAGTGTTCCACCTTCCTGGTACATGATAAACATTTAGTAATTAATCCTCACAAAGCCTCGGTGAGGCAGATCTCTTCACACCACTGATTCTGTGTATAAATGGGAACAAGTAGGTACAAGATGCCTCCTTTGAAGCTGCAGTTGTCTATGTCTTCAAACATGATTTGCATCTCTGGGAGCCCACTCAGCATCTGTGTTTGAATAATGAGAGGTTTGTAAAAAGCCTCAGAGCCTGGATAAATGTCCAGGTCTCTTTGTGCCACTTCCCTGTGCTGAGATCACTGTGGCATGCTTCAGTATGATCCTACAGTGCAACTTCCAGAATAATGATATTTTCCCTGCCTGGTCATATTGCATTGCAGGAATGATCTTCAGAAGAAAAGCCCATGGTGTTAGGTCTCAAGTGTGAGCTGCAGGAATTGGCCAGTACAAAAGCTGCTAATTTTGTCAAGATCTGAAAGAACAAATCTTATGACCAACTGGAAGCTGGTTTTTTTCAGAAAATGATTGTATCAGATGTGGCCTGTCAAACAAATGTGAGTGTAATTTATACCAGGATGGTGGAATACTCATGACTACAGGCAAATTAGAATTATCTAGTGTCCCTTTAAAATTATCTCCTGTCTCCCTATCATTGTTTAAAGCACAGCATGAATAAACAGAGTTTATTGAATTAGTGAAAGGGAGCTTCACCCCAGCACCAAACTGCAACAAAAATAGGGAATTTCCCACTGATTTCTGCTTAACTTTTGTCTGGTTACAGTGGACATTAATTTGAGTTTGCAGTTAATTCCACAGCCTGCACAAGGACCCTATACAACAGAGACAAGAGAATCTGTAATACTCATCAAAGAGCACATAAAAACGGCATGGACACGGCTGGGACTGACATGGGGGTGTGCAGACATGGTGTTAGGCGTGAAAATGGAGAACTAAGGTCCAACTTTCCAGGTAATCCGTGTTTTAAAGTGTCACTCTGGGGACCTAAGAAGTAGTCTCCTACTTTCAGGCACCACCAAGCTTAGCTGAAGTTCTGGCTTGAATAAGGAAGCATTGTTTCCATTTTTTGGCTAAACAACCCTTGGCACAACAAAAACAGCAATTCCCAAATGGAACAACTCAGCATCAGTGATGGATTGTCAAGAGAAAGCAGCATAGCCTTATATACTCTCTAAAAAAAAGCAGCTCAAGAGTTTATTACAATTTTTGATACATCAGAGATGTCACTAATAATATTTTAAAATATGTAACAAAGAAAGAAAGTACTCTGTACTAGTTGTAAAGATTGGCCCACGGTTAGGGGGCAGGTCAGAGCCTCTTTCACAGGGGTTAGAAGATTACTCCCATCCCACCCATCTTCTCCTTGAATTAATTAACATTAAAACTATGCTTTTACGAGACAAGACATGCCACATAAAAATCTGATTAATTTGAAATCACTGGAAAATTGTCCATTGCTTTCAATAAGGGCAGGGTTTTACCCAGTATTTCTAAAAGACTTTTGTAAGATGATGTTAAGGAAGATCTCAAGGGCTATTTCTCTTCTTGCCAAAACGCAGAATCAGCTATGTCAGTGCTGATGGATGTTTGTCTAACTGGTCATGAAAGGGCTGCAACACTTTAACAGCACCTTGACTTCTGCTTCCATTTTCACCTGTCCAGAGACAGTAAAAGAAAAAGGGCTTTTACTACCAACTCTGCCAAGATTTTTGACTGGTTTAAAAGACCAGTGACTGTTTTAACATCCAATGTCTCATGATCTACTACAGAGAGAAATTAATACTACCCAACCCCAAGGAGCTTTACCATCATTAATTGACATTTTTCTCTTTTATCTCTTCTTGAGATATCTGACATGAAATCAGGTCATTCTGATTTCCATCCTGTATTTTCTTCCACCGTTTTAGTTGTGATCTGATTTCAGTGGCTGCCCCAGAACCAAGTTAAAACTAATACTTTCCTTTCTCTGCAGACTTGTCAATCTTTCAGCAGCATAGTATAAAGTGTGTAACTCTAATTCTAGGAGTGAAATGCCAACTACTATAATTAAGTTGGCAATGTGGAAAGGCAGGGAGGCAACAGAGCAGTAACAACCAGGCTGGATGGAGCCTTAGAGGGGTGGGAAGAGAAGGACAGGTGGGCAAAGAAAGAAATATTCAAGTCTGGTCCTTGCAGAAGAGAAGGTCCATGGTTTGATTATGCTTCCAGAAAGAAATATCACCTGTCATTAACTTTGCCCTTTGCCTGCAGCCCAGTGCTCATGGAAACAAAGTGGGGTTTTTGCTTCGGTTTCAAGTTCTGGATTGCACTCAGAAATAGTAAAACACAGCTCCTCATTGAAATGCAACTTGAAATACACCCCTTGCATCCCCTGAAACTACAGGAAATCTGCCCACAGCTGCTCAAAATACATTTATGTTTTACAATGGGAAACAACAGGCATGAAGATTAGCATTTACAGCTGGTATTTCTGAACATAAAGGTCTGAGGCAGATGCTCACACGTAGCAGTTGGGGAACGAGAGGTGAGTTTCCCATGCAATCTCTCTCATTCCAGGGCACACCATGCATTAAGCTTTCACAGTAAGTTGTTTTGTTTTGTTTTCTAAAAACCTGCTACCATAATCCAAAAGCAAATAGACACAATTTACAATTCCCAAAGTATGTGAGAAAAAGCTTGGTAGTTGTAGTCTGCTCTTAACCCTTACCAAGGGTTTTATTCCCCAAAAATCAAACACTTTGCAGTCTTTACCAGTGAAAGACAAGACAAACTATGTTTTCAGCCAAGCCATAAAATATGTAATCACAGAACCTCCTGATGTTATAGGATCCCAGCTTTTTGCACATGGGACATATGTGGGACATATGTGACACATTAATGCTGGGAGATACCAGCAGTGGCCAAACAAACATTTCTTTGTCAGTGGACTCCTCTGCACCTTTGGTGCCACCAAACAGAGCATCACTGGGGAGGCAGGAGGAACACAGCAGGGCACTGGAGCAAGGATGCCAATCTGCTGGCAGGAGAAGCCCTTACATGCTACTTGCAGGAAAAATAGCAGCTAAGAGGCTGGGATGGAGAGCCTGCCTAGGGACTGGGATTGTTTCTGGGACATATGACCCATGGCGGTGCATTTTAAGCATCACTTCAGTATCTGTGGCTTTGAACTTCCTCAGGAATTTGGTCAGAATCATTGACACTTGAAATCAGCTTCCTGGGGCAACAGGAAAGCCTTTTCTGCTCACTGCTGCCTAAAGAATAGGTTCCTGAAGGCATTGTTGTAGTTTTTGTTGAAAGCAGTGTAGATGAGTGGATTAAAAAAGGAATTTGAATAGCCCAGCCATAGAAAAATGCTCTTCCAAACGGGTGGGATGTCACATGAACAGAGTGGGTTGATGAGCTCTGTGATGAAGAAGGGGATCCAGCAGAGCACGAAGACCCCGATAAGGATGCCCACCATGAGAGCAGCTTTCTTTTCCTTCTGCTCTCTCCACGTGTCTCCCTCCGTCTGGAACGTAACAGTGGCGTGACGGACAGTGAAGACCATCTGTGGCTGCTGGGCAGCTTCTTTTACCTGCCAAACACAAGCACAAATTGCACCATGGGTACCCCAATCAGGTGATCCCACACAGCAGGTACAGAGCCCAACAATGGGAGCAAGGGCCAAGGCTTCAGGGGAAACACCCACATCACACTCTGAGGGGACAGTGGCTGTGTAACCTCTTCTGGGTGATGGAGACTATTTTAAGTGAGATTAGAAACTAGAGAGAGTACTGAGGGGACATGCTCACACAGCAGTACAATAAGATTACATCCCCACTTACAATCTGATCAGCACACACACACATGCCGTGCACAGAAGTCTGCTTGCTTTCTCTAAACTCATTGAGTTAAGAGTTCTTGGTAGGGGAGGGAAGAAAATTAGCACACATTTGCTTCCTCCCTGCAAGAAATCTTTACAGTGCAGAGTCACTGTGCCTGGGATGAACTGACACGATGCAGTCATGATTAGGAAAGATTTCCAAGGACATTCTGCACATGTGTTTTCTGTCTGAGTAAATTCACAGTGTCCCCAAAGACACAGCTGGTTGCCAGGGTATCGTCCCCAGCAGACACAGCAGCCCATCCATCCAGTGTCCCCTTGCCTCCCCAGGGGAGGGACAGTGACCCCTTACTCATGCCAGTGAGCACAGATTCAGCATTCCATGGGGGGACACCTGTGAGTCACCACTCGCCCACGTGGAGCTCAGGCCTGCAATGTGTCCCAAAGTGGCTTTTGCTAGACCTTGAGTGCTCACAGCTGGGGGCTTGGAAGGAGGCAACAGACTGGGTTTGCAAGCTTTCCTTCCCTTGGAAACCTCCAGGATCCACAGGGCTTTGGTGGATCACTGCTCACTTGCATACTTTTGGTTTAAGTTTCCCCCACTTCTACTACAAAGACTTGCCTGTTGCCGGTGCTTGACCCAAGCAAAACACAGCTGAGCTGACTTACCTCCAGCGCTTCTGGTGTAATGGGGGTGATGGAGTTACTCTTGTGAGACCCGATTCGAAACTTGGCAGCCTTGTAGATCTTCCAGTACACAAAGAGCACCACGCAGAGGGGCAGGTAGAAGGCCCCAAAGGTGGAGAAGATGGTGTAGGAAGGCTCCCGGCTCACTTGGCACTCTTCACTGTCCTCTGAGTAAGTCTCTCCCCATCCAAAGAGCAGCGGGGCCAGAGAGATGAAGGCGGAGAGTGCCCAGGTGAGAGCAATCATGATGTTGGAGATGCGGCGCCGAGTGCGGAGCGTGTACTCCAGGTGGCGAGTGATGGACCAGTAGCGGTCGAGGGCAATGGCCGTGACATTCCAGATGCTGGCAGTGCAGCACAGCACGTCGAAGGAGATCCACACCTGGCAGAGCGACCTGCCCAGCCGCCACCGCCGCCCGGACAACTCGTGCACCAAGCTGAGGGGCATGACCAGGGCTGCCACCATCACGTCAGAGATGGCCATGGAGGCCACCAGGTTGTGGGGCACCCGGTGGAAACTGCGCACGCGGAGGATGGTGGCCAGGACCAGCCCGTTCCAGAGGAACGTGGCCACCACCAGCATGGCCAACAGGGTGAGGACCAAGACGCTGAAGACGGAGAGATGGGCCTGGGCGCCCTCGGGGCCGGCGGGGGCCCCGCTCCTGTTGCCGCTGTCCGGCGTCGTATCGGCGAGGCAGCTGAGGTTGAGCGGGCGCTCCATGCCGGGCTGCTCCGGGCTGCTGCGGCGGCGGAGGGAACGGGAACGGGAGCGGGGGAAGCGCCGCCCTAGCGCGGGCACGGGGGGTCCCCGGCCGCCCCGAGCGCCGCCGGGCGCGGTGGGTCCCGGCTGGCGGCCGCCGGGGGCTTCATCCCCGGCTGTCAGAGCCNGGAGCGGCAGCCCCTGCGGAGGAGCCTGGCGGGGCCGGTGCGGGCAGGTGAGTCCCCGCCGTGCGCGGTGCGGGGCGGGCAGCCCCGGCGGGAGCGGCCGCGGAGGGAGAGGTGCTGCTTAGTCATGTCCGTGCGGGTCGGAACCGGCTCTGCCGGGCCGAGCGGGACGGCAGAGCCGCCTGCCCCAGCCGGCTGTCCCTGCCCCTGCCCCAGCCCGCTGTCCTTGCCCTGCCCGCTGCCCGCACCGTGCGCGGATCAGCCCCGGCTTTGTCTCGGGGTGGCTTCGCCCCCTCGGGGCGTGTTCCGTGCCAGCCGCAGAAAGTTAGCATCCCTGTGAAATTGTCCCTGGGCTCCTCTAAATATGTGTTAGTGAGGCGCCACGGGAATTTCCTTGCTCCCAGATAGGCTGCAGTCTGCACCCAGGAAACCTGTTAGTAACCCTGGTTATTCTGTGTAGGGGCAATGTGGCAGGGGATAATTTCTTTGAGAACTTCTGTGCTGCCATTTCCTAACTTGTTAGCAATTGTCGGGCCTCTTATTAGAAATAATCATTCACTTGACTGCTCTTATTAATTGTCTATTTAATAACATTAGCCATTAATGAAATGCTTGAGCATTTCCCCTGGCTTTTAGCACACTAACTGTGATGAGCAGTGGGATTCTGGGCTTCACAGCAGGAGTCAGAATCTAACCCCACCGAGCAGGATTCCCTGTTGCCCCAGCTCCATGCAGGGATGCAGCCAGGTCCAGCCCACAAGCCTTGGATGGCATCCAGGCAGGGCTGCGCTGGTGCTGGCACTCTGCTTCTCCAGACAGTCCTGGGATAACAGGTCCGAAGAGCTTTGGGGTCAGACACGTGAGGGGAGAAGCCAGCGGGCACTAACGTGGGGCTCACAGCTTGCATCTCTTGGGGGAGAAGGAATGAAGGGCATCTGTGTTAAGATCAGGTGACAATGATATTTGCAGGTGAACTGCAGTTTGAGAGAGTTGGGGAGAAGACACAGATTTGTTCAGGGAATACCCCATGCTTTCCATGCTCATGGTATATGGAGAGTAAAGCCAAACTGCTTCTTCCTCCTGCCTCTCCTGAATCTCTCTGGAATTTTAATGAAAACAGCAAGTAGCAATAACAAAGGGTAATGAACAAGATGTTTTCCATTGCTGCTGCTTGTTCCTCCGTGCTACCAAGGGAAATGCAAAGCAGCATATCCAAAACAGGTCCAGGACCTTGTTTTGGTGGGATGGGATCTCCCCCTCATGAATTCATTCAGTGCCGTGCTACGCATTCTCAGAACCAGGGATCCTATTGTACTACTGGAACAAATGCAGCCTTAGAGACTATATCATCCTTTTGGAAATAAACTGCCATCTTTTGGGGGGAGAAATTATTATTTTATCTTTTATACACAGCAATACTGTCAGTTTTGGAATGAGTAAGTTTTTTACTTACAACTCAAAGGACAAATGGTGCTTGCAGCCTTTCATAAAGCCTCTTGATTTAAAATTCCTTGTTTGTAAGGTGCAAAACATCCTTGACTGTCATTATATTGATCAAAACACTTAGCAGCTCCAAGGCTGAGAGCTTTTTGTTGCGTGGGCACTTCCCAGAAAAACCTATGACCCAGAATTAATAGAATCAACCACAAATTAAAAAATATGTGCTGCTGAAAATAGATAATTATTTTTTCTTTCAGGAACAAATAGACAAAAGTTACATTTAAAGGGAAATGAAAATAAAATGTATTAAATCTGAAGAAGCAAAACTAGATTATGTTCTCATAAAAAATCATTAATACTTTCATTATCTTACTTACTCAACTCTAAAAATATATATTGGCAGATACTGGAGCTGAATGGGTCAGTTGAGAAATAAAAGGAAATACAGAAAGTAGACAAATATATATATATTTATGTGTGTGTGTATATGTATATATGTATATACATGGAAATGCAAAGGTCTGCATCTGGGATGGAGCAGACCTATATATGAGTACAGTCTAGGGACTGACTGGGCAGACAACCTTACTGAGAGGAGGACCTGATGAGTCTCTTGGACACATCCTGGAGCAGGAGCATCCTGGCCTATATGAGCAAGATTGTGTCCGTCAGGTTTGGGGTTATAACTATTTCCCTCTGTCCAACAAACCTTGGAATTTTATGTCCAATTTGGGTTTCCTCACCGGAGGAAGTCCAGTTGAAGGCAATCAAGTATGATGTGCAAAGACAGGAAGAACTGAGTTTATCACTCCTAAAAAGATAAGTTTAAGGGGAAAATCTTACTGCTGTCCCCAGTTATCCCAGGGGTGGGCATAGAAAACTCTCCCTAGAGGTACAGAGTGATCAGATGGGATGCAATGAGCGAGAGTCACAACATGAGGTGCTGACTTGGGGGTGTTGGTTGATGAAGAGTTCAGCATGAGCTAGCAACATTCACTGGCAGCCCAGAAAGCCACCTGTGTCCTGGGCTGCACCACAAGCATGGGGAGCAGGTCAAGGGAGGTGATTCTGCCTCTCTGTTCCACTCTTGTGAGACCCCACCTGCAGTGCTGCATCCAGCTCTGGGGCCCCCAGCATGAGAAGGACATGGAGCTGTTGGAGGAGTCCAGAGAAGGGTCATGAAGATGGGCCAGGCACTGGAGCACCTCTGCTGTGAAGACAGGCTGGGAGAGCTGGGGTTATTCATCTTGGGGAAGAGAAGGCTCTGGGGAGACCTTAGAGCACCTTGCAGTGCCTACAGGGGCTACAAGAGAGCTGGAGACAGACTTTTTAAAAGGGCATGGAATTATAGAACAAGAGGTAAGAGCATTAGGATGATGGAGGGTAGGTTTAGATTGGATTAGGCTAGAATTAAATCGGAAGAAATTCTTTCCTGTGAGGGTGATGAGACACTGGAACAGGTTGCTCAGAGAAGTTGTGGATGCCCCATCCCTGCAAGTGTTCAAGGACAGGTTGAATGGGGCTCTGGACAAGTGGAAAGTGTCCTTGCCCATGGCAGAGTGGTTGGAACTAGATGATGTCTCAGGTTCCTTTCTGTCTAAACTATTGCATGATTTTACATTCCAATTATAAATTAAGAAATAAATATTCACCTGGAGAGTGATCTGAAAAAGCGCCTGTGAAATTTCCATCCTCAGTGATGTCCAATATTCAGCTGGACATCGCTGTGAATGACCTGATCTGACTCTGGAGTTATCCCTTCTTCAATGGGGGCTGGACCCAGGGATCTCCAGAGCTCCCTTCCAACCTGCATCATTCCACAATTCTGATTCTGCATTCTTTGGGTGTGTGGCTGAATGCACCAGACTACGGAGGTGACTAAATACTGTTATTTTTAAGGACAAAATGCTGTTTACTTTACACAGATTACTAAGATCATTCATATTCTCAGAACTGTTGGTATTAAGTGAGCAGAAGGCTGGGATCTTTAGGGAGTGGATAATGCTTGTGGAATGATCACATCTGTGAAAGTCTCTGAGAAAAAGATCTATGCTACAAAGTCAGGATTACTTCACATCTTCGCTGATGGAGCCTGAGGAATTAAAAGTGACAGGACTTCCCTGGGTTTAGCAGCATCCCCTCCAGTAAAGACATTAAATAATGCTTGCTACTAAATGCCATTTACTGGAGGTACCTTCCAATTCAAAATATGTATCTGCTGGTTGGAGGTTAGGAATTCACAATGTAATCAGTGCCACTGCCTAAATGCACATCCAAGTATCGTCTGGGAAAAGGGTGAATGGATTTATATTGTCAATCTCTATGGAGATCTTTTGAACCTCTGCCCTTATAACTGGCAGAAAAGAGAGAGGAGAAGGCTCAGGAGGAGTTTTGCTGGGCATGCTCAATGAATCAGTGAGAATTTCAGTCTCCAGGGTAGGTGGAGCTGCTAGGTTATACAAGGATTAGAGGAACACATATTCTCACTGTGTGTATACACCACTACTGAAAGCTGTGCTCAGTTGCCAGCCAGACTGCTCAGTAAGTGTGCATCCTGTCACAGCAATTTCTAAACCTCAGGTATTCATCACGTGAATTTCATTTAACTTTCAACCAGCCTCAGTCCAGCTTCACACCACATCCAGACATGCTTTATATACACACTTGCAGACCACCCACTCCTCTCCTATTGCAAAATGGTCAAACATGACCACAGTGAAAATGCACAGACTGTGAGGTTGTTCTCATACCATCAGAGCCCATGCTCAGTTCAGATGTCACTCTAGTCTTGTGAAACCAAGATCATAGAATCAAACAATGGTTTGGGTTGGAATGGACATTAAAGGTCATCTAGTTCCAACCAAGGTTCAAAGCATCAAAGCTCAGGCTACGAGCTTGGATCATGATGCTTCATAGCTCATGTAAGCATTTCCACAGCTGGCTGCTCTGGGTAGCTCTCTCTCAGGTTTCTGGTGTTGTAGCTGGTTAATAATCACATATTTACTGGAGCTTGGACTTACTTGAGGTTTTCTCACATGCCAGCTAAGGGTCACAGTTAGAGTCAACCTTTCTCTCCCAGTAACATGTAATTACTTTCTTCAAAGGGGAACAATTCTCTGACTGAGAAGCAGAGATTAATCCTGTTGTGTGTTACTAGGAGACTCAGTAGGATTGTGGGAGTACCTTGGAGCAAGAACAAGGGGGACCTGAGTGCCCCACACCTCCACAGTGTCCCACTGAGTGACCTGTTTACCAAATCAGGTTCTCTTGGTTTGGATGCTTATAAAGAACTTTGAAAAGTCTTTCTGTCTTGGGAAAGAAATTAAAATAATGAGTTGCAATTCTGTTGACTTTTTATTTGTATGACTGGAAAACTATTCCTCAGGCAGGTCTAATCCAGTTTAGGGTATGTAAGCTTTCCTTTAGGAAGCCACCAACTGAATGACTGTCATTCCCATGAGAACACTTGCTCCCCTCCCAAGTGGGGAGGAGAACTGTGAAAAAAAGTGGACCTCATGGATTGAAATTAGAACAGTTTAATAATTGAAACAATAATAATGATACTACTGCTAGTACTAATGGAAAAAAAAAGGAAGAGGGGAATGAAATCCAAGAGACACATGGGGTGCACAACACAGTTGCTCAACACCTGCTGATGGATGCCCAGCCCATTCCTGAGCAGCAGTCAGTGCCCTCAGCCAACTCCCTCCAGTTTATATACTGGTTCTGAGGTGTGGAATATCCCTCTGGCCTGTTGGGATCAGCTGTCCTGGCTGTGCTCCCTCCCAGCTCCATGCACTTGTTTGATGGCAGAGCATAGGAAGCTGAAAAGTCCTTGACTTAGGATAAGCCCTGCTTAGCAACAACTAAAACATCAGTGTGTTACCAACATTATTCTCATCCAAAATTCAAAACACAGCCCTGTACCAGCTACTAAAAAGAAAATTACTGTGTCGAGTCAAAGCCAGGACAATGATTTCAGTGACATAACTAAGGTGTTGTTTAATTCTGCAACGGGAACAAAGCAGAACAAGAACAAAAGCTGTTCAACAGAGCAGCCTCTTGCCTTGCCTAGAGCATGGTCCTCTCATTATGTAAAGTCAGTGGTGTCTCAGTGCTTGTGTCTTTCTAATGTGGCCACAATTCCCTTGACCTAAAGGCAGGATGGACTCTGGTACCTTGCACTGCTGTGTATGTCTCAGTAAATGGACTGCCAGGAGTGCTTATCTGTCTTCTGCCCAACATGAATTAACTCCTGCTGGAATTAAACCCTTTGTTCTTGCATAGTGAAAAACATGTTCATGGTCAGAGGGCTAGCTGGAACATAACTTAATAAAGTCTGAGGGCAACTCCCACATCATTCACTGCTGCAGTTAAAGTTCCATTCTGGGTGAAGAAATTAAATGTAAATAATTTTATTTCTTCTTTCATACCTTAAGGGGCAACATTAATCATCTGTATAATTTCAGGGGAGTCAGCAGAGTTATGCTAGGCATCATATTGGCTTTTAGTCAAAAGTGCTTTGCAGTGAGCAGTTATGACAGTAATGCAATAACTTGGAGCCTGCCTCGGGGGGTCCTGCCCTCATATGGCATCTGCAGTTTTCCTTTATTACTCTGATGGTAGCAAATACTTCACACATACATACACCAGCACCTGTGATCTCTGTTACCTGTGGTCAGTCCCTGAGAAGTAAGTCTCTCTCTTGACTCTGGTGGACGTAGCATCTTCAGGTGGCTCACAAACCACAACAGAAAATTATTCATACTTCTGATTTAAAAAAAAAAAAAGGTTTTAAACTACCAAAATATATTATGCTTCTGGGAGTACAGGGTATCCTGCAGTTCTGTGAATCATCTAGAATAGCAGGGCCATAGAAAAATAAGAAACTGTGCGTGGGCAGACTAGGTAAATCTAACTTAATACATGAGCCTTGGCAATCAAAGCTGCCAATGCAAGCTGTCAGGACTATGCCAGGGAGACAGATGGCACAATGACAGCAAATGGATGGGTCTCTAAAACTCAATTACCATTTCAGTTCAGACCTTTTTTCCGTATGCCAAGTTGTGGAAGAGGTTTGTTTATCTTGAGCTTTATGCATTGTGACAGATAATTTGCATAGGTGTGAAGCTATAGGGAAGGCTGTTATAGTGTGAGGCTGAACATGAGTTTTTCTGTTGTGTGGCGTTTTCCATGTTACTTTTCTGCTGCCTTGCAGGTGGCAGGTTTCTGAACCTTTATTTACATAAATCCATCCACAGTCTGGAAATGTTCTTTCGAGCTAAGAGGCAAAACGTTTTATGATCTGTTTACCACATTAAGAACAGAAATAATCTCAGCTGTTTTCTGAGCCAGAAGTTCTTCAACTTTTTTTCATATACCTACTTTCATCCCTGTTACATTCTCTTTGACTGCTTGACAGTGTGTTTCCATGCCCACTGGGCAACTCACTTCCATTGGCTGGAGTACCTTATTCCCAAACCCCCTCTTTAACATTCAAGACTAGTTTTGTTATCGTAACTAGTTGGTAGTAGGTGCAAAAATTAAACCACTTACGCCATCCTCAAGGGATGTCTTTTCTTCCATTCCAACAGCCTGATTTCCTTTTATAGGCCTTTATAGGTTGCTGCCTTCTTCCCTGGAGATCTCTGGACAGCCACAGCCACATCCCTAGCTGCCAAAGGAAGCACTGGCATGGTTGTGGAGCTTTCTCAGCTAGGGTACCATCTGAGTGTCTCAGATTCATATTCACATTATGCTTCCTTCCAGCTATGGGATCTTTTCTTCCCCCTGATTATTCAGTGTAGCTGGATGTTTCCCTGCCCCAGCCTGCCCAGGTCATGCAGGTCAGCAGAATGGATCTTAAATTTAAGTTAGGTAAATTCCCAGTATTTTCAAGCCATACAACATGGCAGGTCATTAGAGAAAATACAAAAGCTGTGGAATTTTGCTTATTTATATTTCATATCTCTGTTGCAGTGTGAGAGGTTAATACAAAGGAGAGGAACTATTTACAAGTTAGAAAAAGTCAAATGGTAGGTTGCGACCACATACTCTCTGTCTGCAGCTAAAATGAGTCTGCTCCCATGTCTTTGCAAGAAAAGTACTTGCAGATGTCTGTAGGCTGATAAAGAGCTTGCCCCTGGATCATGGGCATGACAGCAAACTTTTTCAGCTATTTGAACAAAGACAACCATTTTAATGGTCCCCAAACATAATTTCTCTTGTAGAATTTGACAGTATCATGTCAGAAAGATCTTGTTTTGGTCCCTTCTACCACAGCAAGCACCTGATCAAGCAGTCTACTTGCTCCTGCTATAAAATTTTCTGAACCCATGGGATGGAAGTGGCTGTATAAACGTGTCTAAATGTCTCTCTCTGTTTTTCACAAGGTTTTTTATTGGTAGCCTCATTATTTTTAACAACCAGTATTCACTGCTATAACAGCAAAATGTTGCCAGACCTTTTTTAATTGTCTAGCACTGCATTTTATTAAAAATGATGGAATTTTTTTCCTGGCTGCTGATCTGTGAGTCAAGGTTGGTAATGGTAGCTCAGAGGTGGTGGCCCAGTGGTGTGTGAGCTGATGGCTCCTGTAAGCTCATCTTTTGTAGTTAATTTTTCCACCTCTTCTCTGGTTATTTTCTGGTTTCAGATTTTGACTGAAGCTTTTTTCTGATTTTATCAGGATTTTGGTTTAAATTTAGTAAAAATCTTCCACTACTGAATTATTCAGGGTCTGATATGAGCACACTTAATGGGGTATCTTCATTGAAGTCATCTGCACAGAAAGTGGCTTACATAATTAAAATCTGAGTCTCATTCTGGAAATAAAGAACATCACTGGTTTTTAAAAGGACTCCTCATCTGATCTGATGCAACTTCAGAACTTTCTAGGCAGACTCTCAGTGTTCTTCCTCCTCTCCACATTTCAGCATCTTCATTGCATGCTCCCGTCTCTCCATTCTTCTCTGTTTTCCTGAGCACTACAGTAGTTAATATAGGCAGCTTTTACTACATCTCCACTAGCAACTGACTTGGCTAGGGTTATAAATGCAAACTGCATAACCACAACCAAGAATTCAATAGAATAACCAACATTTTCATGTTTTAAAGCCTTCCATCCAACATTGACACATATGACATCTCCTGTCCCTTGTCTGACTCCTAGCAGTAGTCTCAGTCTTGCAGAGCTGCCCACACAGACATGTGCTTCCCATCCCTCCAGTTCTGGGATCACTCCAACCAGTCTGGCTGCAGGACTGGCTCAGTCCTTCTCCTGCCATCATCCCTTCTGCAGTACAGCCACATCTTGATGGGAGGCTGCAAGTGGAGTCCTGGGCTTGACACGTTATGAGGAAGTTGCACAAAGACAAATGGTCTCTCCACAGTGCCTGTTCTTCATTTCAGGGAGGTTTTCTGGTTTTATGACAGCTGTGACTGTAAGGAACCATAAATCCTGATGTCCTTGTCCCAAGTAAGCCCTCCTGCCCTGTGAGAGGCCTGCCCAGTTACACACCACATTACAGCCTCACATTAATGATAAATGTTCCAAAAAAGCAGCACAGGCCATGGAGAACCACAGCAGCTTCCTAAGGGTGCATCTTGCACAGTTACCAATAACCAACCAGCTGGACTGTGCTGCAGAGGTGAGGTGTACTGTACAGGCTGAGGCTGTGCAAACAGAGCTAGCCATCCATTTGCCTAGCATTTATTACAGAAACTTATGGCAGCTGCTTTCTGAGAATGTCAGTGAAATAGGTGAGGAGATAGATTTTCTGAAGTAATCTATGGCTCTAGATGAATCTCTCCCATTCATTCCAAGAAAAATTATTATTCTGAAATGTAATAAGATTTTTTTCTATATTAAACTGAGATGTCTAAAATGTAGATATCTAAATCCCATGGACTTCTTAGTAAATCTCAGAAAGACATCCCTATCTGAAACAAGCTTTCTTTTCTTTATCTGAATAATAATACTCCTCTACTATCTTTTATATCCTTTGTCATTTCAAGTGAAGAGAGGCATGCTTTTGCTGTACAAAAGCAAGACCACTCTCCAAGGTATGTTCAGTAAGCAATCAAGGCAGCCTATTATGAGAAATTACCCTCCACAAATTTAGATACAGGAAATGATGACATAAATCCTTCTATTCTTGTTGGCTTAAAATGCAAAGGGGGTTAGACCCACCTCTCTGCATGCCTCTCTTCCTTTCTTTGCACTGAGCCAGAGCAGGGGTCTGCACACAGAACCAGAGAGGGTATGTAACCATCTGATATTTACCTACTGGATTATTTATGACTGTGTGAGTTGGCTCCCAGCACACAGGAGAATCATGTGGTAGCTGAGCCCTTCTGGGGAGAGCAGATCTTCTCGTGGCCCGTGATGGACCTAAATATTTGCATTGATTAGATCCCACTTTGATGCTATTATCGTTTCATCATTATGAGCACCGTGTGAATCATAAATTATGAGCATGTACTATAAAGCACAGGATGTGCAGAGCACTACAGCTTGATGGTGGGCATGTCAGCCTTTGGAATATGGTCAGTGGATCCTTTTTAAGTTGGACTTATTTCAGGAATCCATCCTCATTCATGACTGTTTCATTTCAAGCATGTGCTTTAGTCCTATCCAAATGAGCAGGTTTGAGGATTTATGCTTAAAGCTAAGATTGGGATTTTGAAGTATCCCTGACTCAGAGGCAAAGCACGGGAAGATTGTCACAAAATTTTAAGGAAAAAAGATTAGACTGTAGAGAAATGTAACTACAGGGAAATCCCCTCCCTTTTAGGAAAAAAGTGTAGAAATGTATCCAGTTCTCTGAATGTAGACAACACTAAGGAAAATACTATAATACACATTTAGAATGAATTAAATCAATTGACAGCTATCCAGCCACAGAGAAATATAATGTAATTGTAACTGAGCAGCAAAATGGTTCTGCCTAATAGTTAAACATCAGTGAGCTCCACTGTGTCTAATAAAATGCAGATCTCATTATCTGTTTGTTATGTGCATCAGGAGATAACTGTTCAAGTTGAAAAGTATAAAAATTTGATTTAATTCAGTGACATTTTGGATACAAGAGGGTCAGGTTGGTCCTGTAACAAATAACAGCTCGGGGCATATGGAAAGAGTGTAATTGAAGATAAGGCTCTAGCAAGATGAGTGGAAAATGTAATAAGAGTTCAAGGATACATTAAACAAATGCACCCTGGCCCTCACACAGTAATCACCTACGTGTGCCATAAGGCAAACAGCAAATGTAATTGACTCCCTGAGGGAAGATCATTACAGCTTTGGTGCTTGCTGCCTCACGCCACGATTTCTTCTTCCATTTGCAACACTGAGAATTCAGATGTGGGAAGTCATGGGATCTTGAGGCTGCTCTAAATTATGTAGGCAATAGAGCCAGCTCTAAATAAACCCAGAGACCTTTTAGGTGGCTTCTTCAAAGATTAAGCAGGTATCTGAGAGTATTTGCCACAGTGTCAAAGATTAAAAATTACCAATATTGACATGAATGTGGCAGAAGCCTCAATGATGAAGGAGGAGGATGGTCCTTTAAGCAAACGGGAGAAGTAACAAGTTGGCTGTAATAGGCCAAAATAAAAAGAAACCACTTGTTTGTAGCCTGGTTCAATGTGATCACGGTTTCTTGTGTGTGGTATGGCACTTGTCCTGTTTTCCCAATTCCTGGGCATTTTTAACCATATCTGACTGGGCTGAAGAGGTATCAGGGATATGGTAGAGGTGAAAGACTTTACCAGACAGTGAAGGAACAACACTGAACTTAAACCTTCCTTGGCCTCAGACAGTTCACAGAGGAGTTAGACCTGGAGACATAAATGGATTGTAGACCCTCCTGGTTTAGAGATCTATCTGCTCCTATTGTGGGAGCTCTAGTATATCACAGAGCATACCTTTCAGCTAACCAAAACATCTGGGGACTTACAGAGCCTTTATTTCCCTGAAAGCTTCCTGTAAGCAAAAAAAAAAAAAAAAAAAAATCAGAGCCACAGAACTGGCCTAAGAGTACAAGCACTTTACCTGCATTTGTCCTGAGCTTAGGCTCTAATGAGAAAATCCTGACAGTGACACCTGTTTGTCTGAACCTCAACTCCTGCTTAGTACTCAATAGTTTAAATCAATAAGCTAGACATACTCTAGATATCAAATCAATAAGTTGTTTCTTTGGGGTTTTTTCCATTCAAGAGTGGCAGACGGGTACTTAAGTAACAAATGTCTCATTTCATAATGCTTTCTGCGGGGCATACTCAATCTGTAATTAATTAAGGTGACTCCAAGGTCCTGTTAAAATTGATCAGTTACGAGCAGCAGTGGTTTCATCTCTTGATGTCTTAGGATTAAGACTCAAAATTACCTTAGCTCAGAGGAGTATTTGGGGTGAAATTTAAGGGCAAATTATAAGAAAAACCGACTAGAAGACCTACTGGTTTCTTCTGGCTGTTATAAGAATGCTGTCAGAACACATTTTTCAAGAATCCCAGTGTAAGTTCTTATTTCATTTGAAAATGTGTGAGAAATAGAAATAAGGTTCCTTCTACAGAAAAAGAAAGTGGAAGTTCAATCCAGCAACAATAACTAATTGTCTGCATAGTGCATTCACATCCATGTCTAAGCACTGAGAACTTCCCAAAGCTGCAGCCACAAACATGTGAGAAATACATTCAGGTTCTCTGTTTGTCCCCTATCTCAGGGAGATAACTTTGTCTACCTCTGTCTGCATTTAAGGCTGTTCAGGCACCCTGAAAATGCTTCTCTAAGCAGCAGCATTTGGGAAGGCCATAAAGCAGAAATGTATTCCCAAGCTGGGGCTGCTTTTAGGGACAAACAATGGAATTATCAATTCTGCTCCCAGTGCTCCATGTGGAAGGTAAATCCAAGTGGCCTTCTGGCCTTACACTCAGTAAGTTGGAGGAACTGCTCTGAAGATGATGCAGTTGCTGTGAAAATACATCAGCAATGAAATATTTTTCAGTAGGTTTTAGCACTAAGACCCCATGGCTACATATGAATTTCCCTGGTGGCACAGGTGGGCTCGTGTAGCTGCTGCCCTCTGCCTCTGCTCCAGAATAGCAGCCCTGAGTCACTGCCTGCACTGAGCCAGCACTGGGCTCACTGAGTCAGGAGAACCTGTGTCAAACCAGCCACTTTTAATAGACTGCTCCCAGAAAGATCAGCACAGGTCACCCCGAGACACCGGAGCTTCTGTCTGAGCATAACGATGCATCCTCAGACAAGTGTCTTCTGTCCATTCCTCCTTCTGGGTGAGTAAAGGAAATATTTAACTACCTGGGCAACATACAGAAAGAGAGCGATGTGATGTCAATGTGTGTGCCCATGTTTTATCAGCACAAGTTTAGGGTTTTCACTCTACTCAAAAGCACAAAGCCATAAATGAATACTGGAGATCATCTCAGAGCAGTACCCAGGCTCTCTCGTCACACTGTTCTGTAATATGCTCTGCAATGCCACCAACTTTAGTTGCCTTTTTCTGTATTTATGCATTAATAACGTAAAAAATAAATACCAGTGTTAGTGTTATTTAAATAACATGAAAAGGATTTGGCACAAATAATGCCAAATTTGCTAATTTCTAGAAAAATTAATTTTTGTTACTTAGTGTTTCATTAGCTTTTTTTCAAGGCTGCATGAATGAAAGCCCAGGCTCAAAGGAAAATTTGCATTCTCTATTGTTTTTCTGATACTAATTACACCAATGGAAAGCCTGTAAATGATGCAAATCTTGACAAGCTACAAAGAAGGGCTACAGGGATAATTACCCACCATATTTAGCAAACATTTTTTTTGAAACTCAGAAAATACACAGAAATTAGTAGGTACTGTAGTTGGAGCAGAAACAAGGACTTCTTTTGAGGTGCAAAGAATGGAGTCTATAAATTATAATATCACATTTTATTTGTGACAAATTATTTCTTCTTTCCCAGAGCACTGGGAAGACTTGCATTCTTCTTTCCTGGTGCAATACAATCAGGTCCAAAACTTAAGAAAGTGTTACAAGGTTTTATATATGTCTTCATGTATATATATAAGTATGTATGTATATGTAATTTATATAGAGATGGTTGTTAGCAGTCTGAGGGAAAGATAGAAAGAATATATTAGTAAAGGTGAATGAACTGTTCACATTCCTTAGCAGATAACACAAAGGAGTATATCCCCTCTTTTACCACTATGTCTCACTTCTGACAAAAAATATCACTACATTAAGATGTGCTAATCAGAACATTTTCCCCCCTGCTTCTTTATGTACAGTTATAGTAAAGGTAGACCTTGATACTTGGCACTTGGAAAAAAAAAAAAAAAAAAAAAAGAAAGAAAAATAGAAACTACTGTATTAAAAAAGAAAACTGTCAGGCAAATGACAAGAGATTCTCAGTGCAGTTCTGGAATTAGAATAGAATCGAAAATGAAACTACCAGTTCCAAGGGAGCCTTTTAGGATTCAGTGTTGCTGTACAGATAATAAGAAAGTTTTTAATTATAAATCATATTTGCCATTGCAAGCAGTCCCACTGAAGAGGAAAAATGCATAGACAGCTCAAGCCAAAACAGAACCCTCTGTGTACCTGTTTTGCACATTTTGATTCAGATTAAAAAGCAGATCTTATTCATGTTAAGCAGTGGGAATGGAGATAATGCAGGCAGCGTGCCTTTTGGGATTTTCAACAACTTCCCAGGCATATTGAAACTAACATCAGCTTCTGTAAAACACCAAGTACTTTGTGAAGATATATTTTGTTGGAAAAGTAACATCTAGAGAGCCAGCTGCTACCAAACAAGTATGTATTATTAACAAAGGACTCAGAAAGCCTTCTGCTCACTGGAGTAAAACAAATATACAATTTAATCTAAACTCCGAATTTAATTAACTACAAGATAAAAAAAAAAGCAAGCTGTTGTTTTTTCACAAGCAATTATGCCTAAATATGATATTGTAGGTGTGTATGAATTTTTCATATAATCATTTGGGCACACAAATAAGGCATTTATATTAGCAAAGACTAATTGTCTGCACAAATCTTGTCAGCTTGGTGGGCTTTCACCTTGTGCAAGCAACACCCAATAGAAAATTTAGATTACTTCACAGTTCTTCTGGAAACAGGCTCGTGGAGTTCTCTGTACAGAGCTCTCATAGTTAAGATCCTCCTCTGGCTCGCAGATTTGGACCTTTGATGGGCTGGTGGTCCCTGGGATGGGGCTGGAAGCAGCTTGCAGAGGATTAGTTGGGCTCCCCCTCCTCCCGTTGTCACTCCACTCGTGCAGATGAGCTTTACCTCAAAACCTGACAAATCCATATTGAGGCTAAATACACGTGAGCGCTTTGCTCTACACCTGAGCAGTGAGACCAGCCCACTGATTTGACTTTGTTCTGTGTGCTGACCTGTGAGCAGAAGCCAGAATTCATTTCTGGTAAATTCAGGGGATATTTTTCTTGTTCAATAACATATTTTTCTTGTTCAAAAACCTACTTTTTCCATCTAGTTTTCTACTCTTATGGTCCGGAAACAAGATCACACACAGACTGGAATTATTCATTTTTGTTAGAAATAGTCTAATTACTAGAATTTAAGTAATTTCTTGACAGGTGACTCATGAAATACATAAAGAAGTAAAAAATATGTTCATTAATTTAACTCCACTGCTTATTTAGAAGGTAATTAAGGAGGAAAATTTGTGACTCATGGGAGTAGTCTTTTCTTCTGGGGGTGGTCATTTTGAAGACAAAAAAAAATGTGAATAAAGAAAGATATTTCTGTGTGAGAAGATTAGTAGCGCTTCCATACTGTGGATGGAATTACACTTTATTCTTGGATTTTTGTCATAGTTGGTTAAAAACAATAATTTACCCTTAAGGATAATTACAATTAGCCTTATGCATGGGTACTTTTTATTTGTGGAAAATTGATTTTGCAGTGAATTTCTATGATTCGACACTGTAATCTGACCTTCTAAGTCTAGAGAATTTTAAAATTGTTGTGATTTAAATCACAAATTCATCTCATATTCTTCTGATTTGACTAGATGAACAAATTGAAGATCCAAGATGGTCCCACCTGATGCTGCAATAGCTGCAACTCCAGCTGAAAGTTTTGAAAGGGGCAATGCTGTGAAAAATGTGTGCAGGTTGTTTGCATTATGCTTTTTGCCAGTATTAGCATAATGCCTGTTTTGACATACTTGTAATCTTGGAGTTGTACAGAGAACCAAAAATTATATGACTGGAAAATCCAAAGGATAGAAAGGCTGGAGGAACTCATTAGGGTAACAGGAAAATAGGCAGAGAAGGAAAATCAAGAGGATAAACCCTTGGAGGACAAAACTTTGGTTTTCTTTTGGAATATGTGATAGTGTAGGGGCTTATAAATAAGGAAAAGTATTCCTGTGGGAAAGGGCAATTTAGTGATAGCACTGAGAAAGATGCATCTAAATAATGAATGACTTCAGGAAGAGAAAAGAACACAGAGAATAATGTGGAATAGAAACCTGAGAGATAGCTATATTTATCAAAGAAAAGAAGTGAAAATTACCAGTGCTGGAAGATGCTGATGATTACAGAGGCAATGAAATCCAACAGGAAAGGAAGCTCAGGAAGCAGTGGTGTTAATGAAATCTGATAGATCAAGAAGAATATGAAAAATATTTCGCTGCAGGTGAAGGAAGATTTTTTTGGTCAAAGTAGTTTAGTTTCGTGTGAAGAAGTCAAAATGGATCAAAGATGGAGTTGGAAAGAGTGAAAATTATGGAACTAAGAAAGCAAAGGCTGGACATGGCAGCCTGGAGTGTGGCTAAAAAGGAAAGCAGAACTCAGAGAAGTCTTTCAAAGACAGTCCAGGAAATACATGGCACAGAAGAAAATTACCCTAAACAAGGATTATTAGAAAAGACAGAAAGTGAGATGAGAATATGAATTGTTGAAAGAAATGGATAAATGGATTTAAAAGCAGATGGTTATTTCTACTTTTTTTTTTCTGCCCCACAACAAAAAAGTGTACTATATAACAGGTAAGGAGTTTTTAGACTTTATTAGGACTTGATTTTCACTTTAAAAAGTATCTTTTATTGGGAGAGTGGGCAAAAAAGTAAAACCTTCAGCCAAATGTTCCTTCTGGAATGGAAAAAGAACAGGTGATAGATTGGATATTTCTTACATAGTTGGAGTAGAAAGGGGACCTGGGTGAAGCCTTTATCCAGTAAAATTTTATCCAGTAGATGACTGGACAAATAAATGACTTGTAAACCGATTTATAGTTTCTACCATAGTTTCAAGAATAACATAGGTAAAAAAAAAAATAGTTTCCCCCTGGGAAAGCGAGACAGGCCTTGCAGGCAGGAGGGAATCACTAGGTGCCCTGTATTTTTATTTCAGTAAGTCTTGCGATGCCATCTCTTAACACTGCTCCGAGTATGGGAGGGAAATATTGTCCACATCGAAGTATTATGAGGGGTTCCCAAACTCCTTTGGAAAGCAGAGTGCTTATTCTATAGACATCCCTTTCAATGCAGCAATGTTTAAAATACACGACATGAAGCAGGCTCTGAAAGTGCTCGTTTCTTTCGATTGACCATAACTTATATAAAGTAATAATTTTTGTTTTCTGTTATCTAAAACAGTTAGGTAAGATATATCCCCCTCGGTGGGAACGGTTCACTATCAATGTAGATAGATGCTTTGCAGTTTCTGAGGGAAAATGCCTTATTTCGGTGGGACTCGATGACGTTGTAGGTCTTTTCCAACCTTAGCGGTTGTATGCTATGATTTCGGGAGCAGTCGGTGTGTTCACTGATGAGCTGGGCGCTGGAATACACACCACAACTATTGGCTGGCGCTGGCGGCCGCAGGGCCCCGCCGCCATGGCCCGCGTCCCCTCACGGCGGGGCCGAGGGGCGGGGCCTGGCGGGGGC
>VXBI01014073.1:1243752-1289055 GCA_013397375.1 Toxostoma redivivum | reverse complement strand
TCCCTCCCCCAGCCAATGGGCGGGGCCGGGTATCCCCGCTGCCCGCCTCTGTCGTTCGGGGCGAGTCCATTGCATCCCGGACGGGGGGAGCTCCGGACCTGAAGCTTGCTGCCGGTTCGGTTCGGGGAAAGAGGGAGGAGCAGAGATAGCGCCTGTGGATCAGAAGCGGGCGCGGCCCTGCAGCAGCCGTGGTGATTGATCGGGCGGGGGGAGACGCTTTGTGGGGGCGGCTCTCACCTCCCGCTTCCACCCCCCCTACGTCCCGGCGGGGGATGGTGTGTCCCGCAGCGCGCGCCTTGCTCGCGCGGTTCGGCGGCTCCGTGGGGGGAGGGGGACGAGAGAGACCCGGGCCCCGGCGGGTTTTCTACACTGAACGCGGAGAAATAGCGGGCAGGGGGGGAGCGCCCGCTGCTGCCGTCCGGGACCATGTTGGCGGACGACGAGGAAGAGCTCAGAGTCCCGGAGGAGATGTTCAAAGACGTCAAGTTCTTCGTCGTGGGAGACATCGACCCCAAGGTACCGGGTCATCCCATCAGATCATTCCCGCCTTCCCCTTCGTCTCTCTACCCCCCCACCACCCGGCGGAGGGGGGCACTGTGGAATCGTCCGGCTACCGCGCGCGGGCTCGAGGCTCNGCCGGGCCGGGCGGGCAGCGGGGGCAGCGGCCGCCGCTCCTCCGACTCGAGCGCTCCGCAGGCCCGGCCCCTCCCTGTGTGCCCGGTTCCCTGCGGGTACACAGAGACAGGCCATGGGAAAGGTTCGTCACGGGGGGCCGGACTGCCTCTTCCCTCCCACGCAACCTTCCCGCCTTGGCACGGCCCTGGTACCGCCCCGGGTCCGCCCGGTGTGGTGCTGGTGTAGTTTAGGCCAGGGGCCGCCCGACCCTCTCGCCGTGCCCGGGGTCAAAGCCCTAGGTAATGCAGGTGGCCTTGCAGTGAATAACACCCGCGGTGGGCGAAGGTGGTTAAAACAAAGTTTCGGTGGCGTGTCCAATTAGACAGGCGTTTGAAGTGCCCCATACTGAGCTTTCGGACAGCAGCTTTCTGCAAGCAGGTTACTGCATGCTTCACACTGAAGTTAAAGTCACTGCCTCTCTGGTATTTGCTGCAGTAAAAGTCTTAGTTCAGCGCTGGGTTCCTTTAGCCTGCTGTTCTGGCACTCACCGAGCCTGGTATGCCCGCAGGTGACCTGGAGACACAGGCACCGGCCTGTTCAGATGGTTTTCATTCCTATTGTGCTAAAAGAAATGCAATCTAGAAAGAATACAGTTAAAGATCAGGATGAAAACTTCTTTAGACAGGTCTCTAGATATAAAATTTAGTTCTTTAGGCATTAGATCTTTAGACATAAAATTTTTGATAGTGGCTTAGTGCTCAAATAACAAATTCCTATACTTAACAAAAGACCCTACTGCAGCAGTGTTAGTATTATGTGTATGAGGATGAGTGCAAAAATCGTGTAGCACTCTTGTGCATAATTTGTCATAGAAGTATTGTCCTGGAAGGCCTGTTCTTAGTTGTGTGTTGATGTGGGAGGACAATGAGAAGACTTCCAATAGAGCAAGTAGACAAATACTTAAACAGGTTTGCTTTCTCACGTTAAATTTTGTTCCTCTTTGCAGTCAGAGTCATTGTCATAGGGCTTTGATTTGCTCCAAGTTCCATGCACTGAGTTTTCCTCTGCCTGGCTCAGCTCAGCTCAGGACTAGCTCCTGGGAGAACCCAGGCTTAAGCCCAGCTGGCAGCTAAGCACAGTACAGCTGCTGTCTCACCCCCACCCCTACTCAGTGTAGTGGGGATGAGATTAAAAAGTTAAACTTGTAGGTTGATATATAAAAATTGAAAACCAGGTAAGGTACAGTGGTAATAGTAAATAATAAAGGTAAGAAAAAAGGAAAGAGAAAACCCCAAGCAAGTGATGTACAATACAGTTTCTCACCCTCCACTGACTGATGCCAGACTTCATTCCTGACCCCAGATCAGTCCTTCTTATGGGTAACTCCCCCAGTTTATATATCGGGCATGGCATGCTTTGGTGTGGAATATCCCTGTGGAAGTTTGGGTCACCTGTTCTGTACCTCCTCACTGGCAGAGCATGAGATACAAAAAAATAGTCCCTGACTTATGGATGAACACAACTTAGCAAAAACCAAAACATCAGTGTGTTATCAACATTATTCCCATTCTGAATCCAAAACATGGAACCGTAGCAGCTACTGAAAATAAATTAACTCATTATCCTTGCTGAGACCAGGACACCCTCCTATGGGTGTCCTCTGTGGTACCCTGGGGCACCTGACTATGAGGAGCATTTATCAGGTATGTTTTGAGCCAAGACAGAATGCAGGAATTGTAAATCAAACTCATACAGTTCTTGCTTAAATTTCTAAATTGTTTCACGCAAAACCAGTTACCTAATAAATACTAAAACAGGCCTGGCACAAGAGGGTACACTAATCAAAACAAATTCAAGAATAAGGGGAAAAAAAGTAATTTATTGAGGTGAATAACTGCATACCCACTGCCTATTAAAGCATGTGCAGCATAAATTGGAAGGGAAACAAAAGTCTGGAATTGTGCCGAGGTGTTCTTTGGCAAATGAGGGAGAATTAGGCTATCTCTCAACTTCAGATTCATTCCATTCCATTGGGTGCATTTTGCTCCTCACACCTTACTCAAGGTGATGAGAAGATGTCGGCTACTCTTTTTCTTTTAATAAATGCTATTCCTGATTTCCTCAAGCAAGAACCCAAACCATCGTGTTTTGGAAACACCAGTTAAAATCAGTATTTCCTTCAGAAATAGATAAAAAGTAATGCACTGCAGCACAAGGTCTTTGAACAGGATATTTGGGTTTTGGTTATCTTGCTTATTTTTTTTAATGCCCATTGTCCTACTTCTTAATTTTGAACTATTCCTCTTGTTTCTTCCAACACAGATTTTAATGAGAGATACCAAGATAAAATTTTTATTCCCCTCCCAAAAAAGAAATTTCATTTAATGAGTATAAACCAATGCTTAAAATGCAGGATTTTTACAGTATTCATATTAAGGCTTTTCAGCATTCTGTTTTCTAGTTACAGGTATATGATTGATATCAGTGTGAGTTCTTTAATTGTGCCAATGCAACTTTTCAGTCCAGGCGCTACTTAATCTGGAGAAGTTGTGTATTCTGAGAAAAGTTGACATGAGCTCAATTAGGAAGAGTCTCTTTCATGACACATAAAATAATGAAGTGCGTTATTATGTATCGTAGCGTTTAAACTACTACATGAAACCAGTGTAACTTTTTGTATAAGCAGACACTTTGCACAAGTTCTGTAATGCAACATTGTTTTGATATAAAAAAAATCATACTTTTAGCACATTATTTATAGCTTCTTTCGGATGCTGTCAGATTTGGTTCTCAGTTTTCATGACGTTCACTTCTTTTTTTAGTCTTCTCCTAAATGAGCAGTTGAATGGGATTATAACTCAGGGAGCACTGTGTGAGACAAGGAGCTCATGTGCTGAGACTGTTCTTAAATACCTTCTGTTTTCAGAAGTGCTTGATTTGCATTTAGCTTCTCCCTTTGGAATGATAGCATCCTGTATCTCTCTACGGTTAGCTGGATTTCTTGCAGAAAGGTGTATCATGATGTAGAGGGTTGGTGTGCAAATGGAAACATTTACTCCTGTTTTGGCAGTGGTGACAAGAGCAGCAAGCTCATGATAAATTTTCTTGGATATTTGAGAGTAATGCTTTTGGTAATCATCCATTGCAGGAAAAAAAAAGTTGACTTTTGTTTTCTTAAATGGAATTTTAAAGTCAGGTACTTCAGTCAGGAAGTGCCAAAATTGCCTCCTCATTGAGTGGTGATTTTTCTATCCCTGTTTTTCTGCTTGGCAGAAATGCATTATAAAATAGCTTGATGCTGTGTTTTGAGAGTCTCTTTTTCAGTGCTTCTTTGTCCTGGTGAGTGTACACGGTAGGGAGTAATTGCTTAAGGACCAATTAATTAATTAATATTTTGCTTGATGAATGTATTGCCTTGCTCTCTGCTGTTCACTGTTGTGGGCAGAACATCCTGTTTTGAAGGGAATGTCCCCAGCAGGTTTGCAGGGATAGGCATCTGTCTCTGGCAGGTTTTGGAAGATGAACATCACACCAGTTTTGTTCCAAATCATTATTTCTGAATAATAAAAGGGAAATGAAACAATGATCTTAAATGACATTTTTAACTTTTGAACTCTTTTAGACTGTAATGTTGTTTTAAAACATTTTTCTCTTCCTGCCTTCTACACCCCAGTACTTCTTTGTTACCTTCTTGGATCAAATGAAAGTTGTGGTTTTTTGGGGCGCAGGGTTGGATTCATCGCACAGATCTCTACAGCAGAGCTGAGACAGCGCTGAACTCTTGAAGCAGCATCTGCAGTTTGGGCCTTGCAAAACTGGAAGTGAGATGTGCTTGGTAGTTGGGAGGTGTTTTGCATTCTCAGGACAGAGCAGTGGAATGAGGCAGTTCAGTTCCAGTTCCTGAAAGTATTAATTTAGGAAGCATGAGTCCTACTTGTTTTGGTTTTTTTTTCTTCTGTATTTGGTGAAATGACTTAGTCCCTAGAATTCAACCTCTTAAAGTGTATTCAAACGCTTCCAGAGCTACCCTGTGCAAAACCAAACACTTAGAAGAACTTTCTTTCCCTCCCTGAGGGAAAATTGTTTTAATATGTTTTTTGAGGAATATATATTTTGGAAATACCTTGGCATTTCTCCAATTCCTACCCTATCATCAATTATTTTGACAAGCTCTTCGGATGCAATGATGAAAATATAGAAGAGGTGTAAACCTTTGGCAGAAAGATTTTAAATGTGTTTGGCAACTTCAGGAAAAGTTCTGGCCACCTACAGGAAGACAGCCAAGAGAGAAGGTCATATCCATTTGTCCATCCAGTGTTAGTGTCTTCTTGCAGTAATGTTTTTCTCAAATAAAAGTTGCTAAAAATTGTTGACATCTCTCTGTTCTCTTTTGGGTTTAGGTTATCCAACTTCTGAAAGCTGGGAAAGCAAAGGAAGTTTCTTACAATGCACTGGCCTCACATATTATTTCAGAAGACGGGGACAATCCAGAAGTTGGGGAATCTCGAGAAGTTTTTGATCTCCCTGTGGTAAAGGTGAGTGACTTTGCCATGATATTTTCAAAGTACTGACATACATGCTTCATTGGTACAACAAAATATTCATCTTTGGATGATTACCAAATAAAACACATCATTAAAAAACTTAAATTCTTGTTACACCCTGGCTTGCAGACTTCTGTTACAATTCTGTTCTCTCCTTCCTCTTTTTGCTCTGAATCTATCAGTGATGTGGGTATCTTTTAGTGTTCTGCTTTGATTTTTTTTTTTTTTAGATTTTTCTTTCAGTCATCTGTGAGATGATGTCCTGCTAGTTCTACTTTAGAAATATTTCTGAAGGAAAGGTTCTTACAAGCTTCTGGCAGTGGAAAATCTCAATTTAGAATAAGTAGTAGATTGCTGAAGGTCTTTTTTAAAGACATATAATTGGCAAAGTGCAAAATGATTTTGTTGATTCTGCATATATGTACTATGCAAATTATGGACTAGAGGAACTTGTAGAAAATTAGGGGGATTTTCCTCCTTATTTTAGTTTTTTAAGCGTTTTTTTAGTATTTTTTTTTCTTTCTTACACTGGAATTACCAGTATTTTGTTACTACCTTACAATAGTGAGGTATTTTTCAGTGAAAAATTATGGGTTTCATCTTTGAATGTGTGAACTTGTCACTCTGGAAGTCATTAGAGAGTTTGTAAGAAATAACATTAGAATTTCGTGGCTGATACCTTTGGGTACATGATTTTGGGTTATATTTTCCATAGAGGTACAGCTGACAGTAGAGAATTTTGACAGGTTTTGCCATGAGAGTTCACCTGACAGTGTAGAACTGTGAATTAACTCTAAAAAATGAAAGGTATTTGGCTTGGAACCCTTATGGTTATAGTGGGTGTGCTGGTTAATATTCAGTTCCTTTTTCTGAAGTGGTTTTTGGTGTAATTTTAACTATAAACAAGGAAACTGCTGCCATTTTCATGAGAAAGAAGGACATCAACACTGTGGAGAGCACTTCCTGCTTTCTAATGCCACTCAAATAATTTAATTTGCTTCATAACTGCCAACTCATTTGCTAGATGAGAGCAAATCTTTCACTAATGTCACTTGGCTTGACCTGAAAACATCACAGCATGATCTGTAATCAAGAAGATCAGACTAAGTATTAAAGGAACTAGAAGTCTGAGGCAAAGGTAGCTGGTTGTAGGGAAGAAGGAAGATAAAAACTTAGGGGAGGAAAATATCCTTTTTTTTTTTTTTCCTGATGATTGATGAATTAGAAGTTAAGTGTTTTTAGCTATTTTTTGTATTATGCCTTATAAGGGAAGGAGATTAACAAGAACTGGGACACTGTAAACATAGTTGCCACAATATATTCTTTTGTTTGTCTTTAGAGAAAAAGTAATTTCATACTGACTGTGATGTCATTCTTTGCCCGTTCTTCCTTATATGCTGCACCGGGACCAGTGTCCTACATCTGCTCCATTTGCTGCCACCTCCCTGTGTCCCTTTGAGCCCTTCTGTCCCAGAATACTGTCGGGTAGGGGCCATCAGTGCTCAGCAGCCAGCATTGTTCTGTCTTTAGAAAACTCATTTTGTTTAAGGCTGTGGTTCTTCACTCCTTGGTGATGAGTGTAGGGTGGGATTATCTAAATTATTTTTTCCTACAAGCAAGAACTGCAAAAAGGGAGAGGATGAATAAATACTGTAAATGGCATGAGAGAAGGAGGTTGCTGCACAACCTTTGAACTGTCTTTAGGTGAACTCTTGCAAATAAATGAAAAGTCTTTTTTGCAGACCTAACTGTAATGTCTGTGAAACACTTAGACTTCCAAAGCTGGGAAGATATATTAAAACTAGCATGAACTTGGAAGGTAATTCATATTTTATGCATGTAGATCAAGGATTTTAATGTCTAGTGGTTTTTGTTTTTTTCAGCCTTCCTGGGTGATCTTGTCTGTTCGCTGTGGAGCTCTTCTGCCGTATCCTTTTAAGTCCAAAATTCTGTAGACAACATGTTAAAATGGATACCATAGAAGGATTCAAAATTGTTTCAAATAGGTATTGCTTAAACTTCTGAAATGGTCTCTTGTGTTTTGCCTGCCAAAGTTGCAGTGTGCTTGGAGTTTCTTTGTCTTCAGTTTTCCTGTCTCTTTGCCTATTTTGTGCTTCATAGGCACTTGGAGGACAACTGTTATCAAATGGAAAGCAGGAGCTGGTAGGTACAAGAATCCAGGTGTTCATGTTAGGAATTCAAGCCTCAGTGTGCTTCAGAGATTCAGAATTCCTGTTTTCTACCCAGTAGTTTAACGTGTGTGCCTTTGCAACTTGCTGTGTTTCTGTGCTGTAGTCTAGGCTAGTGATCTTGGTGATTTGTGTCTGGACATAATCAATGTGTTTATTCTGCTTTCATCATCAGGATAAGTGTTTGGTTGCTTATGTTACACATCTCTGAACCTTCTCCCAGTCCATGAAGAGTGTTCACAAAAAAAAGCTTGGAATTAGCTACATTTTGAGGCTTAAGTAGTCTCACATTTCATTATTGATGTTCTTTCACATGAAGAAGTTGCACTATTAAAAAATTTGTCTTCCATCTGCAATCAGGGTTTTTTAAAAGAGTACTTTAAGAGCTGACGTTACTGGATACCCAGAAGAGAAATAAACAGATGAAACAACAGAATGATGCAGTCCATAACTTAATTGTAGCTATAAATGTGGGAATGTAGCTCTCAATGACTGTTGCTCAGGAAGTCTTTATTGTGGGAACATTGGAATGGCCAAATGAAAAGACCAGGTCTCAGTAGTGTCTTGTTCTTCCGTTGCATGGAAGAAGGAAGTTTCGTACACCTGGCAGCAATAAATGTGTCCTTGGACCTTTGACTTTCTAGCACTTCATGTCCTTAGAACGTGGTGGTTTTAGGTTTTACTCTGAGCCTTATTGTGCTCACTAAAATGGGTTGTTAAGTCTTTACTTCATTTTATCCTGTTTCATTCAGTCTCTTTATGACTTCTAGGGCAGTGACATCTGGCCTTTCATTAGGGATTTGGGTACTGCCATAATGAAAAAAATACAGTTGTTAATAGCAATAGCTTAGTTTTTCCAGCTGATTGCTTTTGGAGCCAGTTTAGGCGGAAACTGGGAGATTCTGCATTTTTGTGTTTAGTTCATGTTTTAATTTGGTAATGCTCAAAGCAGTCATTGAATTTCTGAAGAACCAAGTCCTAGAAACATCTTGTGTCAGTTAGACAGATTAATCTAATAAGACCCTTATGGATTTTATGTTGGCTTACCAATTCTGGTGCTTATTTGATGGGCATTTGCCTGTCAGTTGCTAAAGGTAAAGTTTAATATAGAAAGATTTAATACAGTGTAAAAGCACAGTAGTTTTGTCTGTTTCTTAGTGGAAGTTGTTTTCACCGGAGAGAACTTAAGACAGCAATGTGTTCTCCCGTGCCCTGCTCACTGACATCTGCAAAGTCTGACTAACCTGCAGTGGAAGGGAAGTAGCAGAAAAATGAAGCTGGAAGCAGACGTGGTGAAGAAGGAAAAAGAGTTTCATATATGAAAACCTTGGCTATAATGCTGTAAAGAGGGCTGGCAATTTCTTCTGCAGCAAAAGCAAGAATGAGGAGGGTGTATTTTTATGTAAAGATAAAAGACAGTCAGAGTACTTCTGAGCTTTTGTTGATGGCAGGAAGAAAAGTGAGTTTTACTGTATTCCCTCTGTTTTGTTTTATTGTTACGCTGCTTGTAACTTTTTTAAAAGAGTCTCTTTCACTCCTGTTCTTTAGAGAGTGCAAGCTCCAGGCAAACTGATGGACCTTTTAAGAGTTAAATACTGACTGTTTCTGCTTTATGTGCTCGCAGTAGGTACTCAGGCAGGGAGTAGGCACATGTACACTTTTGAAAGATCCAGTACTGAATTTCTGCCTTGGATGAAATGGAGAACAATTCGGGATGTTCATCAGGCATTAACTTCTTGAGGAATTCTGGGTTATGGCAGTAATTTATTCTTAAGTTTTAAAGTGCTCTCGGCTTTGTCATCAGCTTGCTGTGTGCTGTCTCTTCTGGGCCTCAAAACGTGAGCATTGCTGGTGCATCTGTCAACATCCTGGGGCAAATAATTTTGTTCCATTTAAAAAGTCCCAGTGTCTCCATGGAACACAATGTGCACCTGTTTCTGTAGTCGTTTTTTTCTGACAAATGTGCATGGATCTCAAACACAAGATTATATGAAAGTGTGGAGAATGGGGGAAGTTGTAGAAGTCCAATGGTCCATCTGTCTTTCTCAGGTCAGCTCTGGTTTAGAGTGTTACCAAAATTGATCATAATATTGCAGGTGTCTTGATTCAGTTTGTGCATCAGTTTTTTTTTCTTGATGCATAAAGTTTAATTTAAACAGACAATGTGCTTTCAAAGATGAAAGTTTTTGAATGGTCAAATTCTTGGTATTACCTGAGAAGTACTGCATAGATTGTTTAATTTCTTTCTAATGTCCCTCAGGAAGCTCATGTAATTATTTTGCATCCTTGACACCTGCTTTCCAGTGTAAATGGCTTTTCTCCAGAATCATGTCAGATCTTTTTTGGAGTCACTGCTTGTCTCTCTCAGGTAAGAAGTGAACCATATTTCAGTCTCCAGTGTCCATTATATGTGGAATGTTTGCTTTTTTGAGGAGAGATACCAGTTTTTCTGTTGTACTATGATTTTTTTTTCTTTCTCTGTGCAGGGTAAAAATTACTCTTTAGTGATATTTCTTGTTATGTGCCTTTGTCGCACCGTTTTTTCTCTCTAACTTTCTTGCTAATCTTGTATTTAAAAGTGATAGGTAATACATTAGCCAGCCTTGTAAATGGTATATTGTGGATTACTAAGATTCTTCCAGCTGGAGACAGCTGGGTGCACAGAGCTAGAAGGCTTTTCTACCTTCCTTTTAGGTTTCATCTGAAGACCGAAGTACGCTGTGGGCTTTGATTACTTTTTATGGAGGGAATTGCCAGCTGAGCCTCAATAAGAAATGTACTCATTTGATTGTGCCTGAGCCAAAGGGGGTAAGAGTTTATTACATGTACAATTCTTCTTCTTGTAACTCTCATTTGCTTTCAAATAGTCAAAAATTTTCCATCTGCCTGAAGTTGGAATTCTTTAAGACTGTTCATTAACAACTAAATTTCGCAAAATTAGGCATTGCAGCTATTCAGTTTGTACTTATTTTCTGCATGGCTTTAATCCTGATTAATTCAAAAGATGTCCAATTTCACACTGCTATTTGAATTCCTGTTTGAATAAAGAATTGTATTCTTCATCTTGTTTGTCTTAGCCAAATTTTGATATGTCACAGGCATTAGTGATTGTGATTTATAAATCCCAGATACAGAATCAGTGAAGAAAAATGAAGGACAGAATTGAAATACTGAAGAATAAAACATGGGCTGGCACTGGGAGAAGAGAAAGTGTGGCTATGGGAAATGAATGCTTTCCCCACTTTAAAATATTGGGACCTTTGTATGGCTGAATTATTTTTGGTGAATATGTATGTGTGTTGGTTTTTCTTTTTATGAAGTGCTTGATATTTCTTCTGTGGACTGCTTAGAAGGGTGTATTGAACACCTTTCTAATTGTCCCGTTCATCATAATAAAATATAATACTTAGACAAAGCTTTATTACCTAAAATTCTGTTTGTAAGAGGCAGTAAAATACATACAAGAATCATACTTTAATATGACTCACTTAAAAGCTTAAATAATAAGCTTTTTAGAACAAAGGACGTTGTCTTTAGTTTGCCAGTCAAGAAACTTAAAGCGGTATTAGCATTCCCTTTCTGTAGGGTACAAATAATCATTGAATGGGTGCAATCATTGAATGGGAACAATTTTATGGGATTATTACTTTTTGCTTCCAGTCCTACTGCTCTGAACACTAGAAGGGAAACTGCAGCAGTTTGTAATAAGAACAATTCTGTCACTAGGAAAACTTACATGATTGCTCTGACTAGACACAAGATGATAAAACAAGGTTGTTAATAATTCTTACCAGAATGAAAGAACAAAATCTTGTGTTGGCAAATTAACTTGATTTCATTTCCAATCTCTTTATTGTGTATGAGTGACAGTTTCATTGTAGAAAATGACTCCAGAGAATCACTAAATTAATTTCCCCTGAATGTGCTTGTTGTTAATTTATGTTGTTTGACATAAAAGAAAATACCAGCTCAATCATTTCTAAATATTAGATCCTGAAATAAGTTTCAAATTTTTGAAAGAAAGTTTTTTTTCTGTAGTGTTTTGATGTATGTGAAGGGTTTCCATTAAAGAGGATATTCAATAAATAGGACACTGATTCTGTGAGTATTTATTAGGAAAGGAAATGGTGAAGCTTTAAGATTTAAGCTGTATTCTTGCTGAAATGCTTTTATTCAGTGATCAACTTTTAAATATTTGTCTCTACTTTATTATGAAATTCTGACTTTTTCCCCAGATGCTTTTTCATAGTGGAGCTGGGTTTTTTAACTTATTTTTTAATAGTTGATAAAACATAAACTGTATTTAGACTTGCCATAATGTCTTCCTAGCATTGCGTGCATTTTAGTATTGACCATGATGTTCCTCACTGCTGGGTTGGAATATTTTGGTGATTGGGTTAGAGAAGAATTTTGCAAGTGAAGACATTAATCTTCTGCAGTTGTGCCTTCTGAGTCCTTTATAGAGTAAATGTGGAGAATTTGGGTTTTCTTGTTTTAATCTCTTGGAACTTGGGGTTCTATAAGTATTAAGTCCTGTTGAATATGGGTGAGATCACTCTCTGGTATTTGACAACCTCCTTGTAATCTCCCTCTCCATGCTCTAGCCCTCATCTCAAAGACCTTATTTGTGATTGTTTTATCTTTATATATATTTTTATTTCCCCCAGGAAAAATATGAATGTGCTTATAAACGGGACAGCATTAAAATTGTGACTCCAGACTGGGTACTGGATTCTATAGCTGATAAAAGTAGAAAAGAAGAGACTCCTTATCATCCTCGTTTAATTATATATGAGGAGGAAGAGGAGGAGGAGGAGGAAGAGGAGGAAGAAGCAGAAAATGAAGAACAAGATTCACAAAATGAGGCTAGTACTGATGAAAAATTGTCAAGCCCAGCATCTTCTCGAGAAGGATCACCTTTGGGTGATCAAGCTTTTTCACCAAAATCTACTACTGCTGATAAGGCAAAAGGGGAACTGATGTTTGATGATTCTTCCGATTCCTCTCCAGAAAAGCAAGAAAGGAATTTGAATTGGACACCAGCTGAAGTCCCACAGGCATCTGCAGCAAAGCGTAGGTTGCCTCAAGGGAAGGACTCCGGGTTGATTAATTTGTGTGCCAATGTCCCACCAGTGCCAGGTAACATTTTGCCTCCTGATATGAGAGGCAACCTCATGGCTTCAGTACAAGGTGCCCAAAGTTCTGACCGCCAGGAAATGATGGCCACGTGGAATCCAGCCGTGCGGACGTTAAGGAATATTACTAATAGTGCTGATATTCAGCAGATTAATAGACCATCAAATGTAGCACATGTAAGTGTTGGATTTTTAATTTATAAGCTATTGGACTTTTTCTTAGGAACTATAGTGTCCAAGAACTTCAGTTTCCTTTCACTGTTCTTAAAATACCCAAAGTTAATACTTCCCCTTATTACTTAAAATTGTGGCCAAATTAATAATTTTCCCATAATAAGTAACTTAATTTCTAGCAGGTTCTCAGAATGCATTTAGAAAAAACATTTGGAAGGGTAAAGCTATGTATAACTACAGCATGGTTTAGATTTGCAGTAAGGAATTCTTGATAAGAAAGGGAAAAACATTAATCTAGAATTATTTTGTTAGTTCAGGAAACCTGGTTTCCTATCCTTCTAGTTTCTCAGTCAGTGCAAGGAATTATTTATGCCCTAAACACATGGAATTGTGAAACTGATTGTTCCCACAGTAGGTTCAGTTCTATACTGCATTGCTCTGCTGGGCATTGTTAGGTTGTTATATAGTATACATATTATGATGGAGAAGTCCTAACTTATTGCTTTCTTATGCCACTTGTGTAGTTGAAATAATTGCAGCTCTTGTGTTTAATGTATTTCTACAAGAAAATAAAAAGCAAGTGAGCATGCTGCACTGCAGCATTGAAATTCTTAGGTGTTTGTGGGAAGGGAGCATGAGTAAGGTAGATGCTGGTAAATGTTAGACATATATTTTACTTAAATAATTGCATTGCTGTCTTTCTTCAGATGTTCATCTGATGGCTAAACTTCAAAAGGTGCCTGAGTAGTATAGAGGCTTCCACATACTTAAACACAGAATGTGGAGTCGCTCAGAAATATTGTTCCTGTGCTGTTTATATAACATCTGAATACAAAATAGAAATACAGGCTTTATTTTAAATCTGAGTCTTAGATTCCTCTTCTCAGTGCCTTGAATTGTTAAAGGGCTGAGACTTCTGGGCAAGGCCCAAGCAGAACTGCCAACCATTTGCTCAGTTGGCCAGCATGGGTAAGTTGGCCACCACATCCTCTCCAGCCCAGTCACTGTGCTGTCAAATACACGAGTGGTGGTGTCCCTGTGGAAGTATTTTTGTCACCAATATTTGCAGAGCTACAGGCACTGGTGGTTGTGTGCTTTGGCTTGTCTCTGTTCACCCAGTCTGCTGGAGCAGGGGCTATGTTGTGGTGTGCATGGACTCTACCAAGTACCCTCTCAGGCTGCTGGGTCAGCTCCAGCGTGTGCAGAAAGGCTTTGCATCTTAGAATTGTGAATCTGCTTCCTAGAGGGAGGAATACCAGTTCTACCTTTTCCCCCTGTAACTTCTCTTTTACTTTGGCCCTGAATGTTGAGTGCAAGTCTTAGTGAACGTTCTTGGGAAGTTAGTGTTTAGTTAGAACCTCAGATTTCTGCCAAGTAACAAGATCTGTTATCATCAGGTGTTTGCAGATACATAGTTACTTTCTGAATATAGCCCTGGAATGCTTTTGAAAGTTTTATCCCTTTATTTTGAAATACATGTCTTGAAGCTTTTGTAATTTTGGTTTTTGGTACTTGTTGTGGAGAGTAGCTGCTCACACCAAGCCACAGAAACATTTTCTTGTGTGTGTTACTTTTAGTTACTGAATGTTTTACTGTGATGCTGCTGAGACGTGAGTGATGGGTGATGCATTGATAATCATGGTTGCGCATGTGTGTGATACCAACCATGTCAGAATTATTTAGATGACACCTGAGGTGTTTTGATGTGCATTGTGAAAACACTTGAGCCACCTCTGATGGAGAGTTGATGGATGTCTGGTTGAGAGGATACAGTAATTGGCTTTGTGCTCTAGTGATGGGCTTTGATTCCTCTCTCGCACACGCATGTCGCTGAAGGTGACACTGTGTGTTGGAGTAGTGAGGGTGAAGGAAGCAAGCTTTACAGGATTCATCAAAGCTGATTTCATGTTTAAAAGAATTTATGAATGGCAGTCTAGAATTTCCTATTGCTCCTTCTCATTTCCAATAGGTAGTTTATATTAAAATATTTTAATAAATATATAGAACTCATCCTAATCTGTAAGAACTTTGCCTAATTTTCCCTTTTCTGATCCATAAAAATTCGCTTCCTAACTTGTGTCTCCTTAGTGTGAAATGATTTTTCTCTTAACAGTGAGTTATACATTTAAAAATGAAATTAAAATTGAGATTGCTTCAGCACTCTCTATAAACCTAAACTCTAATATTCTTAGGTAGAGATGTTAGGTTGTTTTGGGTTTTTTTCCCAAGAAACCCTTAGTGCTCAGCAGATCAATGTTTTTCCTTGTTTTTGGGTATTAAGATTAAAAAACAGGCTATATGTTCCTGGATTGGTTCAAAAGAGAACAAGATTCCCATGTTTAAACCTCACTAATTAATTGAGGCATCATTAGCAATTTTAAGTGAAAATAAGACTATGGAACTAAGCTCTGAATTAATGGGCCAATGGGATTTTAAAATTAATATTGCAGTTGATCAGTGTAATTACTAATGTAGTGTTAATAGACATAATGCTGTTGGAGAAATTACTAATATTACAGGAATGGGCTTTAATCTTAAAAACTAAAATGTGCATTGCTGTTTATTAGGAGTCACATGCAGCTCCACACTTCTCTTTGTGTAAGTCCTGTCTTTTCATTTTGCTATTAGGCAGTTAAAAATTTTTGTTTAGCTCATAAGGTATTTAGGTGTAGGGTTCTTTTCTTTTAGGAATTGTATTTTCCCAGTAGTTCTTTAAATATTTTACAAACCAAATGACAACCAAAAGGTCACAAAAATAATCTTTGTTTTCTAGATATTACAATCACTTTCAGCACCTACAAAAAGTTTAGAACAGCAAGTAAATCATAGCCAACAGGGACATCCAAATGTGGTGCTGTTTAGTCAAGTGAAACTAACACCAGAGACACATTTATTGCAGCAGTCACATCAAGCACAGCAGCAACAGCACCATCCTCTTTTACACCTTCAACCTCAGCAACTTATGCAGCTCCAGCAGCAGCAGCAGCAACCCCAGATCTCCCAGCAGTCTTTCCAACAGCAGCAGCCTCACCAGTTTCCCCAGCAGCAGCAGCAAGTCCATCAGCAGCACCAGTTCTCACAGCAGCAGCTCCAGTTCCCGCAGCAGCCACTCCACGCGCAGCAGCAGCTGCACCGCCCTCCGCAGCCGCTCCAGTTCCAGCAGCAGCATGTGCTGCAACAGCAGCTGCAACAGCTGCAGCAGCAGAACCTGCAACAGCAACAGCTGCAACAGCAGCAGCTGCAACATCAACAGCAGCAACTGCAGCAGCAGCACTTACAGCGACTGCACCAGCAGCATCAGCAACAGCAAATGCAGAATCAGGCAGCGCAGCACATAACTCAGACACCTCAAGCACTACAGCTTCCAGTTGCAGCCCAGCAGCCACAGCACCACCAGCAGCAACAGCAGCAACTACAGCAGCAGCCGCTCTTTGGGCATGATCCAGCAGTGGAGAGTTAGTAATTATTGCCTTCTGATCCTGAGAAAAAGTAGCTAATGACATGAAGTGGGGTAGAATGCTGTGTCTGCAGGATGGGATTGTAAGAAACGCTACTCATGCCTCAGAACTGGTTTTACTGATTTTTAGGCAAATACTTAAATACTAGTTAATGATGATCCAGCAATCTGAAAAGCATGAGAGTGCTGAGTACATTCTCTTTTCAAATATACACTTGATACCACTAGCACACAACCAGTAGTTTCAGAACAGTGTTAGTAAATGCACAGCACAATTGTTTTAAATTACTTTTTTCCTTTGGAAAAGGGGTAGGGGAAAGCTTTCAAACAGTATAAGATCTGGAAGGACAGCTGTGATTTTGGAAACACCAGCAAATTATTGACGATTCAGTGTTGGAAAGTTGTCACACCTTGCTTTGAATTCTAGTAGAGCTGAAAGCTTTTTGATTGTTTTGGCTGTTCATAGCTGAACTTTGTAAAAGAGGAAATTGTCTTACATTTTCCTTTCTTTTGCCCCTTTAGCCCCTCTTCATCCAGGAAAAAAAGACAGCCTTTACAAAATCAGACTCTGGGCTGAGCTGTGCCTTAAAGGCTTTCAGCTTTGAAATTTTGGGTCCTACTTTTTTAAAGGAAGTACACTTAGGAAGTTTATACCGTGGTAATAGGAAGAGATCAGTGTAGCAAATGTGTTCTGGAATGAACTCTTCAGACTTTTTAGTATTTAATTGTTTGTTCTTTATGTGCCAAACTATTTCAGTTCCAGAAGAGTATTTCCTACTGGGCTGTGTCTTTGCAATTGCTGATTACCCAGAGCAGATGTCTGACAAGCAGCTGTTAGCGACCTGGAAACGGGTAAGATTCTGCAGTATTTCTAAAAAACTATAACATAATGTCATAGTCCCTAAATTCTAAAAGAAAACATTGGAAGTACTTCAGCACTGTTTACTTTTCTTTAGGCAGCCTTTTGTGTAATTCTTTTGTTACAACCTAAAAAAATTGAATATTCAACTGCTGCTGACCAGAAAAAGTAATAGAAATACTTTAGGTGTGCAGCCTGGTTGAATTAAGTTTTCAGTCAGAACATGAGCTAAATAAGTTGCAGGCTTAACTATTTCCCAGTTATTTATGCTTTTAATCAGGCAGCTGTAGTACAGCAAATGTAATATAGCATCGCTGTCTGTCTAATTTGATTGTATAAAAACATTCTTTTTTGCATATAATTTTGGCATTTAGTAGCCTGTGAGGTATCCACCTGAGTGAATAAGATGGAAGAATAGAGTGTTTCTATTTTTTGCCAACTTCTATTTTTCAGAAAAATCTGTATCCTTTCCTAAATAAGAGGACTTTGATGTTCTTCAGAAACTTCTGATGGATTTTATAGTTGAATTTTCCCTACAATTTTGCATAATCAAGTAAGCTGTTGACATTTTTAACAGCACTTGTGTTTATTGCTGAAATAGAATTGAATAGTTCATGAAAAATTGTTTAATAGTTATACTGCAAAAAATAAAAAACAAGAGAAGGGTTATTTTTGTTTATATATCTTTATTTTGTTTTTTGGGTTTTTTTTAACATTTCTTCTAAAAGATAGACTTTTTGTTCAGTGGAAAGCTGCATATTTAATTTTGTTTTTTTGTTTTCAAAGTTGTTCTAAAGCTAGATAACAAACCTGATTTTGGGGGGTAACTCTTCAGTGAAGTGGTGCTAATGGTGGCAGTGTCCTAAAGGGTGGACTTTCATTTCAGACTTTCTTTTTCTTCATGTGATATAAAAATTGTTATATCCTAGAAGTTCTGGGTTTGCTCTCTTACCAGATCATCCAAGCACATGGTGGGACAGTGGACCCTACCCTCACAAGCAGATGTACTCACCTTCTCTGTGAAAGCCAAGTCAGTAACATGTATGCTCAGGTAAGCCAGCTGGGAGCCTGCACTGGTGCATGCTTTCATTTTATCACTGGAAGGCAGGGCTTTGCACTGTGTGCTTCATGCTTAGATAGCAAATACAAAGTTTCTCATTATGTTTTTTTTTTTGTGGTTTTTTGGGGTACATAGTCTGTGTAGTAGACTTGTTCCAGGGAAGATGCTGTGATAAAGGAGTCTAAAAAGTAGAGAAAAACAATTAAAATCGAAGGTTTGATTTATAGAAAAAGTGTAAAATAAAATAAATGTGTATTTTGGATTTCAAAAGCTGTTTGTGCCTGTATTTCCTAGGCTTTAAGAGAAAGGAAGAGATGTATTACAGCACACTGGCTGAATGCAATCTTAAAGAAGAAGAAGATGGTCCCACCTCATCGAGCCCTTCATTTTCCAGTGGCATTTCCACCAGGAGGAAAGCCATGCTCTCAACATGTAAGAAGGAAAAGCTTACTTTAAAAGAAAGCTTGCTTCGTTGCTTACTTCATTCCATGAGCAGTATAAAACAGAGCTGGAAGGTGCTTACTCAGAGAAAAATAAACACTTCTTTTGCCTTGGAAGAAAAGCTTCTGTTAATCTTAAAGTGCTGTGTTGATGTGCTGCTGCTGCTGGGTATTTCTCAGTGCTCTGCAAGTCTTCCTGAGTTCAGAGTGGTGAGGAGTAACACCTGCCTTTGTGAGTTACTCTCAGACACTGAGGGGCAAGGATTGCCTAACTTGAAGCAAGTTAGCAGCAATCCAGGCTGCAGAGCAGCAGAGAAACAGCACATCTAACAGCATGTGCTTCCTTACCATGGCTCAGTATTTTTGAGAGGATTTTTGAGGGTTTTTCTTAGTCAGTGCTTAGCAAATACCTAAAATGCAAGCCTGTGCTGCTAATCAGAGGGTAGGAGAGCACAGTTCCATTGCCTGTGCAATGAGGAGCTGTGAAAGTGGAATTCTGTGGAATTGAAAAACTTCATTCAGAGGCATCTTGGGATGTACTATGCTCTATAAACTAAAATGCCAAGGTATGTCTTGGCACTTGTTTCTTTGTGCTGGATACAGACATATGGGATGAGAGCCTTGCTATTAGCCTGTCCTGACCAACATAAAAAGAAATACAGATTTGGGAAAATCAGAGTATAGCAACTTGCATGCATACTCAGTGGTTAGTAGTAAATGTAATATGCAATGTAATAAACACAGTTTTAAACAAAAGTGCTGTTGACTTTCCCCAAAGAAAAGGTGAGAATGGCAAAAACTAAAACCTGTCAGGATTAAAGAGGATAATAGAGGATGTGGAATTACAGTTCAACACTTATGATCAGCTGGCACAGTTTATTTTACTTCATGACAGAGTACAGCACAGTTTTCAGATTTTTAGAGTATAGCAAGTAAGTGTAAGCATTTTTTTGTGTGTGCCTCTATGTAAATAGCAGCAGAAGGAAGATGGCAGACCTGTGAGAAGCAAATTAGCTCTGAACTCTTTCATAATTATGCTGTGGTCTCTGTAAATAAAAAAAAGCTGACCAGAAGAATGAAAATTACTCTTCCTGAGTCAGAACTACTGCTAGAAACCTGAAATTTTTATGTATAAACAAATCACTTTTAAATTGTACTGTTTGTATTCTACAAGGTACATGTTAATTAAATGCTTATAAACCACGCTGTATATTTCATTGTAATGTAAAAAGTTAGTCATGGAAAAATACTTTTCATGGAACTGTTTTGTAAGTGCCGTCATTGTTCAGTTATTTACAGCTGTGTCTTTCTGTCTGCAGATAATCTCTGTGACAGGATTTGTTGATAGTGACAGAGATGACCTCAAGCTCATGGCCTACCTAGCAGGTGCCAAATACACGGGCTACCTGTGTCGCAGCAATACAGTTCTCATCTGTAAAGAGTAAGTCCTGCACTCCACAGTCCCTGCTTTCTCAGCACAGGTAGTGCCAGGTGGTGCCTCTCTGAATGTGAGGGCTACATATGGCTCGTTATGAGAGTGTTAATTCTAATCAGTTCTGCAGTTTGGTAACAATAAACTAGTGATGTTGTTTCTTGAACTAAATTACAGCACGTATTAAGTGATAAATTTGTTTTTCTAAACACAGGCAAAACAAAAGTAATTTCTAACTTTCCTATTTTAAAATATTCTTAAGTAATGCTGACTCTTAGATCATCCATAAATAAAACACCATTTTTAATAATTGTTCTAAAATGTTGGAGGAGGGAAAATTTAAATACAGATCTAAAGATTCCAAGCCAATTACAGCAGAAACTCTCCCCTGACTGGCTTGTTCTGACATGTAGAACAAAAGCATTTTTTGGAGTATCTCCTCTATCACAGTTAAAACAAACAGTAGACCAATGAAGAAATATTGATATTTCAGGTTGTCTTGGTTTGAAAGGTGTTTGCTAAGAAATGGAAAATGTAAGCTCCCTCCTTCCAAATTATTATAATTCGGAAATTAAGGGGCTCTCAGGCAAAGATATGGGAATAGGAATAAGAGTTCTTCACTAGGAAAAATTAAAATAGAAATATAGTATTAAAAAAATAAACCCAAAACACTGACAGAGTCAGAATACAACCTGACACCCTGTCAGTCAGTGTGTCGGTAGCAGTCCCATTGAATGGTGGCTGCATCCTCCTGGATGACAGATGCTTCAGTTGAAGCAGTGCTCCTCTAGAAGGGTGCAATTTTCCTCCAAAGGTCCAGTGATGATGTGGAAAGGTCCAGTTTTGCTCTGGAATCCAGTGGAAAAAGGCTGCTCTGATGTTCCAAATCTCAGTATTTCTAGGTAGGAAAGGCTTGGCTCCTCCCCCTGGCTGGAGCATCTCCCAATGGGATGATGTAATTTTATCAGTCATTCAGTGGGACTCAATGGTCCATTAACAGAAGATATCTTCCTGGAGGAAGGATGGGTTGTGGAAAAGATAAAGATCACTGCCCCACCTGGTTTAACAGATGGCCCATTAGCAGAGGATATGTCCCACAGAGATGAGGATCACTGCCCCACCTGGTTTCAGCACATGGTGATAGAGTACATACTTCTGATCACATCCTGTATTGCAACCTAAGACATAGGTCTATTATTAGAAATTGCTATTTTTACCACTTTCTTTGCGATACAATTACTTTTTTCTCCTGTGCCCACCAAGGGCCAGCGGGTTGAAGTACGAGAAGGCCAAGGAGTGGCGGATCCCGTGCGTGAACGCGCAGTGGCTCTGTGACATCCTGCTGGGCAACTTCGAGGCGCTGCGGCAGATCCAGCACAGCCGCTACACCGTGTTCAACCTGCAGGACCCGCTCTCTCCCAGCCAGCACCTCGTGCTCAACCTGCTGGGTGAGAGTCACAAACCTTCCATGGGCCTGTTTCATCAGTGGGAGCGTGTTTCTTCTGATATAAATAACTTGGCAATGGTGTAAGTGTTCTGTTCTCCGTTCCCTAGATGCTTGGAGAGTCCCATTAAAGGTGTCACCAGAACTTCTAATGGTATGTTGAATTATTGTATATATACAGCTATTTTGATAAGACTGCTCCTTGCCTGTGCGGAAGCTCGTGGTTGTACTTGTTGCTAATGTTCTGTTTTATTTTGAGGAATCTGAGATACAATCTTTTGCAGAATTAAGGAATTTTAGTGGGATATATAGAATGAAGTTGCTGTTGACACACCTTGGGCTAGATGTTTCACTCTTCAATTTCAACATCAGACCATTAGAAAGGGCTTAGTACTTTTTAAATCAGTACCTAACACTCTGTAAATGAGACCACATAAGGGTTCTTAAGGCAGAGCACCCAAAATCAGTAAGAATTTTGTTAGAATATTGACTGAATCATAACTTACATTAACGTAATGTAAGTTAAGGGTGGAACTACTTCATGTCATCTCTATGATACATATTTACAACTAAAATCATGGGCATATATACCATGTATTTTAGAATTTAAAAATATACCATGCATTAAAAAGTGTAGTTGATAACCCTGAAATAACAGCAGGAATGAACAATGAAAAATTGTATCTTGAAAAATGTACAAGAGAAGCAAATTTTTGTCATGAAGGGTATTCTGCAAACCGTGCAAAATAAGTTTTTTGTGTATTCGGAATAAGCTGCAGTTTCCATGTCAGCTATTACCTCTATCTCATGTTTTTGTATTGTAAATTTTCTTCCCATTTCAGATATATACTTGGTAATTCTTCACAGTATGTCTTGATGGAGGTAAATTTGTACTACAGGTGATTTTGAAATCACATTTTATATTGCACAAAAAGGTTGTGCCACACATTGTGTGTTTGGATCACTTGCATCTCAGTCACTTTATAAACTCAGAAACAAGGTGCTTAGTAACTCTCAAAATGCAATTTTTAGCAATGTTTTAAATGGGGATTCAGGGCACTGTGGCTTGAATACCTTTCAGCTCTAGAAATAGGCACTACTGTTTTCCTGACCATAAGTTTGAAACATTCTTTTTATAGACCCTTGTGGATTTGTTTCATGGGCCTGTAGGAAACTTACATTTAGAAAACTAAATGCTTTTAAAAATTTGTTGTCTTCATATTTTATTGAAGAAGGAAAATATTCTGCTGTTATAAAATTAAAAAGTCCTTGAGACGATTCAGTATGCAATATTAGTATTTAAAATAGCTTTTAACCAACTCAGTTTTGGTTTTGTTACCACCACCCTTTGCATCCACACTGCAACTGAGCTCATCTTAAACCTGGATACCTTCTTTGTGTGGGTCAGTCACACAAGGTTTTTGTCCTTGTTTTGTCTTGTGTAGCACATGGTGACCTCAGGGGTCTGATGGGTATTTTAGTACCTCCTCTTCTGTATTTATATGGGGACCCTGCTTGCCCATGTGACATGGGAATTTTGTGACTTAGATTGAAAGGGGCTTGTGGAGACAATCTAGTCCAGCTGCCCTCTGGGTGCCCACACAGGAATACGGTTTGGTAATAGAAAATGCTGGGCATGTGGAAGTGTCAGGAAAGATAAGGAACTTCACTGCCTTCACAGTAGGCTTTTCTATTTGTCTTGGGGTTTGGGGTCCTCTTCTGAGGACAGCTGTCTTGTCAGATGCTGTTGATGCCATCTACATCTTTCATTTTCATAGTTGAAACGTCTATCAAAATGTGAATGTGTGCACTTTTCTTTCCAGCTGCTCATACTGTGGGCTGTCTAGCATAAAATTCGTGGTCTGGGAGCAGGGAACAAAGCCCTGTGGCTTTGTTCCTCCCAAAGGAACAGTCTCACAAGCAAGGCTGGGACAATACTGCCTGTCGTTTTGGTCATGTGCCTCTAGCAGTTTTCATTCGATTTCTGGCATGGATTTGAAGTTTAAAAAGAAAGAAATGTCACACACTCCTGAACCTGGGAGCTGTGATTTCAAGTGCAGACCAAGGAGAGCCTAAAAGCTACATTTAATCACCTCTGGCACATGCTCTAGAGGCTGATCTGGTGCTGGGGAGGTGGCACTTTCTATCCAGCTTTTTATGTAGTTAGGGAACTTGAGTTTAAAACAGTATTTTCTGAGATACTACCATTCCATGAAATTTAGCACCAGTAAGAATATTGTGGTCTTTTTGTACTTAACAAATGGACAGGCTTTTCAGTCTTTTTCTCATTTAATTCATTGGCTTTTCCATTGATAATTATCAGTGTTATTTAAAGGAAAAAAGTCCCACATTATTTTAGTTGGTGTGCACTTTAAGGGTTACATAAGTTTGTGGAGAAGCTTTGGCTGATGCTCAGCTTTGCTCTTGGGTTCATTGTGTAAGTAGTAGGTGCCCCATGTATTCAGCAGAATGTGATTTTCATTTGTGATTAATTCAGGATAGAAGTTGGTTTCCGTGCTTAATTCACATCTAAACATGTAACTGGTCTGATTTCAGGGTGTGAGGTTGCCTTTGAAACCAAAGCAAAATGAATCCAGTCTTCAGCCGTCTTCCAAAAGAGCAAGGTAAGAACAGCGAGCAGTCAATGTCTGTGGTCCTTAATTGGCTTCTGTTCCTCAGAAGTGGCAGCTGCCCATCAGCCTGCACCATCTTGTGTCCTGCTCAGTGACATAACTGTCATTGGTTTTGGATGTTGTCAGTTGCTCACTTGGCAGGAATAAAAGAATAACTGTGAGAGGGAAATAGTAAGAGAGTTGGGAGAATGCAGAGAGAAGTGAATATGTTGTGTTCTCTGCATGGTGATTTTTTTCTTCAGAAAAAGTTGTGCCTAATTCTCATTTATCTGCGTCATGCCATTGGTGAAACTTGCAGAAGTGTGCATGTCTAATTTCAAAATTGCAGTTCTACAGCCTTGGGCCCAAAGTCACAATCTGCTGTATTTCCCATATTCTTGTAGGATTGAAGACCTGCCACCACCTACTAAAAAACTCACCCCTGAGCTGACACCAATGGTGCTCTTCACAGGATTTGAACCTATGCAAGTGCAACAGTACATTAAGGTGACTTTCAGGCTTATCTCTTGTGAACTACATTGAAACATCTGACAACTTTTTTATGGATGTTGAATTTTTGCTAAGACTTGATTAGCATATATCTAGTGGATAAAACCAGTACTTACTGGCCCTGAGGTTGGGGTAGGTTTATGTGAAATGAGTTTTATTTGGTAGCTATTCTCCTTTAGTTGACTACTTTACACTACTGTGCTACTTGGTTTTTCTTTCTGTAGGACTGCTTTAAAAAGCAAGAAGGCCCTTTCCACATTTGTTTTTAAATCAGCAAATTTCATGACCAAATTTAGGTGAGAAAAATAGTGATGGTTGTACTGGGTAAGATCCAAGATTCTTCTTGTGGGTTTGCTGTCTGTAGTGCCAAATGCTTCAAAGACAGCTGATGACAAAGCTTATGGCAGGTGTGAGAGAAGTTCCTATGGAGGTTTTGTTCTGTTCCCTAGTAAAGCTGTACTAAAACTTAACTGTAAATAATTTATAACATTCAGATAATGAGAAGTAAATGAGACCTAGTTTGAGTCTGCTGCTTTTCTTAGAAACATGCACTTTGGTGTCCTCAAAAATATAAAGTATTTTCTTTATTAAACCTATACTTGTTCTTAAAGTGGTTCAGCATCAGAGATTTTTTTTCCCTTGCAGTGTATGCATTTGAAGCTTAATATTAAATTTTTTGGGACATAAAATGTTTTTCAGGGTATCTTATAAAGTTCCAATATGAACTTCTCATTTTCTGTCACGTTGAAACCAAGTTAATTATATAGAGAATCTGTTTGGTAACAGCTATGGCTCACAAATTTAAAAAATCAGCCTCAAAGCTTGTAAAGTTGAATGTAAACCTTGCAGCACCAATGCTATCAAAACTCTGCAGAGTTTGGAAACCTAACTGTGGCTGGATACTCCTCATGTTCTTGAGATGGAGGGGTAATCTTTGTATGGCCAAAGGGTCCCTTCCACATCACAGTGGAAATCTTGTAATGTGTGCACTCACAGGTAGAAGTGCTTGAGGTGAACATAGAAATGCAGCTTTGCCTTTCAGAGGGGTACAATGTACTGTTCACAGGGTGTTTATTACCAGGAAGGAAGTAAATAGTGGAGAGGTTCAGTGTCACTGAATAATACTTTTGTGGGTCATCTTTATGCAAACCATCAGAGTGTGGTAAAGAAGAGCTCAAAGCACCGTCCCTGTCTGTGCCTTGTGCTCATCATGATCAGAGCAGTAGAGCGCACAGGGCTGCCAGAGACCTCCTAGGCCTTCTAACACGCTCAGGCTTTCTTGCTTTGGGACTCCCAAGCATTCATGCAATAAAAAACTCTAGTCTGTTAAATATTTATGCTTATGGATACTGGTGGATTTTATTTATTTGTGCAAAATGTTCGTCTTAATCAGAAATCCAGGGTGCATAGTTACTAAAGATGTCCAAATACTTTTTCATCCTTGAAATTTTTATGAGGGGAGCACTCCTTAACACCTGTGGTAATCTGATGTGCCTCACCAGCTCATTCACTGTGTTACTCATTCCTTCAGATAATGAGTGGCTTAATTGAAAAAATAGCAACTGTGAGGAACTAGTTTGAGTTTGGTGGCTTAAACCAAGGAAAGGGAATAGTTGCTCAGTAGCATCAAAAATGCATGTGGAATATGTGTTTTTCATGAGATGCTTTTCTCTTTAAAGAAAAGCCTAGCAAAATTAAGTTTGCTGTAGCCAAAGTGTGTACTGTACCTTCCCTAGAAAAGAGCAAAATTATTATAGATTATTATTCCTTACTTCAAATTTAATACCTGGTTTCACTGAAAAATATTTTAATTTGTATCTTATAGTTAGCTTCTTGCTTAAAAAAAGCACAACCCAAAATCAAAAAAATCGGGAAATGGTTTTCAGTCTTGCCAGGTGATATTTGTATCTGGAAATACCTGGATTTTCAGTGGTTGTAAAATCTGTCAAAATTAGTCAGCTTAAGTAAAGGAACACTGTAACACAGAAATCTATATTTACTATTTCATTAGGAGCTTAGTTTTATTCAGTGTGATCATACAATATTTAGTTTCTTTTTTTCCTCCATTTTTTAAACAACTATTCCATTCTGATTTGTGTTTTGTACAACTTTCAGAAACTGTATATCCTTGGAGGTGAAGTAGCAGACTCTGCCCAGAAATGTACCCATCTAATTGCCAGTAAAGTGACCCGAACTGTCAAGTTCCTGACAGCAATTTCTGTAGTCAAGCACATAGTAACTCCAGAGTGGTTAGAAGAGTGTTTCAAATGCCAGAAATTTGTTGGTAAGTTAAATTAGTATCACTTCCTATAGTAAAATAAAGGTTCATTGACAAGCATATTTAAATACACTTTGTTGGTTTGTCTTCTGACTTCAGTGTTTCTTACCAGTTTTCTAAAGAGTTCAGCTTTTGAAAGCAGAAATTTTAATTCTGCAGCAAGTCTGATTGTCATTGTTCACACCTCTTGAAGAATAATCTGCAAGGTTTTAAAATAATGATATTAGCAGCTAGTTTGTATTCCGGTTGTGTTAGTATGGTTAAGCTAAGCTGTCACAAGAATTATGTGTTTGTTTACTTTTTTTAAAAATCAAGTTCTCTTTCAGCAGAACATTTTGTTTCATTTAGTTTTCATTTGTTCTAATACAGTTTCTTCGCCTTAAATGAAAGACAAACACACTTAAAACATTTGCTTTAGGGTGATTAAATGATTGGATATTGCTAAGTGTTGTATTTCTTTCTTGTGTAGCCATTTTGTAGATTTTTACCTGTGGCTGCATTATTTTTTAATTCGCCCTTTCTTAAAGGGTGATTATTCGGTTTATGATTGTTTTGTGCTTTTTATATAATTGGTTTGTACGAAGAAAACGTGTAACACCGCTGGCTAACCACCATAAGGACTTGAATCTATGGATGATTAGCGAATAAACCAGCAAACATTTTTATAAATCTCAAGGAAGCAATTTGATTACTTCAGCATCAGCGAACTGAGAAACTGATTAATTTGAAAACTCTTCAAAGATTAAGAAAGTCGGGGGATTTAGGATGACTGTTGTGATTTAGGACTTGAAGTACTTTACTTGTTTACTGAAATTAGGTTGATTTGTACCTAATGGCCTGCTTCCAATTTTGTACCTGCTATAATGATGGAAAATATGGCAATTGTTTACAAAAACTGTCTGAATTGTTTATTTTATCTTTTGGAAGTGTTAACACTGTCTCTTGCAAGTTGTCAGAATTGTCCTTGGAAAGACCCATTTGTTCTCTGTATAATTTTTTGGTTTTGGTTTTTAGACTTAGAGATTTTGGATTAAATTTGATTTAGAAATGCATTTGACAGAGCTTTTGTGGAAAGATAAAGATTGAAATTCCATCCCTAATAAAAAATGAAAAATTAGGTGAATAACAGGACAAACAAAACAGTTTGTTCTGTTAAGACTGTGTGAGGACTTGAAGATAGTTTCTGGACTCCTATAGGTGGTCACAGTAATATGAATTTAAACTTAATCCTTCTGCTTTATCATTCTCCTTTGCAGAGAATCAAAAAATAAAAATTTGCAAGTACCTCCAGTAAGTTAGAAAAAGGGACGTGATAGGGCAGTGATTGTTGTTAGGTATGCAAGTGTGAAACATAGTTTAAATCTCCAAGGATTTGGTAGTCATCTTTGTAAGAAGCCTAATGAAGAGGGTATTTATTAATTGTAATTCTAATAGGTGTCTGCCATTCAGAGCCACTCTGCCACCAAGATGTTCTGCTCAGCTTCCATCCTGGGCCATGGGGATGTTTGTGTTTTGTGTGCCACATCATCAGTCTTTCTCTTTCAGATGAGCAGAACTTTGTGCTCAGAGATGCTGAAGCTGAGGTGCTTTTCTGCTTTAGTTTAGAGGAGTCTCTAAAGAGAGCACAAGTAGCTCCACTGTTCAAGGTATGCAGTTTACCACAGCATTTAAATACTTGGGAGGTTCTCAACCTAATTTTTTCAGCATCGGGACCACAGATTTTGTAGCTTTGTTTTTTTAAGCAGTAGAGCAGGCTAGCATATCACATGAAACATTTGTTACAAATTTTCACTTTGACTTTAAGCCTGTTTTCTGCCTAAGCATAATTGGGGTGGATGCAAACCCTCTGAATGACTGGATCCTATGAATGTTAACCAAACAGTCTCAGTATATTTGTTCCCTTCCAAAATTTAGAACACTGCTCTGTTACTTGTAAAAAGGAAGGGACTTATGGAAAGGACTTCCTTTTGTTTTTCTCTTTTCTTTTTTACACCATAGTCAGAGCACATACCCATAAAAATGTGAGTCTTAGAGTGAGTTTTCCCTTCAGCCTGAGGGAGTTCTAGTGTAAATCTCCTTGGAGACTGCACTTTCCATCAGAATATTTGCTAGGATGGTGCAAGATGTTTTCATGCCTCCAGTTAAAATGACATTACAATCTAGAGAGGTATCTGGAGATCTGATCTTACTAAAGATTCTTCAGCCTAACTGGATTACAGACTGTTTATGGAAGTAAACCACCTAAAACAGGTGGTTTTTTGACCTGTAATGAATAAGCATGTGTGTCTTCTATTATGTCTAAATGCTACATTTTGCTCTCAGTTTTGCAGATTAAATAGCCAGTTGTTTTCTGGTTTTTATTCCTAGCTGATAAACAGATAATCTACTTTGTGATCTGATCACCTATCTCAGTTAAGTAGTAGAATAATTTTTGTCAGAATAATAAATTGGCTGTTAATTAAAAGGTAAAAATTCTTTTGTAACACGTGAGATGTCCCTGTGCTCAGAGAAGTGAGGGGCATTGTTCTTATGTGTCTTACCAGGCTGCAATTGTTACTCTACAGGTGTGGAAATAGGCACACCTGAACTGTTCAAGTGTATCAAAATTGTACATTTGCCCCTCTATAGGGAACATCAGCAGTAATTAAGGACAATTCATCAGCTGATGAATCTCTGCCTTGTTGTATAAAAGAAGTGTCACATGACATTAAAACATCATGTGTTGTGAAACCAGTTAACATAATAATGCTTTTTCTTGTTTTTCTTTTTCTCTTTTTAGGGAAAATATTTTTACATTACACCTGGAATTTGTCCCAGTCTTTCCACTATGAAAGCCATTGTGGAGTGTGCAGGAGGAAAAGTATTATCTAAACAACCTTCTTTTCGAAAACTCATGGAGCATAAGCAGAATAAAGTGTGTTGAGTGTTGCTTTCTAAAATCTATTTATAATGCCTTACCATGTTCTTCTGAGCTTACCATTACTTTCTTTCCTTTAGAGTTTGCCAGAGATAATCTTGATTTCCTGTGAAAATGACCTTCATTTATGTCGAGAGTATTTTGCACGAGGTATAGGTATGTATAAGCTTTTGTTGGGATTTAATAGTATAACTGTTACTTTGATTGTTTTTCTATTTCCCTAATATTATTATTATTATATAAATACAGAGATCTTTTGAAGTTTTCAGATACTAATAGAGGAATACATGGACTATCCTGCAAACTATGGAGAAATCCAAGCCAGCTGTTTGTTGGATATGTCTGATAGTTACTTTATAGGGAGATCACCATAAATTTTTGAATTCAGCAACAACTGAAACATCAGTGTGTTACCAATATTATTCTCATCCTAAATTCAAAGCACAGCCCTATATCAGCTCCTAAGAAGAAAATTAACTGGAACCAGAGCACCATCTCAGTATTCATCAAGTGAGTTAGGGGTATTCACTTTAGTTATTAATACTTTAGTGCAGAGCCCCAGGAAGTGCTGTATTTAATTACAGTGTCAGGTGTGAGGGCTGATGGTAGGGCTCTGGTAGTGGTGGCCACAAAGGTCCAGAACTGCCCCTCCTGACTCCTGCAGCATGAGGCAGAATCTCTGTGTACTGTAGGGTGTGAACTGTATGAATTTTGTTATTTCCAGATGTCCACAATGCTGAGTTTGTCCTGACTGGAGTGCTTACTCAAACACTGGATTATGAATCATATCCTTTTTGTGTAAAGACGTTCTGCTGCTTAGGGGAGTATGATTTACTAAAATTTTTTCTTAATTAGGAACTAATTAATTGTAATTTTTTACAATATGCAATGTTTACTTGGTAGGAGGATAGTTTAACACCTAAGAAGGTAGCTTAAATTCAACATAGAATTACTTTTTAATGGGAAATACCTCAAGGGAGGAAGAATGCAGGGTGCTCACAAAGGAGTAGTAGATATTAGTAAATAATAGCATAAATTAGTAAATAATAGAATATTAGGCAATGGGAAAAGAACTTGCCACTAAGGGAAATATTTGGCATAAATTACTTTCAGATGAGGAAAACAGCTTTTGACTGAAGATTATAGATCCTGTTTGATAAATGCAGTGGGGGGACCAGTAAGGCCTCTGTGTCTATGCATGTTTTTATAGAACTTGTATTTTGCTGTCATTTCTTACAGTTGTTCTTTCTTAACAAGCTTACATATAAATTTACTTGATGGATAGTAAAATGCCTTACTGCTCCGGGATCCTTGGAGCATTATATCTAGCTGTTCAGCCATTGTACAAAGCAACTAGAACTTCCTGTGGATGCTGTTTTCCAGCTGTTTTCCTAGGGATGATGAGCAGTTTAAAGCAGGAAAGCAAAAATAAACTGCATCTTTTTTAGGATGTGTAATTTTATTATGCTGAAACATAATTTACTATGTTTTGTATTATACTACCATTTTAAAAGAGCCCAATTTAGGTATTATGATGAGCCCATTTTTAAGCATTTTAAAATAAATTATGGTACTTCAGCCAAAAGTGTAATTTGGATGTAAAAATAAAAGGGCTTGCTATCTATTAAATTATGGATGTTGAAGATGAAAATGTTTTGTACTTTATTTTTATTTCTTATACTCTATTTTCTTTTATATTGATACTTTGCCCATATTTGAAATAAATGTACTTTTAAATGTTTTACTCTATATTTTAGTGGTCGTTCATTTTTTTGAATACTGTGCATCAATGGCACTCTGGTAAGAGTAAATTACTCAAATCTTTTTCCAAGCAATGTGAAATTATTTTAAGCTTATTTTACCAGGTATGTTTTAATATATGAATCCCAGTGCTTTAAAGGGAAATCGTTGTAAATGTATATATGTGTTTTTACTGAAGCAGAGAAGCAGCTTGAAGGAGAAACTATAACCCTGCATATTCCACTGTTGTGATAACTTCTTGTTTGTATAGTGAGTTTTACTAAATAAATATTAAAAAAACAGTCTCCTGAATCTATATTCAGTTGTATTTCCTAAAACATACATAGTTTTAATAATCTGATTTGAGCATTTTTATCAGTTTAGATTCCAGTAGATGGAAAAGTGATCCTTAAGCATTTCTTTCTGATCAGCAAGATAATTCAGCTCTGATGCTGTACAGGCAAGTGAGTATCTGCACTCCCCCATCAGGGAAATTACTGATTTCAAATCTCTCTTGTGCTGTGGCTTAAAGTGTAAATCCAGCTGGGGCTTGGGTTTAGTGGTTCTGTTGCCTTTCTCCCAATACCTGAGTTGAGCAAAGCGCTTAAGTGAATGACAGATTGCTGCTGTAAGAACACAGTGGTAGTAAATGTCAAGATGAGTGAGGTCCTACAGAGGTCACTGTGTGCCTGTTGCCTTTTATTGCTGGCTCTGGTTCCTCAGCTGTATCCATGTCCTGACCTGCTGCTGTGCTTGGCTTTTCTTTTGGGAGCACAGGAATGGTAACATTTCTACCAGTGTGCCTTTTGGTAAGGTGGCACAGTGGGATAAATGAGACTGTTGCACTTGGGTCACGAGGGTTTTGAGTGAATGAAAGGTTAAAAAGATGTGGTAAGGATGGGAGGAAATGGCACTTTTTCACAAATGCCATTTACTTATGTCAGGGTTCTGTGTTTATTCTTAGTGTGATGTTCAGCTTGCTGAGGTGCAGCTTCCTTTTCATTATGAGACAGATGAAGGAAAAGTGTAATGTGGACACCTAAGGTTGGAAATTGATGCTATGATTTTACACTTTAACTTTTAAAAATAGTAAAAAATGAAGGGGGTACTGCAGTGGGAGCTAATTGTTGGTTGATGAGTTGTACAAATTACTTAAATTGTTCAAATGTGGACCTTGCAAATCTGGTCTCACTGTCAGTGGAGGGAGAGAACATCTCTGAAACCTGACTTCAAGAGCCCTGCAGAGACACATCTCTCAACAGTTCAACAAAGTAGTTTAGTTATCTAAATCTTTCAGAACACAGAAAATGAATAAAGTTAATCCCACCCTAAAGAACGCTGTAATACATGCATGAATACTGTTTTTTACTGGAGAAATAAATTTTTTCCCTTCTAAGAATGTAATACTGAAATGATCTAAAGCTGTGTTAATCTTTGTATGGCTTGAGATTTTCTTCATTGTACTCATTACCAAGTGGCAGGAAGGTTTTTGAGTGCCTTTTCCTTTCAAACAATTATCAGCTGTTGCAGCTTTTGAATGCTTGGCAGTTTTGTGGTACACAGAACTTAAATTGAATGCATATTTTGTACCTGTTGTGCATTCAGAAAGTCTTCTGCTTGCCTTCCCAGCAATGTGTTGTCCTACCAAGTGTAAATGCAGCTTTCAGAGAGACACACACGTATCAGGAGTCATCTCAGTTGTGCACAGAATCAGACTCAAGGCATGTGGTATTGCCCTACAGGGTCCTAGAAACTAAAGAGACCTGCTACAACAGCCTGGTGCAAGATGAGAGCCTTGCTGAGGGAGAGGCAGAGGGAAAACAGTTTTGGGTGTGTTGGCAGTTTCAGCCTCAGCAGTGTAGACTGCTCCACTCCATAATGCATTTATGCTCATGAGTTCTCAGCCTTTTGTAGGATTGGCTTCCTCCCCATTTTCGACAATGATACCTTTACCTTTGCCAAAAACAGGTTAAGAGTTAAGACGTGAATGCAGTAGCATCTGCAAGGTAAATTTCCTTACAAAAACTATCCAAAATGCTGTCAGATACTGCATAGAGAAGCTTGAAGAAAACCAAATGTGATCATGGAACAAATGAACCCCATGGGAAACATGAGTGATAATGCATCTGTTTCATCATCAGTGAAGACAGTGTGTTTATTTAACCAACATACAAGTATGACTGATTTGATTAACCTTTCAATTAGAGTGAAAAACACAACCTGCCAAGAAATAGTCTTTCAAGAGCCACAGGAGCTGTCCAGAACCAACTGGCTTGCACAGATGTTACTGTGTGTGTGATTAGTGATAGAGAAGGGGTTTGATGGAGTATTCTGGTACAGCATTGCCATTATGAACATGCTTTTGCCTTAGAAGAAGGTTGTAATACTTAAGTGTCTATTTGATCCTGTGCTCTGTATCAGGGGGGAAAAAAATACTTTTTCATATTGTTGCAAAATATCCATAATACCAAATACAAAACTTGTGTTTTGTAGAAAACCTGTTCTGATAAAGTAGTTATTTAAAGGTAAAAGTAGAATATGTCTAATAGCAAAAGCATTCCATCGTTTAGGGATGTGTTGGAAGTCAAACACACATGGTCTCCACCTGTTACTGTGCAGCTTTCTTTGCTGTGAGCCATCAAGTAGAATTGTGGAACAGATTTCCAGAAATACATCTGGAAGACCTCTGGAAGTTAAGTGCTCAGTATCTCAAAGGATGGAGTCGCCACAACCTCTGTGGGCACTTTGTTTCTGCATTTTGCTACCCTCAAGAAAATAAATAAATCATCTTTGTATTTAGTCAGGAAATCTATTGTTCCACAAGTGGCTGGTGATGCTCATTTCATCCCCACATGCCCCCCAGCAGTCTGGCTCTTACCTTCTTTTCCTGAAGCACCTGAGGCTCCTCCCAAGGGACAGGCATGGTTGAGAAGCTTCCTCAGCAGTGGGATAGAGGAGCTTTCCCTGGAGGACTGAGCCCTCAGGAGATGAGCTCTTCAGAGGGAATTTTAACCTGCATAATATGTATGCAGACAAGTGTGAAGAGTGAGGGATGCTTGGGAAAATACTCCCACCTCCACCAAGAGGGTAAGTTTTTCTGATCCTTGAGCAGTGTTTTGTCAGAAAGAGACCAGGCTGGGTCTGCCAGGGAGAAAGGATCAGTAACAGGGAGCACTCCAGACAGCTTTCAGTGGGTTTGTCCTTGTAGCAAGCTACACCAAAAAGAAAAGGAGTATTTTAAGCTCAAGAAGCCAAATTTTATTAGTATGTCAACAAAAGGACTTTTAAATGAGGCAGCTCTATCAAAGAGATGGAACAGAAGTTTCCCTCCCTGCTTTGTATGTCTTTACAGGACAGATCCTCACTTAATTCCATTAACTTGGAGTGTTGTGAGCAATTACACAGCCGTTTCTGGTGACAGTTTTCTCTTACAGATACTGCAAACATCTTAATAAGTAAATAGACATCCTCACCATTTTCATGGCTTTTGGGATTTGCTACTTAAACTTGGTAAACTCAGAGCTTCTTATTGACAATGACTATGTCATGAAGTCACTTCCTGACTTTGTGAGAGAAGATAGAAAAATGTCATGAAAAAACAAAAATAGTTGAACTGTATTTGTGAAGGCTGGATTAACCCCTGGGGCCCAAAAGAATGAAGCTCACCAGCCTTCCAGAGGCCAGGCTGGAGCAGAGGGAAGGAAGAGGAGCTCAGTGATAAGAGCAGGCAAAGTCAGTCAATCGTCCCCAGAGGATCCCTCTGAAAAAAAGTACGTACTTCAAAGCAGCTCAGAATTTTCTATGTTCTGTTAAAGCAATGAAATTTTTCTAAGGAGAAAAGGAGAGAAGAGTGTGATTTTTCACGTGAGAATTGTGGCTTCCAGCCCAGCTTGGAGAGAGGCAGATGAGCCACCAGGCCAGCCTGGAGAAATCTGAATTGCAGATGAGTCAGGACGGGTCAAAAAAGTTCTCGAGCTCTGTCTGGGCTGAGAGCTGCAAGGCCGTGACAGATGTGACATAAACCAGCTTCATTCTGTCTGCAGTGATGTTCTGCTGCTCACCTGGGAAAGTGCATCCAGAGCACTTGCATGGTGACTCACCAGCGTTCAAACCTGGATGTTGCTGTAGCTACACAGATCCTGCAGATGCAGGTTTGTGGAGAGACTGCAGATGTGACTGAAATGCACTGGAAGAAAAAGGGGGGGACCAAAACACAGGCACGTCCTTCCTCTTTCAGTGTCCTTTAGCTGAGGGGCTGCACAGTTACAGTTCACACCGCCTAAGGGGAGAGCTCAGAGGAGCTGTGATCCCAGGAGTATTCAACTCACCTCTCCAGCAGTGTTTCAAACACAACAAACCCATGCAACTCTACCTGGATGGAGTGAGACCCCCACCTGCCTGCCAAAACCAGCACCTTGCTTCTCATGCAGTGAGTGTGTGGGTCAGTCAGTACTTCCTACTCTCACTTTTCACACTGCTTTTGCCCCTTGTTCCTTTTCCCTCTTTGCCTAGAGAAGGCTGCAGTAGCCATGAATTTAACTTTCCAGACCCTCTAGCTGCTGCTGGGCTCTAGACTCCTTTACCTGGCCTCCCCAATGCCACCATCTTTCTGACAGAGCACCCAGCTCACTATAAAAGCTATCCAGCATATTAGTAGTTCTAGTTGGGGCATTAAAAGCAATATATTTTGTGTCCTTGGCCTCTGAACAGTCTAACCCCTCCAGGCTGCTGTCTGCAGCGTGAGCAGCAGCTCTCATTTCCATCTGTGCTCCTCAACTTGGCTGCTCCTCACATGAACATGGGGTCACAGCAGGACTCTGGAGTGAAAGTGAGCAGTTTGCTCATGAACAGATTCTCCAGAGTTTCTTTGCAATTAATATCTCAATATGTTGCTTTTATAGAGCCTTTTCTTCTTGGTCCACAGTGACCAATACAGCTTCATTTCCTCTCTTACCATCACAAGAAGTTTCGTATTGTGAATTGCATTTCTACTTCCACGGAACAGATGATATAATAAAGAACGGTTATTAAAGAAGTATCTCTCTTCATCTTGGTAGAAGAAAATAATGTTTGTAAAATTCTTAACAAGGAGAGTGAATATATTCCTAGAAGAGTTGATCAAAGTGGCCAAGCTGTGAGTAACGTGTGCACCTGGAGGAAAGGTTTTGTGATTGGAAACTCATCTATTTTTTCTGGTGATATCATCTGATTAAGTGACATCATCCCTCTCAGCACAGGGCGAGCTGGGGGCTGTGTGAAGCTCTGGGAGCATCAGTCACTCATTAGCAATATAGTGAGAGAACAAACCCAGCCTGGGGGCTGGAGCTGCTGTGCCTCTCTCTGCAGATTGTTTTGAATGATGAACTATTTACAGAGCCGTTTTAAACCCCATTCTCACATGGATGTGAGACCCAGGGGCTTTCTGAGAACGAGGAGAGTTATAAGAGCTAAATGAAATGCTGAACTCAATGGCAAGGGCAAGAGAAGGCAGGAGATGTGATGGGAGCTGAGCATCCCATGCGAGCGTGGTCTTGCTTTGAAAGATGCAGGGATAACAGCAAACAAGAGTGGAAACTTCATGTTAGTGCCTCTGAACAATGAAAGAAAATGTACCCTGCCCAAAAAATGGTGTGTGTGTGTAATTTTGTAAGGATAGGAGCCTCTGGGAGCTGACAAATTAGTAAATTATTCCATTTAAATTGAAATATGTTGCAAGAAACTCAGTTTTAATGAAACTACTTTGGGGCTTTTTCACTAGGAAGGCAAAAATGAATTATTAAAGTATCAAATAATAAAGTAACTGATATGAAACTAATTGAGAAAACGAAGCAGAAACAAAACCACTATAATCAAACATTCTCAGTGTGGGGAAACTGAAATGGGAATTCTCATTTCCAGTTTTGCAGCAGCAACACTTCGTAAGTGCTGAAACACTAAGTCGTGCAGTTTATCCAAACTCTGAACAACCAAGGAGAGAAACTTTTGGAATTTATGTTTTCCTCAAACACCACACTAGGCATAAGTGCTAACTCACCACCTCCTCCTTGTAGCACCTCTTAACAACACGAGCACATCATGCAGCACTTCAGGGTGGGTCAGTCATTTGTTTAGCTGATCTAACTCTTATTGTTTAACCTTCACTTTCACAGACCTCCAGAATTCATCACACAAACAAGCTGCACAGAGCCATGGAGCCCTTAGTGCGCACAGGTGAAGTTTCTATCCTAAACATCCTCTAAGGGATAAGAAAAAAGAGGGACAGAAGTGGAAGGAGTATGTCCTTCAGAGGACTGTCAGGAAAATTACAGGTTTGATAGCACCATCCCATCAATTTTTTAAGCTCAGCACGGGAAATATAAGAGCAGAAACAGCTCTTTTTTTACCTATAAAAATTTAAATCCATTTCTTCTCTGCTGAGAAACGACTGTACCAAACACCAGCTGGCACTGGGTTATATTTCATAGTGGAAAAAACATGATTCCTGGGCTTCTCTGCTTTTCAAATTTGGAAATGACAAAGAAGGTTAAAGGAGCTGTTGCAGCCAGTGCCACTTTGCTTTACTTTTTTTCTGCAGAAAGTCTGGTTTGCTTTGCTGTGGTGAGTACAGCTCTCTGGATTTTTAGGAAAACAATAACATGCATTTGTGCCCTATGGAGAGAATTTAATACATCAGCAAAAACTGAGTTGCTATCTCTTGTTTCTGCCCTTTAGCTGCTGAATCCAGTGAAGAAAGTCCAGGTAATGATTTTTCCTGGGGAATGAAAACACGTGTTTAACATAAAGCATGGGAGTAGCTGTACTGACCTCTTGTGATTATCACCAAATTTACACCCACCCCTAACACACCAGACACAGGCTGAAAACCCAGGCAGAGCCACAGCCACCTGCTCCCAGTCTCCTGCTTTAACTACACTCACTAGTCTCAATTAATTTTTACCCATCATGGCAATTTTCTTCCGAAATATATGTTTTGTGGCTGCAAGTGCAGAGCCAGACCTCTGGTTTTGTTACCGACATCTCTTGAAATGCCGTGCTCTGCCAGTTTGCAGTGAGTCCTGGTTTCAGCAAGGATGAAAACTCATCCTAGTGATTTAACAACATCTGCCCCACTTTTGCCTCTAAAATGCACAGGACACTCAACTGCTTTAATGTGACAGAGAATCTGTGTGACAGTGCCAGTTACTGTGTCTGCATAGAAAGAAATATTGAAGAAAGGAAAAAGGAAATACAACCTTATCAGTGTGGCCTGCTGCTGTTCTGCAAGTCCTGAATGAGTGTTTGCCACCTGTTCCTTTTCCAGGCACGTTCCTGGGGTCTGAAAATGACACCTCCATCACCTGCAGCTGCTGTTTCTGGGAGGCATAAAGCATCAGTCAAAACACATTTGGGAGAGATTTCCATCAAAATCATTCCTTGCAACTCCTCCTGCACAAATAGGCACTGATGGACCCTTTTAAAAACAGGTGACAATAAGCAGAGGCAAGAAAGTGTCACCAAGTACATGTCACAGGCACACCTGAGTGCTGCTTTCTCAGCAAAATGGGCTGCAGACTCAGGGTCCTGTGGCTCCTAACAGGGAAAACAGGATAATTTGTGTTTTGTGGTCCTGGCAAGGGCAAGGACCTTCTGGAATGAGGGTGGGAATTGCAGCACATCTGTTGTCTACAACCCTACCTCTCCTCCCAGCTGTGCTCATCTGTTTGGCTTGGATCTCCTCATGCACAAGTGTGATCAAACACTCTGTTAAAGGCAGCACTGAGCACAAGAGGTTTTTCTTTAGGACACCATGGAAAAATGTGCTTGGAGGGACTGGATTGTGTCATGGAATGGCTCTAGCATGGCTGTAATGAGTCTGCTATTGCTGGTTTGTTTGGTTTGTTGATTTTTCTTGGGCTCTGCAGCCTGGTAGAACCCTGTGTTCTTGCTGTTCACCTCCTGGATCATTTTTGGAGTGATTTGAAAGCTGGTGAGAAGCAAACCTTTTACAGATAGGTTTGTAACAGATTTACTGTTTAAATATCCACCATCACAACAACTTTAGGTAGTGCGTGGGGTTTTCTTGACACAATGTCCCTCCTGTAAGAATATTATTTAATACTGACGATCATTAAGCATTTATCTAATGCTGCATATTTAACTGTTGAGACATTTGTGTGCTGAGTCTCCCAAATAGACATCCTTTTCTCTCATGTTTGGTTTCACCAATTATACAGCTTTTGAGCACAAAGCCAAGACCTTAGTGATGGAGAAAATCACAGCAAAGTTCTTCTGGACCCTTTGTCCTCTCTGCTGATCTGGCAGCATCACAGAGGCGGGGTTGTCTGTGCAAAGACCTCTGAAATTACGTGTATTGCTTGAGTAATGTGAGCACCAGCACTTGCTATTGTCACCCCAGAGAGCTTGGAGTCCAGTGTGATTTGAGATCTAGGACATTTAAAACGTATTTTTTGCCATCTAATTTTGGAGGGCTTAAGCTTTAACCATATTTTCAAACTTTTCTCATCAGCCACAGGTATAGAAATATGTTTTCATATAAGGAATGGAGAACTAAGCATTTTGTGAATCATAGAATGGTTTGAGTTGGAAGGGACCAGGTTGCTCCAAACTGCATCCAGCCTGATCTTGAACTCCCAAGGATGGGTAGGAGAGCCCCAGCAGGTCCAGGTCTTGTGCTGGGAGCCCCAGAGCTGGATGCAGCACTGCAGGTGGGACCTTACAAGGACAAAGCAGAGAGGGAGAATCCCCTCCCTCAACGTGCTGGCCATGCTGCTTGTGATGCAGCCCAGGTTGTGTTGACTTTCTGGGCTGGCAGTGCACATTGGCAGGTCATGTCCAATTTTTCATCCCCCCCTTGTCCCTTCATTGGTTCTGTATTGATTCTGGGGGTTTCCCTGGCTCTGGAGCAGGACCTTGCCCTTGGTGACTCCAGGAGTTGACAATGGCAGTGCCACCCAAAGCACACTGAGCTGCAGAGCTGCCAGCTCTTGTGATCTACTCAGTGTTCCAGGGCAAAAGGAGAGCTCTGCAAACTGCCTCTGTGTACTGAGCTGTCACACAGGGCAGTGAGCTCTTTATAACACACAGAATGCAGGATCATGATGGTAATTGAGTACTCATAAAAAAATAAAATCCTGTTGTGCCCTGGGTATGGAATATCTAATCAAATCATGTTTATTTCTCGGCGCCAGGCTGCTAATTTGCTTTGATTTAGAATTTATAAAGATAATTGCGGATGTGTGCATCTGCGTAGGTGGCTGTGAAAAGTCTTTCCTCTCCATTTAATAAGCAGCACATTAATATGGACTGCCTTCATTTGACTTCCCTTTTCCAATATCATTGATTTTAGTCCCTTTGTTAGAGGAGGAGATGGAGCCAGGAAGGCCATGTGCTCCCACCAGAGGTGTGGGAGCTGAGCATCCTCTCATGGATCTGTGGGATTCCCCTTGCCCTGGAGGAACCCTCAGGGTAAAAGTAGGGACAGATGCTCACACTTTACAGCTCTGATCTTAATATTTATTCTTAGTGGCACTTTGTGACAGCCACTTGCACACATTTACCCCTGGTTTAGTGTTATTAAAAGTGTAACGAGCTGAAAGTTGGAGTAGATGTGGTGTCAGGATAGCACAGAAAATTATTCCTGTTTACAAGAGCACTTTTCTTTAGGCCTAATTCCTACCTTCAGATAGTGCAAGGAATGAATCCCTGCTCCCACCTGCCTGTGTCCTGGTGCTGACCCTTTTTTGTTTGTTGCTGACCTTTTGCAGCCTGTCACACAATCAGACACTGCCCAGGCTGGGCTGTGGCTGCACACTGGGAGTTACAGCTCAGTCACCCCCACCCATTTTTTGCTGTTTATTTCCCTCAAGAATGACTTTATAAATCACCTTGCCTCAACCTCCATCCAGCCGAGGCTCCCTCCCAGCCACCAGCACCTACCTGGCAGATATCTGTGCTTTTTGAGCCTAATTGATCAGAGCAGTTTGAAAGGGGAGGAGCAAAGATGAGATCATGTGTCTGATGTGGGGAGCCCCTTTACACTAGGCTGGTCAGCCTGGCCCCTCAGTACCCACTTTTGTTTGTAAGAAAACAGTAACTACAGACTGAAACTGGAACAAAGATGACAACTTGATAGCTGCTCTTGGCAGCTCCTTCTCCCTTACTCATAAATTAACCTAAAAATCATGGCAAAGGGGCTGGAGCAGTGCTGCTGGGGTGGGATTGCACTGGCTGTGTTGCTGTAATAACCCAGAGTGGAGCTCAGGCAGTTCTGCTTCTGTGTGTGCTGAAAGCAAAAGGTAAAGAACACCCTGGATGTTGCTGTGACCTTTGTCTACCCTCTCCTTCTCCTGCCAACACGAATTTTCAATGGTCCATACAGGCACTGCTGCCATCTTCTCACATGGGCTTAATCAGAAACATGCATTAAAATTCAGAGATCTCCTTCCTTCTGATGTTTCTTGCAAAGAGAGAGGAATCAGTGTTTCTGGCCTTCAGGGATGGAAGCTTTCTCTAGAGATAGTTCTTGTCATCTTTTTACCACTCATGGAAATGGTGATTAACCCCTGCAACTTTCCCAGAGTGGCTTAAAATGACAGTCTGTTTGAAATATTGTCCCCTAAGTCCTTGGCCACTCCAGGAGAAGTCTCGTCATCCCAGTGTGACATCTCAAAGTCAACTGATGATGGGCAGAAAGCAGGATGAGATCCAGCTCTTCTGCAGTAACAGCAGGAGGGTGCTGCCTGTCAGGGTCCTGATTCAGCCTGTTTGCCCAGTGCCAAGCTCCTCTCAATCCCTGCTTCCAAGATCCATTTTGTGGCTTTAGGATTTCTAGATATGGATTTAGCAATCTGTGTTAAGGGGAGAAAGATTGTCCCAGTTCAGCATTTGGTATCACTACTCCATTTTTAGCTATTCCCTTTCCCTGTAAATGACGTTTTACCTAAGCTGGCCTGGTATCATTTCATATGAAAGGGGTGTTGCCTGAGGGAATGCCTTGTGGTTCCCTGTCCCAGGAGCAGCCTGGGCATGGGGAAGCAGCTGGGGCACGGGGTGAGGGCAGGGCTCAGCTACCAACCCCAGGGATGCTGCTGCAATGCAGACAAGGATGCAGGGAGCGGCACCCAGGGCAGGCAGACAGCCAGACCTGTCTGTCTGGGAAGTTTTTAAGTGTGAAGTTTTCCATTTACCTGCTTCTTTAGCTGTTCAACAACAGGAAACAAAAGCCCCCTCAGAGTGTCTGCCCTCCCCAGATGACAGCTCTGAGCTCAGCCTGTGTTGGGCAGAAGTTCTGTCTGACACCTGTAAAAGATGAACAGACACAACTGTGCCCTCTAAAGCTGGAAAATAAACACTGGGAAACTCCCCTGTTCATCTAGAGGGAATGTACATTCGAAGGGATGCCTGATGCCAGCCCAGACAAAACATCTGCAGGCTGAAATGGATGTCCCCACAACACCAAGCAGCAAAACTTTTCCACCATCCATGTGGATCTTGTCCACAGCAATTGTTGCAGCAATACTTTCCCCTTGAAACCCCATTTCTCATGTTCACCAGGAAAGTAGGATTTCCTAAGCTCTTACAAGAGGTAGTTGCTTTCTCTGTGTGTTTTGCACAGGAATTACAGCACATGAAGATTTCTTGTATGATGAGAGGATGTTTTGCATACATCCCTTCAGAGAGCTATTGCTGCACCTCTGGGGAGCTGGAATACTATATCTAATAATACACCTTAATTAAAATAAATAGTGCTCCTAATTATGTCTCGTCACACAGTTTGTACCCTATAATTTATCAGTGTGATGCAGCTATGAATAAAACATTAAAAACATATTCATATGTAATTTTACCCATAAAAATGTACTCATGGGCTTCACAGATTGCTCTTAGTCTTTTATGAAGATGCTGTTGGTCATATCATGGTTTCCTTCAACTGTGTTTTCATAACTTTAAGGAGTTCTGATTCAAGAAACAGTTTTGTAGCTGTGAGGATGCTGGGAGCCACAAGAGCAGTGTCTACTAACAACATATAGCCATGAAATGAAAATGGAAGAGAAGAAAATGAAAATAAAGGGAGTTGCAATTTATAGTTAATGCCATAAATTAGGCTTACTCGAGCAACAAGATCAACTTTTACAAGCATCACAATGAATGAATCATTCCAGGACTGGTGGAAATAGCTGGCACTTGTGGCTTCACAAATTTGTGGATTCATTCTGCTTAGGATAAAAAGCATCTTTGCAGAGCATCACTTCACATCTGGAGTCTCTAAGTGATCCCTGCACTTCTGACCCAGAATCTGGGTCACTGGAATGGTTTGCTTTTATTTGGGATTCAGAGACAGTCTGGGTTCCATAAACTTCTGGCTATCTGAATCCAGGCTCATCTGACTTCTCCATATGAAAATACATTTAAAAGCTGATTGAACACATTCAACCTGAAAAAGAAAATGAAAAATATCGTCTGCAAGTATCTTGCCCCCTATTAGTCATCCTGTTGGTAGAGAAGAGAGTCTCTTCTGTTTTCAGAGTCATCCAGAATTATTTTTTATTAACTGAAGTAGTAGTTTAGTCTCAAAACACAGGCTGGATTTGGTACAGGTGGAGTCACTCTGATGAGTCAGGAAGTGCACAGAGGCTAATGGATGTGATTCCCTGTTTCCCTACAGGAGGAAAGGATCCATTCCAAAATCAGCACTGATGAAGAAAATAGAGTTGGATTTAACAGTGATTCCAACACTTAATTCAAACCTGCTTCTTGGGAAGAAAGGTAACAGTAAAAAGAATTATTAAGTCAACAGTTTTCCATTGCAATGGTCACTGAGGTATGTGATCACCTCCATGAAATTTTCATTGGAGACACCTGGATTTGTGCTTGGCACTCCCTGCCTTTGGAGTTTCTTTCACAGACACCTGTGAAAGTTTCTTCTTGTGTTCCCCCTTCCTTGACTGAGATTGGTTTTCTACTTTTTATTTTATGAGAGAAAATTGGAAGAGTCACAGAAATAGAAAATTGGTTTGGATCTGAGGTCTCAAAAAGACAATGCTGTGCAGGAGGGGCAGCAAATCACAGCACTGAGTTGACCCCTGGCTCCAGATCCCGAGATCCCTCCCCAGGAGTGATCCTCAGCATCCACAGATCTGGGCTGGAAGAACTAAGGCCACCTTCTCTGCAGAGGCACGGGGGGACACAGAGCTCAGAGCCTGACCGCTGGAATTCCCGTACAGTGCTCCTGTAACACGTAACAACGTGTGACGGGACGGGGAGAGGTGAAAGTGCAGGATTTGTGTCACTGCTGGGGGTTTTGAGCCGGGATGTGTCACAGGGACAGCCTGCTGTACCCGCTGTCCCTCCTGGCTCCAGCGGCTGGGGGGGACCAGGGAAAAGCCAGGGGGTGACAAAAGCCCAGGGCGGGTGTTGGGTGGCCGTGTGTCCGGGGACACCGCGTGCCGGGAGGGACACGGCGCGCCCCGGAGCTCCCGCGGTGTCCGTGTGTCTGTCCGTGCGTCTGTCCGTGTCCGTGTCCCTGTCCGTGTCCGTCTGTGTATGTGTGTGTGTCCGTGTCCCTGTCCGTGTGTCTCTCCGTGTCCGTGTGTCTGTCCGTGTCCCTGTCCGTGTCCGTGTCCCTGTCCGTGTCCGTGTGTCTGTCCGTGTCCGTCTGTGTATGTGTGTGTGTCCGCGTCCCTGTCCGTGTGTCTCTCCTCGTCCGTGTGTCTGTGCGTATCTCTGTCCGTGTCCCAGTCCGTGTCCGTGTGTCTGTCCATGTGTCCGAGTCCGTGTGTCCGTCCATGTCTCTGTCCATGTCCGTGTGTCTCTCCTGGTCCGTGTCTCTGTCCATGTCCGTGTGTCTGTCCGTGTGTCCGTGTCCGTGTGTCTCTCCTGGTCCGTGTCCCCGTCCGTG
>VXBI01014073.1:1158282-1243726 GCA_013397375.1 Toxostoma redivivum | reverse complement strand
CCGTGTGTCTGTCCGTGTGTCCGAGTCCGTGTCTATGTCCCTGTCCGTGTCCGTGTGTCCGTGTCCGTGTGTCTCTCCTGGTCCGTGTGTCTGTCCGTATGTCCGTGTCTCTGTCCGTGTCTGTGTGTCCGTCCCCGCTCCCAGCGCGCTCCTCTGCCGCCCTCTCCCGCCCGTCCCCGGCACTGCGGCCGCCGCGCGCTCCTCGCTCCTGCCGGGACCGCTCCGCCTGGAAAATCCCCTCGGGATGCCCGGCCCGCCCTTACCGCCAGCGCTTCACTCAGCCTTGTCCCTCAGTGCCACCTCCAGGCATGGTGACTCCACCACTGCCCTGGGCAGCCTGTTCCAGTGCTTGGAAGCCCTTTCGGTGAAGGAATATTTTCCTAATATCCAATCTAAACTTCCCTTGACACAGCTTCAGGCTATTTTGTCTTGTCTACGACTTGCTGCTTGGGAGGAGAGTCTGATCCCTTCCTGGCCACACCCTCCTTTCAGGTGGCTGTAGAAAGAGAGAAGGTCCCCAGAGCTCCCTTTCTCCAGGCTGGCCCTCCCCACTCCCTCAGCCTCTCCCCATAAGACTCGTGCTTCAGCCCCTTCACCAGCCCTGCTGCCTCAATGTGCTTTGTGTAGTGAGGGCCCAAAACGGAGCCCAGGATCTGATGTGTGGTGTCACCAGTGATGAATACAGGGGGGATCACTGCGCTGGTCCTGCTGGTCACACTGAGATTGATACAAGTGGGATTGCTTGATTTTTCCTTTTTTAAATATGAGGAAAAATTATTATTTCCCTACCACAATGCTGCCACAGCTTTCAGGAGTTTATTTCCAGGGATTTACTTTCCAAGAGAGAGCTTTCCAGTGGAGTTACCACTGGCATGCAGGAGTGACACCTCTGCCCACCCATCCTTGGGCACCTTGTCCTCACTTTTCTCACCCCAGGGGAACTTTGGCAGTGTGAGGCATTACTCTGCCGTCAACCACAACAGCCCAGGCACTTCTAAGGCTGCAAAAAAAAGCCCTGCTGATGCCTCCACCCACAGATGTTGTTCCCAGTTACAGTTTAGTTGGGGAGTACTTGGAGAAGCAGATGGGTTTGGGGAGAGAGTCTCCACTGAACTGCTGAGCCCTGAGTGGCTGAGCTGCTTTCTGAGAGCTGCCAGCACCTGCCTGTGAGGATGTGAATGTGCTGGAGCCTGGGGGTCCCATCCCATCCCATCCCATCCCGTCCCGTCCCGTCCCATCCCATCCCATCCCATCCCATCCCATCCCTCTGTACATCCCTGCCCAAACCTCAGTCGGTGCCTCTCTGTGATTGTCCCGAGGGTGTTTGTACCACACGAGCTGTGCCACTGAACTTGGACATTTTATGCTAATTCTGGGCTTACTCTGACTGTGAAGCAGCAGCTCTCAATTCTGTGTCAGGCCCTGGAATGTGGGGAGTTTGTGAACCGAAGCAGCAATGTCAGTCCTACACCAATGGGAATTTGTGTCCATGAATTTGATTTGCTCCTCTGACTTTTCCCTTCCTATTTAAAACTGCAGTGATGGTACTGAGCCAGGTAAAAGCTAATCTCATCTCATCTCTCTCCACACTTCATGAGAAATAAATGGATTCTAGAATGGCAGGACAAACACCACTTGCTTTCAGGGGACTTTCTCCTGTGCAACTTCACAGATATGCAGGAATATCACTGACTTTCTGTGAGGATATTTAAGGTTATCATTCAATGCAGACACCTGTTTTTACTCAGAGCTCAATATTTTTGGGCCTATTATCTCTGCCAACACTGAGCAGTGGATAGGGACTTTCAGGGCTTGAAGAGGGAGGACAGGCAGGAAAATTAGCAGCTACACCTGCAGAGAACATTTCATAAGAGCTGCTTAGCTAAAATTGTAACATCCCATCCTGCTGTCCCTCTCTTTCTCAGTGTCCCTCTTGTTTTTATGTTTCTCCTTCCAGTTTTCTCTTTTATCTTTAGAGGAATAGACATTTTTTTCCAGTTCTGTGGCTGAAATGAACTTTAACCTGTTTGTTTGACTGTCAGTGTGGTGGTGGGAGTTATAGAGTTATAGAGTTCTAATCCCAGTGATTCTGGGATTAAAGATGACTTTGTAATCTAATCTAGTACAATTTTTACCAGGAATGAAAGGAGGTTTGAAAATTAAGGGATAAAGTTACGTCGGGAGGTGCATCCCCACAATGGGAGGAGAGGGAAGGGGTGGAATGGAGCAGTGGAAGGTGGAGAACTCTCCACTCGAATCCTGGCTGGAACTCCATCGGGGTGTTCCAGGAGCACTCACTCCTCCAGTTCAGTGCTTTGTGCATTCAGGGCCGTGTGAGCTGTAAGATCTGAATCCTTGCTCTGCTTTTGCCAGCTCTGGTGAGATTCCCCCCTCCTGCCCAGATCCCCCCGGGCATCGCAGCACAAGAGGAGGTCGGGGCTTGGCTGCTGCCACCGGTGTCCCATCCCTGAGCCTCCCCTGTGTCCACCCTGGTGTCTCAGCTCTGTACAGCAGATTCCCACTAGATGGAGCGATGGCTGAGCCGCAGCAAACCCGGAAAGGCTTGGAAGGGCTTTCACAGAGGTAACAGCCGCTCAATGTAAAAGGACTTCTTTTCCCAAGACTTCTCTATTAAAGGAAAGCTTCCAAGCTGAGGTTTGTGAGGAAGAGCTCTGCTTCACAGCATGGAAATGCAGCTTTCTTCTGTAGCCTGGAATGAAGTGTCCTCCTGGCAGCTCCTGCTGAGGGAGGAGCAGCCATCCCCAGGCACTGCTGCTCTGTGTCACAGGGCTGTGACACCCTTGTACCACGTCCCTGGAGCTCACTCTCACAGATCCCCTGTCCCTGTGCCCGTCTCTCTGCCCCTGCCATGGCAGGTCCCCATCCTGATGCACAGCTCCCGTGACCATTCCCACAGAATGCAGCATCTCCCTAGGCCTGCCTTGGCTCTTGGCACCTGGATGTTCACCAGAGCCCACCCCCGCCCCCCCACCTGGGAGCTCGTTTCACCCTGGGTGGGTTCCCCCAAGTTGCAGTATGAACGGATTTCACCCTCTTGCACTCTGGGGAAGCCTGGGCTGTGTGGCATATGGGGTCCATGACAGGAAACTTGGAGCTCAGGTGTCCAAATGCTGCTCCTCCTTGAGCCACACTAGTGTGGAGAGTGTGGCAGCACCCAAAGCTCCTGGCCACAGCCAGGATGTGCACCTGGATGTGGGAGGGCAGCCATGCTCCCAGGGCTGGTACTCAGGGCTCTGCTTCCCTGGCTCAGGGAGCCCCTCCTTTCCCAGCCTCACTGCCACTGAATGCCACTGAGAGAGCAGTGACCACACGTGTCTCTGTCCTGCATGGCCCCACACTGCTGGTCAGGCGTGCCAGGATGTGTCTGTCCCTGCTGGGGTCTATCCTCTCCCTTACTATCCCTTTTGGGATGCCCAGTTCCAGCAGCTCTGCAGGAGGGTGCCCTGTGCTGGATGCTGGCTGCACCTCCCTGCCCTGCCTCTGGCTGCATTTGGCATGGTGCTCTGGAGTCCTGACACGTCCACGCTCCCAGGCATCCTGTGGTGCAGACATATGTTCCAGGAGCTGCAGTCCTGTGTGTTCCTGCAGGGAGTTGGGCTGTGGCAGAGATGCTGAATCCTGGGCCAGGAGGGTGGGTGCTGTCCTAGTGGGAGGCTGTGGGTGGGGATGCTTCCATCTGACAGCAAGCCCTCCTTCCTTGGAGATGATGCTCTGTGAGAGGAAATAGGCAGAGAGTGGCACATGGATGATAAAAGGTGAGAAGTACAAGGGCTGCAGGGGAATCAGAGAGGCATTTTCAGCTGCAGACCAGCAGCCAGCCTGGGCTGGCCCCATTGCTGGGTTTCACTGGGCTCTGGAACCTCTGTCCTTTTGGGCACTGCAGTTCCAGTAATGTTGTGTTTCAAAAGGGCTAAGGCTGTTCCTGGCTGATGCTGCAGACAACTCTCCCCTCTTTTCAAATGGCAGTAGTCCAAGGATAAATCCATGTGAGCAGCAAAGAGAATGAGAGCTGCAGGTACCCTTAGCCTACATACAGAATAAGGAATAACCACAGCCTGGGCAGCCTCAGACAACATATTTCAGAGCTGACAATCTGAGAGGCTTGGCTTCCTTCAAACATACCTGGAGTCCCCAGTGAGTGATGATAGCAGGATCCAAGCAGGGAATCAGACATCCAGACAGGCTGAAGGTTACCACACGCTCCCCGATTGAGCTGGGCTCAGGACACACAGCTGCTCTCCACATGAGCCCTGCACACCTTTGGACAAGAACATCCTGAAAATTTTAACTGACCTTCAAGTTTGGGGTTGGAGGAACGCTGATCTGTATGAAATGCCAACTGATTCTCTCTTTCTGAAAGGCTTCAGCTGATCATCACAGAGCTTAGACACAAGGGCCTTTCAGTTTGATGGCCCAAAGACTTTCATAGGTGTTAGGGGTGGGAATAGTTTTACCCACCAAGAAACCACAGTAGATTTGGTGTAATTATTCAGCAAAGATAGTGTAACAAACCAGAGATCATTCTGGCAAGAAAGACTCTTTCAGGCAGTGCAGACAGACAGATGGAAGGACATGCTGGAGTACTGGGATGACCTTTCCTGTGGTTCATGGTGGGATCTTTTCTGCCATCTCTTCTGGAGATACACCCTCTGAACCCCCATGGATTGATCCATCCCTGTCACTGGGTTGCAGACCCAGCTGAACTTTGCTGTGTTTTACCTTTAATCCTAATGCAGGGGGCAAAAATGCAGGATGGAGAGTTTTGCAGCCAAGTTTTCTGGTCATTTGGCTGCAAAGAATGGGGAAAAAAACCAAAAAAAATTGCAAGAAATTTATATGCTTTAAAGATTTAAGTATTGATTAAGAATTATATGGTTTAATAAGGGAATGTGTAATTATCTGACTAAAACTCAGATACAAATAATCCTATCTCTCTGTTACATTTAGAATGAAGTTCACTTTTAAGTGAAATGTTTGCTGTGATTCAGCACTTATCTAAGCCTGAATTCCAACATCATGACAGCATCCTGCTCCCAAAGGCTCCCTGAAACTGAACTGAAGCAAGCCAAGAGGGAGAGTTTTCCATAAAAGCAGTTTCCAGCTCCCATGTGGACATTTTCCTACCACCACCCACTAATCCCTTTCTGAAAGCAGTAATGCCAGCTGTGGGGCTGCTCTGTGGAGGCCTTAGGAATGAATGCCCTTCTGCCCACCTGGTGGTGTCAGGATGTGGCTGGTGCCATTTAGCTGTGCCCATGGAGATGCTGAGTGACAGAGACTGTGAAATGCCCCAGAAAGGTGAGAACACAGCTGTTCTCCACTTAGCACTTTTGGTTTTAGTGGAGTGGGAGATCAGGGGTGCACTGGCAGGTTGTAAACACGGAAGGGTGACAGGACAGTTTTTCCATCTGATCTTTGGGATACCCAATGTGCTTGGCTGCTGTCCTGTTCCTGGCTCAGACTGTTAGGGGGTCTTTGGTGGGCTCTGCTGGTGATGCCACTGTGTTTCTAGAAAAAAAGCAATCCACTTGTAACTGTTTAAAACCTGAAGTACTTGAAATTTCACCTGAAGCCCATCAGACTTTAAGGGTGTGGGAATGTGTGGGTGTATTGATCTGTTGTCTCAGAGCTGTGTCATTAGCACACAGTCACTGTGTCCTAGTACAGCCCTCCTGTCCTCAGCAAAATTGCTAAATAATGAATCTCCAGCCACAAAACAGACCTGTGTACCAGAAGAAATCTGATTTGACCCCTGTGGCCGAGCTCTCATGAGCAGGGTTGTTGGATCAGAACACTCTCCTGGTTCACAGCCACACCACAGCTGAGCCACAGCCACTGAAAAGTCATCAGTGTGTCCTCCCTGCCCTGTCATGGGCAGACTGTGACCTTTTTCCTGAGCTCTGTGCCAGGGTGGGACCCTGCCCAGGGGTCACTCAGAGCTGAGCCATGGCCCCATGAGCAGCTGACCCTGTGCCTCAGCCATCCTCTGGCTCTGGCTGCACTTCAGGGTGGGTGTGGTGCAAAATGAAGCTGCCTTTCTCTTCTCCTGTGGCTTTTCTCTCACTGCTGAGGGACAGAGGTTTGGCTAATGCCAATGCAGTGAGGTGCCAGTTGCAGCTCAGTTAATGTATGCTAAGTAAGAAATTTAATTAGCCAGTAGTCAGTCTGCAGGATAATTTCCTTGGTTTGATGTGCATCATTAACACTTCTTTCCTTTGTATGGGAATTATAAATTCTGCTTGGATGTGGTTTTTTTTTTCTTTCTTTTTTTTTTTATTTGCAATTTCTTCTCCCTCCTTCCTGTCACTACCATCCCTCCCCTACTTGCTAATGATAGCTTAAAGTAAGTTTTGAATTGTAATAAATCATATGATAGGATAAAATATAATAGGGTAGGGTAGGATAGAAGAAGGAGAGAAGAGAAGAGAAGAGAAGAGAAGAGAAGAGAAGAGAAGAGAAGAGAAGAGAAGAGAAGAGAAGAGAAGAGAAGAGAAGAGAAGAGAAGAGAAGAGAAGTTATTAAGGGCTTAAAGCATGTTATTAAGGGCATTTTCCCTCTAAAGCACTGACTATCTTGGGGCATGGACCACTTCATATTCTTCCCTTGTTTTGATAAAATTTGTCCTCTCTGTGTGCCTGATACTTTGCATTTTACAGAGAAGGGTACAGATAAAGTCTGTGCTCCCTGACAGGGCCTAAAGAGGTCCTGCCTTCCTCAGCCTCCTCTCTTCCCATTGCTGCTGGATAAAACTTCCCTGGGCAGAGGATGCCTGTGGTTGCCATGTGGCTGCTCTCTCCATATGATGATATTTCTTATTGACCATGTTCACAGACCACATCCATCCATCCATCCATCCACCCATCTCCCCTCCCTCTCCATTTCTTCCTGCCTCCTCTTCCCTGCTCCATGCCACTGCTTACTCATCCCTGCTACTTTGAAACCTTTTTTATTTTCCTGTTTGGCAACCAGGGACTGCTGATGGGGGCTCATTTGTGGGTTATGTGCTTCCTCACTTGAAGTGAAATAAGAAGTCTCTTACTCAGAGAGCAGAGACAAGTTGATAGGTGGTGTTTTACCTCTCCCTGAAACTCAGGGTCTACTTTTTGGAGGCTTTTTCAGAAGCTGTTCATGCACTGTTAGTTTGAAATTGTACTTGCAATAACTTATTTCTGGAGCTTTTCTATTGTGCTGTCTGTGCTGGCAATCAATTATTAAGGCAGCTTATTTACAGGCAGTGCTTACTTTTGTCTAGCACCTCCAGTGAGATGTGAATAGCAACATTTTTTGTTGCTGGCACACAGAGACAGATTCATCCTCTTTCAGAGCAAGACTGTAATCCAAACAATAACTCTAAGAGAGTCAACCTTGTATTTAAGAAAAGAAATTCAGCCTTTGAAATCACATGTATGGGCCAGTAACCTTGGACTTGTTTGCTGTTGCTTTTTTCAAGTTTTTGTTTGTTTATTAGCACTTTACAGCAAAGGTAGTTCTCAGTTATTCCCATGCTCCAAGATTGTAGTCTCTTTAGCTTTAGCATTGGAGCAATTTACAGCAAATGATTGAAAATCTGGGAAATGTGAGTCCCTCTTCCTCTCATCCCTATCCCTGGGAAGGAGATGTGCAGTGCTGTCACTTGGTGCTGACAATTCAGCTCCTCTCCAAAAATCTGCATTTTGCTGTGCAGCTGCAGGCTGGGACAGTGCTGGCTCCTTTGTCACCCCCAGCACACAACAGAGGCTGGACAGAAAGTCCTTGTGGATGTTTTTGGCATCAGCTTCTCTGTCCCAGGGCTTTGGATGATCTCCTGGGGAAAAAGACAGGAGCTGCAGCCTCTGCTGCAGTGGGAGAAGCCATCTGCAAGTCCCTGTGGGCTTGTAAAATACAACATGATGAAGATGTGGCCCGTGGTTGCACTAAGACCTGGTTAAAAGCCAAAACCACAATGGGGTTTGTGAATTTTTTTTTTTTCCTTTTCCTTCATGGCAATTAGAAGCTACCCCATCAAAGACAGGTCTGGACCAACCAAAACCCAACCTGCATGATCACTGGCATTTTTCCTTACCCTTGTGTCTCTTTGCTTGACTTCTGCTTAGGAAGTTTAACCAAGAAGTCACAAATCCATCCCCTCTGAGACACCAACTCTGCTGTTTATCTGCATTTTCCCAGTCCCAGCAACCATCAATCACAATGCTGTCGAGGCCATGGTTGTAACCACGTGCTGGAGGGGCCTCTTTCTGTTCAGGGAGATTTAGGGGATGTCTCTGTCCATCATCTTCCCCTTACTCCAGTGGGACAGGAATCCCGTGGTGGGCTCAGTACCAGGGTCTTGCTTCCAAGTCTTGCTCCTGAAATTGCCATAGTTCCTCCATGGAGTTCCAGCTGGACATTGCATCTGCAGGAACAGGCTCATGGACTGCTCTACAAACTGCCCAGGCATTCATGCACTCCCTTAACTCATGATCAAGACCTTGTCTTGCACAGGAAGACAAGACAGAGAGCTCTGGTGCTCACCTGGAGCCAGGGCTGCCCTGCCTGTGCTTCCCAATGGTCTTTTCCTTCAGACACTGCCTTTGGCAATGAGCAGCACACTAGAGCAAGACCCCCATGGCTTTGCCTGCTCTGCTCTTCAAAATAACAGCTGTGTCCTTGGAAGGCTCTTTCTCACTCAAAGAAACACAATTTTATCCTCTTTTTCTCCCCCACAGCTGTGGCTCTGAGCTCTGGCAGCTGCAGGACTGAGCAGGAGCACAGGCACGAGTGTTTGCACCCACTGGCACCAAGCCTGATGCTCTGCCTCTGGCACACAGCTTGACCCTCTGCTGAGGCACTTCCAGGGGCTGTTCTCTCTCCCTGCCCTTTAAAGACGTGCTTGAAAAGAAAATGAATGCTGCCTGTGATGTTCCAGGGAGACAGATGCTGGAGAAAGTCCCCTGCTGATTTTGGGCAAGCAGGAGGACATGAAAAATTGCTTCCAACTTTTCCAGAAGCAAAAGGTTCAAAAGAAGAATTTTCTGAGGAGGGAAGCTCAACTTCCTGTCACAGCCTGCACATTTTCACAGCTTCCCTTGGATCAAAACCCCTCAGACCTGGCAAGGACAGTGGATAAACAGAGGAGCAACATTGTGTGTGGGTTTTAGGCTCCTGCATCTTTACTGTTCTCTCAACGTCTCTCACCACTTGCTCCCCAGCACAGTGGAGATCATTCCTATCAGCCACATTTACATTCCTGCTGCACTTCTGTTTTTTCACCCCCTCTCAAAGGCTGCCAAGCAGATGGAAAGCTGTGAAGGATTCAATGACCTTGAACAGGTTTTGGGTTGAGCCCTGGTTCCCGTCATGGGCTGTAGCACTGGAGACTGTTTGGAACATGGTCCTGCTCACCCCAAACTTCCCAGGTCAGCTCAACTTAGTGCAACTGGTATTCCTGGCTTTGAACACAGTGCAGGGGCTTTAACCTTGCCTTGCTGCTTCCCTGCCCATAACAGGGAGATTCCCCAGCCTCCAGGGACGGGAGCTCCCAGTGCTGTGGGATGTGTGTGCAAGCAAAGAGACCTCACAGGACTCAAAACATCCTCCTGCAGCCTCCCAAACCTGCTGCTCATGGAGGTTAATGAGGAAAGAAGCACTCACATAAAGTCCACCCTGCCCCAGAGATGTGTCCATCTCATGTCACTGTCTCTGGAACTCATTCCAGTGATTTATGCCCGTGGGCAGGAGCAGCCTGGCCTGGGAAAGGGGTTTTTCATTCACAGGCACAGGGATTTTGGTGTCTGTGGAGCTGCAGGTGTTCCAAAACCATGCTGGAAATGTTGAAATGAACAAACAGCGGGATTGGTGTTTTCCTTGTCCTAATAGATCCAGCCTCTGAGTGCTTCCCCAGCACTGTGGGCTGTGGTCCAGCCAGGAAGGGAGTGGGCTGGGGTTATCCAGCAGCTCCAGGAGCTCTGCAGAGGACAGGGGAGACACTGACACGTTATCCTAGCTGATTAACACCATCCATCAATGCCTGATTAAAACCAGCAGAAATGTTTTTTCTTCCTCTGCAGCAGAAGAGCTCTCTTATGCAGAAAGTGCTTCTCTTAATTACCACTCTGTAAGCCCTCAGTGAGACAGAGCATCAGCATTGTAGTTTAATTTCTCTCAGTGGTAATAACCTTCTCATTTCATAAGTACATAAGGCAGGATAATACCTATGGGTTTTGGTGCTTTGCTTTTGGTTTGTTTTTTTTTTTTCCCTGTCATTTGTATCAGAAGTGTATTCCTTCTTTTAGTGATGGAACAGCAGAAAATGCAATAGGATGGAAATTCCTGCAGCATTTAGAGGCAGAGCCATGCTGTAACCCTCATGTGGGGCAGGGGAGTTCAGGCTGAGATTGCAGATCCAGCTTTCACAGCTGGCTCGTTTCTATTATCTGCTCATCTGTGCTCACTCACATTCTGGGTGAAACCCCAGTTTGGCTGACATCAGCGACAAAACTCCCATTTGCTTCAATAAGTTCGATATTTAATCCACTTTTTTTTTTTTTAAGTGCCATTACACACTTCCTTTAAATAGTTAAAGTTGCATTTTAAAGTGTTTCAAAACACAGGCACCTCAGCCACTTAAAGAAGAGTGTCAGTGGGCTTGTGAGAAAGTGTAACTTCATTGTGAAACCTGATTACAGCAACAAACCTCCCAAAAAATTTGGACATAGCTGGCACTCATGCACAGCAACAGCAGCAGAAGGGCATGTGTTGAATAGGGGTGTGTGCCTAATCCTGTGTGGTGAGATTTGGACAGGATCATGTGAGGCAGAGACAGGGGTGAACAGATGTGCCTGGGAAGATGCTGTAGCCCTGAAATGCTGGCAAGCAAGCACTGACAAAAAGGCATTGAGGAATTTTTGGAAATCAGAGCTAAAAGTGATTTTTGGCAGGGATAAATGCAAGAGAGTGAAGGTGAAATAGAAAACAAATGCAAGAGAGGGTGGGTAGAATATAAAACAATGCCAGTCACAGGAGGGGCAGTGAGTCAGGCCCAGGGGGAGATGAGCAAGAGTCACTCTGTGTGTTCCCTTTGCACTGCTGGTGTGTGTAGAAAGTGGGAAGAAAATCTTTATAATGGTTTTCCAGCTGCCTGCTGGGTTAAGAAGGGATTGTTTCAGCTGAGCACATAGGCTGGTGTGATGGCAGGACATAAAAATGCCATGACACCTTGCACCTCAGCAGGGATATGCTGTACCCAGCCCCTTCCCAAACACCAGGGCAAAGCACAGAGAGTGAAATCCAGAAAATGCCTTTTGCAGTTAAAATGTGTGTTTTTTTTGTGCTGGAGAGCCCCATGTGAGGCAGGAATAAATAAATGCTGAAAAAAACCTCTTGGGTGTCACAATCAGCAATTTGAGCTTTCCTGTGCTGTTGCTACAAGAGGGAAGGAAACTCTACCTGTGCCAAAGTGGTTTTACAAGGTGGGCTTTGACAAGGAGAATCAGTGCTGCTCTCCATAGCTGTGGGCAGCAGTACCTGGATAAGCCAGAAAGTGTCATGGAACCCCAAAAATTTAGGGGCAGAGCTATAAGCTTCACCTGGTTACCTGAGTTACAGAAAAAAAAAAAAACCACAAAAAACCACACCCAACTTTTTTTTTTTTTTGGAGCTTTTCAGGCAGCAAGTCAGACGATCCCTTTTCCCAAGCAGAAAAATGGGGCAACCTTTGAGCACCTGCCAAATTCCCAGTCCCAGTCTGGAGAGCCATTGTCCCTTCTCCACCCTGGGTCCAGATCTGCTCCTTGTGATGAGAAGCAGAGCAGCTCCTGGCAGCACAGGAGAAAAGCTGTGTGGGGTTTGCTGTGTTAATCTTCATGAATTCTTGAATTCATGAATGCCCTTTCTCTTGCCTGGTGCACCCAAGATATTGACTTCTCCCTAAGGAAGAAGGGATTTTTTTCTTGTTTCCAGAGGGGCTCCTCTGAAGTCTCCACCAGCACAGCCACAGCCACACAAACAGTGTCCAGAGGTGGGGACAGCCAGGGTTCTGAGTTTTGTTCCAGACCAAGGTTCACCTTGAAGATCCTGAACAAATGACCAAACTGACAGCCTGGAAAGAGCAAAGACCTGAAATGATTCTGCAATCAGTTTTACCCAGTTCTGGCAAGACCACATTCTGGTCAGCCCTGTGTAAGACATGAGAGACTGAAAAGTCCCAGGCAGACAAAGCAAATTGTAATCCCCAGCAGAAGAGCAGGCTGGTTCAGCCTGATAGGAAATGTGGCTCTCCAGGGAGATGCCTGGAAGCAGGACTGTTCTCCAGCTCCTGGGTCTGGCTTACCACAGCATCAAAATATAAAGGTTGCAAAAAGTTTTATTGGCTCCAAAGCCCAAATAGTGTAGGTTTTTGATTGTTGGTTCTGATAAACAAATCAGCTACCTCAGGAATCCCACTAATTCACAGGGGCAAATATTAATTTTCGTATGCCATGCCCAAGACAACTTACCTTGCCCTCTGCCTTCTTCCCTTCTCTCCAGTATTTCTGCATCATTGTAATTTGAAAAACTTCCAGCAAGAATTTTCCTGTCTTTCTTTGTTCTTCACCCCCATTTCTAGATAGAGCATCTTTTTAACACCTAATTGTTCTAATTGCCTAATTATCTGTCTCACACAATTGTGATTCACAGCTGTAAAATGTTCTTTAGCTTCTTGAACATCTCATTCAATTCCTCTGATGGAAACCAAGGTGAAGTTGTTTTGCTGGGAGGAAAGGATGGCCAGGAGCCAGAACACCATCTCCTACTGCAGATGGAGCTGGATTTGGTTTCTGTCCCCATGCAAATGTCCCCAAGACTTCATGGGCCACATCTCTGTGTGTCAGCTCTGCAGGCTGGTGGAAGTGTACAGAGGGGAAAGTGAAAAATGCAGGAGACAACTTCAGCATTCCTTTTTTATCCCTGGCAGAGCCAGATCTCCCTGTGCAATGTTTTGGGGTTCTACAGTTTGTGGCTTCTGAGGATTTAAGGTTCTGGAGAAAGTTAATCCAGGGGTGAAACGACATGAAAGCAGGCAGAGCTGACATCTCTCCTTCCCCTGTCTTTTTGATAAACTCAGTGTCCATCTAAGTATCCAGTGTTCCTCTTCAGCAGCTCCTGAGGGCTCCATCAGCTGTTTTAGAAACTACTCATGCAACTCAACTTTTTCCAGTGTCTGAGTCATGAGCTTCTGCACCACAGCACGATAAGTTAGTGTGGTGCTTTTGCAAAAGCAGTAGCAGTGCCTGAATCTGTAATATTTTGGGGATTTTTTGCTAACTCCAAATGTTCTTGTCTTGAAGAAAGCATTATTTGGAGATGTTGGAAAGCAGGGCATTAGCAGCACAAACTGCAGCAGCACCGTGGGGCTGGGAATGCTGAACAAGGCTTGTCCCAGCACAGGGACACATCCCCAGATATCCACGGGAGCTGAACTGTGGGACAAGTACAGTCCAGCAGCCAGGGATCAGCCTCTTTCCCTCTATATCCTGTTGAAGTTAAAGCTGTCAGAGGTGTGCACAGAAAAGTGTCTGTTTATACCACTCTGCAGAGTGAGAAAGTTACAAAGTTTAAAAAGCAGACGACTGCCATATGTTCATATACTGACTGAAAGCCTGGGAACTGCCAGTCTGTATTTCTGGTAGCAGGCTTTCCACAGTTACATTTTCCTCAGAAGCAGCTAATGGATATGCATTGAATTTACCAAGCTTGTGCAGTAAAGAAGGTGCTGGGGACCTCAAATTTGTGGGGTTTAAAGTGTGTGGCAGAGACAACGTGGCAGGTGCCAGTGAATGTCCTGGAAGCATGAGCAAGGGTGGAGAAACAGGCAGGTGAGCTTGTTTTTCCATGTTTTCCAAGAACATTGTTCCTGGTAAGTTAAATAACCTACAGCACAAATACAAGGTTCTGCCTCGTGGTTTCTGTGGACACCAAGCCTTGAGGCCTTTTAGCCTGGGGGTGCTTAGTGTACAAAACAGGAGAAAATTTAAAGCTGTCCCCTGAGTGACAGTGAACTTCATTTGGAGGATTTGAGATTCCAGCAGGGATTTCCCTGGCATTACCCATGCCTTAAAGCAGGCTGGTGTCCTGTGCAAATGAATTTCTGACCTGCCTTTCCCTGGAGTATGTGGGGAGGGGAAGGCTGCACAAGAAGACTTTGGCTTCAACACTGGTGCTTCCTTTTTGCCTGGGAATATGCTGGGTGGTTTCTTGGACACTTCACATGTCTTCCCACTCTTTGGGAGAGCCAGGCACATCCATATCCAGGAACACCAGGACTCTGCTCTTGAACCACACCACTGATGCTACTCCTCCCTCACTTAGCAGATCCATGCAAGGACTGAGCTCACTTGGCATGTCTGGAGTTGAGGCTGGATCTGGAGCTGGGAATCTTGCTGCCACATCCAAATTACCTGATTAGGAGAATAAGACACTCAGATGCTCTGTAATGTGGGTGAGCTCCAGAAAGTTTACTTTTTATTTTATTAAAGAGGAAGGAGGGAGAAGGCAGAGCTGGAAGTAATTTGGCCCCCTGTTGGGTACCACTAATGGGCATCAGAGGGGATGGCAGAATTCCCCTCTCAGGGATGCACTCTGCTCTGTGCAGCATCACTGTCCCTGTTTGTGGAGCTTCCTGAAGCATGGCCCCAGCTCACACAGGCTCCTGCAGGATTGGGCTGTGTGGCATTCTTGGGAATGTTTTATGGGGAATGCTTGAGCCACTGACCTTGCACAACCCCCAGGACACATCTGTGCACAGGACACTGACCAAAACACCTCTCTTGCAGCACGTCTGCCCCAGCAGCTGATAGATTTATATATACATATATATATTTCTATTTCTATAAAGGGACCCTTTTCAGAGCCCCTTTGTTTATGCTGCTATGCAAAAGACCCCTCCAGACATGCATTAAAGAGCTTCACTGCTTTCAAAATGGCTTGTTTGCCTACTAAGGGAGGAAAAAACATCTCTGAAGTTGGTGCCTGAGCAGCACTTATATCTCAATTATCTGCACATTGCTTCTCTGTGTGTGAGATTATGAGCTAACACAGTTTTCATGGCTTCATCAGCACCAGTTTAAGAGCAATATTTATCCCTGGTCATGTCAATCCTTTGGTCAACTCAGCAACAAAGGTGATGCTTGCTGCCCTCTTGCCAGAGACTCTACTAACGAGCTGAGTGATTTATTCATTAAGGGCAGGGAAATCTGGAGCTTTATTCCAGAGGCCCTGGTGGGAAATTTGCATGAAAATTTCATGCTGTTCACTTGCAGGAGCCCTTCCCTGCTGCGCTGCCCTTCCCCTCACTGCAGGAAAAGGTCCTGCTGTGCTCCAGCAATCCCTTTAGTAGAAGTACTGAATTCAAGGGGGGTTTTTCTGTAGTTGTTGTTGTTTTGAAAAAGCCATGGGACCAGGAAGTTGTCTGTTTAAAAAAAAAAAAGTTGGACTTTGGAGTCCTGGGTGGCTTTTTGACACCTTTGGCCATGTTGAAATATCAGAAGTTTGCTCTGGTCCCATTAAAGATCAGAAAAACAATCCCTTTAAAAAACTTTGGACATGCAGGAAAGCAGCTTCCCAGTTCTGGAGCAAAGAGTGGACCAAACTGGGTCAGCAGGTCTCTAGTACCTGGACATAAAATTAAATTTGAGTTTATTGTAGAAGTCAGGATTCATATCCTGATTTGCTGTAAGTCTAGTCACACTTGCATTTTGACTTTGTCCTGCTTGCTCAGCTGAAGGTGTTACAGGCATTGGTCAGGCTATCTAATATCAAATCCAGATTATATCCTTTGTGCTGTTTCATGAAGGATGCGGGGATACCAAACCCATGTATTCATCCAGGCTGTGTGCTGCTCTGTGCTGGGCTGAGCCTCTGATGGCTGCTGGCCCCTGGGACTTCCCTTTCCCCATTTCTTTACAGGAGGAAGGAACATGAAAGAAATAAAAATTAAACTGATATTTTATTTTTTCTTTTCAGTGGAGAAATGTCCCACAAAACACAACCAGAAGCTTGCATGTGGTCCAACCTGGAAATCTGGCTTTAAACAGAGGGGGTTTGATGTATGAACCCCAGTGGAGGGGGGAGATGGACAGGGATGATGTGTGTGGGAGCTGATGCCACTGTCCCATCTGGTCACTGTAACCCTGACCTCAAACCAGCCAGCAGCTGGACACAGCCTCTGGTCTTGTCTCTGGCACTCAAATACCATTGGGAGAGGGAGATTTCTTCAGGAGGAAAAGCCTAGGGTGGCTTCAGGTGGGGGTTCCTTGGTGGAGACGTGACTTGGTCTGCTGGACTTTGTCATTCAAGCAAGTCTGGGTCTGTGTGCATGGAGGGTTCTGTGCTGCATGAAGGGTAAATTTAGGAGTGCAAGCTTTGGGATTGTTGATTTAATGACCATTTGGGCAGCCCCTCAGAGGGGCTGCTGAAGCAGACAGGTCTCTGAGGGCTCTCAGGGACCACACACAACCCCTCTGAGCGCTGCCACCAAGTGCCTGCCTCCCTTCCTGTGTGGGGCTCAAGGCTTTAGGCTATTTTTGAAGGAAAAGCAATTTTGTTCTCTTATTGTTGATGCTCCCAGCACTCTCTGTAACAACTGCCTCAGGGGCCTGGGTGGCAACTGCTCTGCTGAAACTCCCAAGCAATAGATACCTTCTATAATTGCACCTTCGAAGCAGTCAACTGGCTCCTGCGATGAGCTCTTGAATAATTGAAGCAATATTTGCAGGGTTTGCACTGAAGTACTAACAGCTGTGGTATGTTTTGATATTTATGAAGCCAAATAAATTATGGATTAGTCAGTGCAGTGAGCCCAGCATGATGCTTATTACTTCTGGAGTGCCGGAGCTGATGGAGTGCTATTCATCCCCTTTTACTTCCATTGTGTGGCTGAGTATGACTGGTGTCTATTACTGGACTTAATAGAGCTTGCTTGCAGGTTTAAGTTCCAGTCCCTGAGAGCTGATGGGGTGTTTTAATTTGTTCTTCACTCTACAGACTTTAGAAAGACTTGCTGGGACCATATCTCAGGGTCACAGGCCATGGCATTGGCTCACAGATGTGGAGGTGATTGTTCCTGTGGTAATGGGAATGGGTGCTGGCAGAATTAGCAGCAGTTCTTGGCATCAAACTGGAAATTATACAAAATCCAATCTTCTTGGCAAGCTGGTCTGTGGGTAAATATTGTGTGTGTTCTCTAGGATGCCTCGTTCATTGCACAAACTTTTCTTCATAACTGAGCCAGTGCTTGTGAGATTAAACTCTTCACTCCATTTTCTATTATCTGAGAATGTATTTTTTTATGGATGAAAAGATTTTCACTTCACAAATGCTCCAAATATATATTCCAGATTTCTCCATCAGTGGGAGCTGCCTGCTGGGAAGGGATAAGGAGGGAGCAAGTAACCCTTTGGAGCAGCAGATGGCATCCTACCACTCTAAAGCTTCCCGGAGCTGGAAAGTGTAATAAATATATAATAGCAAGTGCCTGTGCTCTGCTCACAGCTGCACTCAGCAACTTGGTAGAAATCTGAGGGGTTAGGAGTCATTCCTTTACAAATCCAATACTTTCTCTGTTTGCTGTCCCTGTTTTCTGGGATGGAAAGAGACATCTGCAGTGGTCTGCTCACCCAGATCTGCCTGGTCCGTGCAGCCCACAGAGTGTGCCCTCACCAAGTGGGCACAGGGAGCTGGCTGGATAAATTTGGGTTGGAACTAAGTGATCTTTAGGGTCCCTTACAACCTGTCTTTACTCTGGGAGGAAATTTCCCAAGGGGTCACTCTAGAAAATGGATTCAAGCAGTCCCTCTGCCAACTGGTTTGGGGAAAGATTTCCTTGGAGAAAAGTGGAAAAAACCCTTTATTTAACAAGTAAAATATTCACAAGCATAAAAATGGAATAATATTAAGCAATAAGTCCTCTCACTCTTCTGAAGAGATGGCAAATTGATAAAGTCCTTGTTGTGGGGTGTAGCTTGGTTCTCTGTCTCTTATCAGCCCCTCCTGTGCTGGGAAATGCCCCATCCCAGTCTGGGTGGGCCATAGATGTGAGCTCCAGGTGTTCTTCTGGGTTTTCAGTCCAGAGCAGGGCTCAACAGTTCCAAGAAAAAGAAAATTCACAGTCCAGAGAACTTCTCTGCTTCAGCTAGCTAAAGAAACTAACAAAAAGCAAAGGAGAGCTCTCTCCCACTGTCCCTGCTGCAGACATCACAGTCTATGTGAAGGATGCAGGGGAGCAAGTGCCGTTTATGAAAACAAATTGCATGATTCTTCTCTCCCCCTTCACTCTTAGAACCAGTCTTTAAGGTGCAGAACTTAATATCCAGCATAAACAGAGCAGACATGGGGATCCAAGCATCACAAAGTCACCCCAGGACACAATCCAAACTATGATTCTATGAAATTGTGTTATAAAGTGCCTATTAGCCTGAATAAAAAGTTACAAAGTTTAGAATGGCTGTCTTAGCTGCAGAGATGTTCCATGTAGACATCTGCATTTGGCTACACCCCTCCACAAAACTGGCTGACATCTGTCCTGAAAAAACTGTGGCACTGTAACTTTTTCCTAAAAGCATCTTTCTACAGAAGTTCCCAGATAAGGTAACCCAGGTAGGGGAAGTCCTTGTATCCAATGAAGTGCAGACTAACTCCTCTTCTTTACTTTCTTTCCTGAAGATGCTGAGGGAGAGGATGAAGGATATTTTCTCATCCTGATGAAGGTAAAGACTGTACTTTTTCAGCTGTTATTGGTTGAGGCAAAGTTGCAGGTACTTTAAAGGAAATTTGGGCTGAGTTTGTGGCTGCTGTTGCTGTGTTGCAGATAAATTGTTTGCAGCCTGTCTCTAGAGACAAGTGAAAAAAGTTTCTCCTATCCCAATTTCCTTGTAAATGATATAATTATCAGAATCATCACAGCAAAAACAAAAGTCTACTGGATCATAGAGACATGAAGTTTGAATTTAATATTTCTGGGGCTTCTACTTTCAAAAAATGTCTCTTCAAGAAGAACTGCAGGTCATTGTGCAGAGACAAAAAGGATTAAAACTGATTCCATAGCTCCAACTTTTTTTTCCTCCTGTCCCTTACAACACCTTCATCATCATCATCATCTGAGAAAAAATTTACCAGCTTTGCTACTGATAGTCCTGCAGCAGTGATTTCTGCTCCTGTCATGGCACCAGCACCTCTCTGTCTTTCAGCACACTTTCCAGCACACGTGTGCTTACTGCTCACATTTCAGTGCTAATTTCCTCAGTGACCATTAACTTCCACGAGCACAAGATGCAGGATAAAATTGGAGGCACAGCTGGTGGCTTTTGGGTGAGAATGTCCCCATATCTGTTTCCCCCCGGCACTCTCAACATCCTCATGGGTGCATGTGCTTCTTGCTCCTGGTAGCTCCGAGGGTGCTGGCTGTGATGAGCAGCTCCAAGGAAGAGCTGGGAGCCTGATCTCAGCTGTCTTCAGCTCACACTGATTTCTAGACTCTCACAGATTTCCCATAGAGGCTTGATAGCTTGGAATTTATGCTTACTGTGTTAGTCTTGCTTTTCTCATCTGGCTTTGGCACCTGCCTTAGCACACAGACTGGAAATGTCTGGAGAGTGTCTCTGTTTCCCATGAGCATGGCCTAACCATGCTAGAGGAGGGACTGTGTCTCAGGATGGGCTATCCCACCTCTGGGCTTATTTCCCCCTTGCTCTGCAACGCTTTTTAACAGATGACAAACTTTTGGCATCACATTCCAGACTGCTGTGATGGGCACGTTTCCTCATGTGCCATGGCTCATGTGATGGCAGCATTGCTCTGATGAAGGAGCAGAGCACAGGCAAAACAACCTCCTCAATTCCCTGCTTTCTGCACATTCAAATGGGAATTTACAGGGAGAAAAAGTCAACCAGGAACTGTCACAGCCAGAATCTGGGCTCCTGACTCTCTGCACTCTTCTCCTGTGGTGCTTCAGAGCAGAACGTGGAGCAGAGGATTTGCCTTGTTCATGCTTTGCTCTGGGTTTGTTTTTTTGGGGGAAAAGACTAAGCCTCACTTTGAGTGCTTCCAAACAAGGTGATGGGGAGCAGGTGCTCAGGATCTTCTGCAGGCAGGTTCCAAATACTCACTGGAAATTACATGTCAGTTCAGGTTACTGGAACCGCTCAGCACAAACTGCAGCTCAGGATATTGACATCAGCTGTTGCAAAGACACTCTAAGGATTCCTTTCCCAGCAAGGATGAAAGCATTCACATCAGCTCAGAGAGTTGTTTCTTGCTTTAAAATGACACAAAAGGTAGATTTAAAGTGAAGGAAGTTAAAAATAAAAAAAAAGCCTGGAGGGAATCTTGCTATTCCACAGGAATTCTGGAGCACGGTTTACTTTTGTGCTTTCCTGGGGCCTTGTTCCATCTGTATTTGCTTTTTACTCTTCTTTGCTCTCAGTCATGGAAATGGACATCTTGATTAAAGCTGTTCTTCTAGTGAGGAGGCAGAATGTAGCATCATTTAATCTGAGACTTTCCATGAATGTCTCAAAGCAAAAAGAAAAAATAAATTCACCATGAGTTAGCTATTAGAATAAAGAATTTATTTTGGTTATGGCTTATTGAGATGGCTCACCATTGCTGGTTTTATGTTTGTCTCTTCCTAGTATCCAAAGGGGTGCTGGGTTTGCTTTCAGACTGTAACCATGTTGAATGGGGAGAGGATGGAAAGATGAAGAGGAGGCAGATCTTAGCAAGTGCCTTAAGCTCCACTCTGAGCCTCCAGCTGGGAGCTTTACTTTAGAGAGCAGAATAAAAATAACTAAACATTGGGCTCAGTAAGGCAACACGATTAAGGAATTGGCAACTGAGATATGAGCTTTTTATGTTATCTTCTCCATTTCTGTAATTTACTCTTCATTTGCTAGTGGAAAGCAGGTAAGAAGTCCAGAGAGGAGTGAGCACCACGGGGAGCCTCAGGGCAAGGAACAAAGTTGTCCTCAGCCCAGCCCCAGCCAGGCAGGTCTGGCAGCTCTGTGCCAGTCCCAGGAAGGACTGCAGGGCAGAGGTGAGACCCAACACACAAAGTAAAAACATCCAGAGCCTGGTCACTGCCAGCCAAGTGAGGTTTGGGACAACATGGGCATGAGACCAAATGCAGGAGCACATCCCAGGTACCAGCACTGGCCTTGGACCTTCAGCCTCCCCCACTAAATGTCATTTTTCCCCATTGCAAACAGCAGACTCCACTGGTCTTCCCATGGGAACATCCCACATACCCTTTCCCGTTCACTCAATTTTTTCCTTCCCACCCTTCAAAGAAGCAGCATTTATTTGGCTTTGGTCATAAGCAGAGCTTGGATGGGTTTATGAGCCCTATGCCTGAACCCACAGACAATTACAAACATGGCTGGCTGCCTGGCTTTGTTAATTAGCTACCAGCAATGCTTCATTTTCCCCTCTGTGGTTTCCTTCTGAATTAGTAGGGCACTGCTCATTAGTTCTCTTCCTCTTTGGGATGCCACAGTTGAACATTATGGCATCCAGATATGCCAGCGAGCTGAGAGTATAAGCTTGATTTGTTTGGACAATAAAAAAACGCTAGTTGCATTTAGATAATTAAACAAAATAACAGCAAAGCTATTTTGTACTGTTGCAATCTGCCCTTCCCTGTCCCAGTGCTCCATTTTCTTGTTTCCCAATCTGCTGGAAACAAAGACTGGAGTAAGTGTTCTCAATAATTTCTTGGTTTTGCTTTGAAATATTAAATTTCTCTTCCTCTAAATCTGGTTTGGTCTAGTGGGTGTCAGCTGATGGGACAATACCCTGGCACTGATGATGTGCAGCAAGTCAGCACATGCCAGTCTGGGCTCAATTCAACCAGAAATAGCACTTCCAGCAACTTGATGCTTATTTAATAACTTAACACAAAATAACAGCAGTAGCAACCAGGGTGGTAAAATAATGTTTTATTCCATGAATGAACAAACACTACCATGCCACATCCTAAAGTTCTTTCTACAAAAAGATTGTGGACAGAGCAGATTTTTACATTTCTCAGTTCAAGTTCGTTCCAGGCTCTTGAGCCTGTTCAGAGTAGCAAAATCTGGACACGCAGCATTCTCATGGTCTATTTTGGCATTTTGCCAGATAAAGCAGATTTACACCGTAGTTCTTGTTCACACAATGCTGATGCACTGCAAATTAAAGGAGATAATCCCAACCAAACTAGGTAATTTCTGTGGTTTATCAGTATATTTTTTCATGATGATCAAAGTACAACCAACATTCAAAGCTTAAAATAAAGGTAAGAAAAAAGACACACTAAAGAACACAATGGAAACATCATCATTGCTGTCAGGGTGTGAGTTTACCCACTGTACTATGTAAAAGGTAGGAACCGGCATTGACATTCAAGCTGTTAAAACAAGAAAAGAAATTACATTAATTGTTATATTTCCAAGCTAGAGCTTCTAAAGAGTCCTGATCAGCAAAGAAGTGTTACCGCATGCATGTCGAACACAAGACTAATATTGGATTGGGGATCTGACAAAGAGCCGACTTACATTCCTTTATATACAACAAAATGAAATATACAGTATTAATACTGGCTGTACATTTGGTCAGAATATTTTACAAGGAGCGACACTGTCAAAATTCCCATGATGCAGAACGTGGAAGTGGATGGAGGTTGGATTCCTTTCTGAGAGCTGAATGTTTTCAGAATTTTTACAAGTTGCTTTCCACTGCTAAAATGAACAGTTAGACCTTTTAAAGCAAAAAAATCCTCCTTTATTTTTTTTTCTTTTACGGTTGTCAAAATTAGTGTAAACAGAAGAGATAATTAAATGTGTTTGGAATATGCTAATCATTGACCTGGAATAAAACTAAGCCACAGACAGCATGTGCAATGAATCCCTGCACATTGTCTCTGTTTAAATGGCTTTATAAGATGATCTGTGAGGTCTCTGGTACAAATTTCTGTACCACAGCCTCACCTAGCTGTTCCCTAGCAGGTTACCAACCATTTGTTCCAACACTAAAGAAAGAGAAAGAATAATCATGACTGTCGCATATTTTTCTACATCACAATAAAAAATATTTCAATGTAAGCTGATTTAGCTTATTTATGTGCATATTTTTCAAGGCTGCCAAAGAAAATACTCAATCCTGCTGGCAGGAGCTATTTTGGGAACTCAAGAGTGAGTTTTTCTTTGCTTTATTTCAATAGATTTTTTAATATCTGGGTAGCTCAAGTCCCATTGCCTCATTAGACCCCTGAAGTCTAAAATGAGTTGGTTAATTTGTTTTATGTTTTTTCCCCATCCAGAACAAGCTGAGAAGCTAATAAAGTAAGCATGAGACCCAATGAACAACAGAAGTAAAAGCCATACAGAATTAACAAAATAATTACAGGAAGGTAAAGATCGGTGCAATTATAGTGATATTTTGCACAATTGGAATTGTGTATCCTCAGCAATGACAAAACTCCTGAAGAGCAGGCAAGTGTATGAATCTGTATCCTTTAAAATAATTGTGCTATAATCTTCTCCATGTATTAGATTAGATTTTTTTTTTCTGACACAGTGTGATGCTAACTATAGTAACCTTAATGTGGATGATGGATTTCACTGCTACTGCTTGACTGCAAAGAGACATTAAATCCTCCAGTCCTCAGAGTGGTTTCTTGGGGTGCTCCTTCAAGTTCAACGTCTTACCATTTTCACTCTCGAAGTCATTTTGTGGCAAACAAGAAAAAAAAAAGAAAAAAAAAAACAAACAAAAAACAAAGAAAAATAAGATGTTGGTTGTGATGGATTTATTTCAGACAGCAGTTTCTGCTGAGTTCACCATGCTTAATGTTCTTCCATTTAGGAAGGAGTTGCTGTCAAGTAAAGCAGAGGAGCTGCTTTCAGTTTTTGTTGTTTTTCTTTTTTTATTTGTTTTTTCTTTCTTTTTTTTTTTTTTTTTAAATACATGCTAACAACATATCTTTCTTCAGGAAAATGATCCAGTTGCATATTGTCAGAGAGATCTGCCTTGTGCTTAGCACGGACAAGTAGTGTTAATCATCCTCCTCCTCCTCTTTCAGTGGGGCTAGTGGGAGTTTGTCTGGAACCTGGAAACACTCCACAAAGAAGTTGACAATGGACTGGTACAAGTGCTGCTCAAATGCTGCATTGCTGAAGTAATGGCTTTGATCAGGGTAAATCTGCAAAAAAACAGGTAAACACACACCTTTTAGAGCTTAAAGTCTCAGGACTGACCACCCACACCTGCAGCTTGAGCTGCAAACCCACTGCATCTCCTCAGCATCAGAGGGCTTCCCACGGATGCTCCAGGGTAATTTGGGCACCACAGGGCTCTGAGTGCAGACTTGCACATCCTTCACAAGTTATTTCTTGGGGCAGAGGTTTTCTATTTAATTCCATTCAGAACAGGTTCAGCCTAAGAAGAACCAGCCCACACTTTCCTTGTGGGAACCAAAAAAACCGCAGTTTTGGAGAGAAATGGCATCAGGTTATGAGGGCTTTAAAGAAAAAATGTCATTAAGTTAAAAAAATTAATAAATATTGCTGGAGAAGCAATTAAATTGAAAAAAACCCAAACATATGAAGCCAGAAATGATATAGTTTAAGCTCAACTTTTCATTTAAATGGAGCAGGTAACTTGAAGAAATGCAGGAGGATCATAATGGGTTGTCTAGGCAGGGATGCTAGGGTGGGTTCATCTTGAAAGATTTAATGGCTTGGACATGGGCCATTCAGAAAAACAGAGATATAATTTGGTAGAAAGTGGAGCTGTGCCATTCACATTTGGGATGCCAACTTTTCTGGTTGATTTAATTTAGAACCCTGTTTCCCCAAAATTCATCCTGAATTTGTTCTGTCGTTCCCAAAGAAAGTCAACCGGCATAAATTCCTTAGAGATATGTTTCTCATACCTAATTTACTGTAATTCAGGAATTGTTCTACAAATGTCCAGACCAAAACACTGATGTCACATAAGCATGGGACTAATAGAAACATGCTATATGCTGGTGCTATTTCTACTGCCAAGCTGAGTTTGCAAGTGGTTTTTCAAACCTTGCTTCATAACAGAAGTTTGAGTTCAAATAAGGAAATAACTGTTCAAATAGAAAAAAAGAAACATATACTATACCTGCAAGCTGTAATTAGCCTTTGCGCTAATTAGGTGTGTGATAAGGTCCATAGTATGCTGAAAATGGATTTTTTCTGTAAAAAACACATTGCAGTCATTAAAGAGACAAATTTAATTAACAAAAATCAAAGCTATCACAAACATAATGAGCTCAAATGATGGGCTAACTTACCATCAGCAGTAGCATGAATGATCAAAAATGTCTGTTCCTTTAGTAATGAGACTCTGTGTGATAATTTGCTGATCTGTGAAGGTAAAGGTTGCAATAAGATTAAAAACTTGCTAGAAATTAGCAAGTTATATGGAGGCCGTAGAAGTGCTTATTTCCATTTAGTACTTTATCACCAGGATAACAAGCAGACACCAGCACAGCATATTCTCTTGGCTATTTATATAAATCTAGAGGTAAAACAGACCCCACCCTGTGCTGGCAGGACAGTGTCAGCAGCAGGAACACGTCAGAGACCCTCCTCTGTTCTGATAATAGTCAATAAAAGCCTGAACTGCAGAATACATGGAAAATATCAAAGTGAATAAAAAACACTGATGAAAAGTGTGCCCAGGTGCCTATGCCCAAGATCAATTCATGGATCTGGAGGGACTTTGGTGTGATTTCAAAGCCAACCTCAACGAGTTTTGACAACTTGGGGGATGATCTGAAATTCAAGTGTCCACTGCTGAGAACAACTTTGCCCCATCTGCCTTTCAGATGCACAGTATAAATACAAGCAATTTCTAAAAGAACAAAAAGCTTTTGCATTAATGTTGAGATTATGAGTGCAAAATTTGAGAGACGAACTCAGGGTTTAGGTAACCAGGATAAATCTTCCCTTGTGAGGGCACAGGGTGGTATCTGCTGTCTCTGTGAGAGCAGTGCCAGACCTTTGCTGCCTTCATGCCTTCTAGCTGGAGACTAGGCTTAGAAGCTGAACTAGATTTTCTTTATAACAGTTTTTTTTTTTTTAATGTGACTATTCTTTATCAGATTTTGCCTCCAAGTAATTTCAGCACAGGATCCAGCTGATCCCATCACATGTATTAAACAATGTCTGTTAACAGGTGCTGTGTTTCCTTTTCCATGTCCTCAGTTCTGGCACAGTCCTGCCTATCTGAAATATCAGTTTGAGAAAGTCAAGCTGAGTTTCACGTGAATTTGTTCATCTCAGAGAGCATCAAAGTGGCAAGACCATGGGCAAGAACTTTCAAGGAGGTTGTGACACCGTGTCCTCTTGGGCACATCTGAGTCACTCAGATCCTTCAATCTCTAAAACTGTATTTACCCAATTTAGAGAGGCAGACACAAGGGCCAATCAATAAAACTTTATCCATGATTACTATTAAGACAAGAAAAGCAGCAAGCAGGCTGAAGGACACCTTCAGAGCTTCACTCATGAGTCCCTCTTGCAGAACCTTGCTTCCTCCATGAAGGAGAACACATGGAGGGAGGGTTCAGTTCACATTTTATCAGGGGAATGCAGTGTCCATGCAGTTACCTCGTATGCTCTGTTATCAACCCCGTGCAAGCCCAGGTACCTTTCAGAAAAGGCTGAAGCTTGAAGAGAAAAAATGAAAATATCACTTTCAGTCATGAATACACTGGTGCTTCTGAGTCAAATATTGCAAATGCTAAAAACTACCTTATTTTCTAACATGGCCTTATTTATAGAGGATGTATTTCTAAAAGTTTTTGAAAATGCACTAAGGATATGTGTGATACCAGTCTGTCATCATCACCATGTACTTCTGGTCTTTAAGTCACAGAAAAACCTTTTTCTTTTCGTTTTGTTAATGCAACTGAGATAGAAGAGCTCTATGATGCAGCAGCAAATTCCTTTAGGTCTCAGGGATAACTGTGCATCTCCTGAAGTCTGGCTGAACACCACTGACCTCCCTGGCAGTCCCCTGATTTTCAGTGGCACTAAGTGCAAAGGGAACTGCTGTCCCTGAGAGAAAGGACCAGCATGTGCAGGGTAGTGCTGTGCCACAGGCAGGATGGGCCAGGCAGACTGGACCACAGCTTGCATGGATGGGTGCAGGAAGGAAGGAAGCACCTTCAGGGCAGTGGGGGTGGTTGGTGGCCAAGGCTGGAGGGGTTTAAAGACAATTCTCCTTTATTTAAAAGGAGTAATAAAGTGATTTGATTACTCTGACTACCATGGCTGGTCCCACTGGTGCCAGCTAAATTGCTTTAGTGGGGAAAAAGGGTTTATGGCTACTCCTAAAAAGACACAGAATATAAAACAGGCAGGATCTTGGGAAAGAAAGATGGCAAGTGGGAAAGGATAGGGAAGAAACATCATTTGTGGTCAGCAGGAGGGTCTGTGCCTGAGGAATGGGATTTACCATATAGTCTGAAGTCTGTCACTGGTGAAAGAGCAGCTCCACAGGTGAACACCTGGTTGTCTTCACCGGCTGGAAGCATGTAAGTGCTCAGGTAACCACCATAATCCTGGAACAGAAAGGGGATGGGGTGTCAGTGCTCCTACTGGGAGGCACTGCTGCTTTTGGGTACAGAAACAGGGCAGCTGAGACCCTGCAGCAAATGCTTGGCCATTACAGAGCCTTTAACACCTTGCCCTGGAAAAACACAAAACAAGGGATGTCTCCACATGGCTGGCACCCTGCTGAAGGCAGGAGGGTTGTGTACCCAGGAGCTGGCCTTTTTCATCTTCCTTTATGGCTATAGCCCTTATCAGATATGCTACCTCTCCAAAATGTTTACCCCAGACTTTCTCTACTTAAAATGAGCATCACCATTTCTGCAGCATCTGCTGCCAGCCTGTTAACAATTCCCTGCAGAGATGCTGCTGTACATGCAGATCTCTTCACACCCACTCCAAGCCTTTGTCTCCCACAGCAAACAATTTCTACTCGCAGTCCCACTCTCATCTCAAACTGTGTGTACTTTGCAGTGCCTGTTTCCCAGCCAGGCACACATGGCAAATCAGCCTCAGAAATCCACAGGGTTGTTGTACACATGAGTTAGATGTACCCATGTTCCCATAGGCTTTAGGAGACAAGGTGAAAATGGAATGGAAGTTTGCAATGGGAGAAAATAATGAACTATCTGATGACATTTACTGAGCAAAAGTGACTTGCAAGTTAAAAAAAAAAAAATTGATGAATACATTGGTGAAATGAAAGCTTACACCTTTAAAATCACTGAGCAAGGTGCAGTCTATTCCAAAAATAAATAAAGAAGAAATCACTGACATATTCAATAAGTCAGGATTTAGCACAGCTGTTTAGCCATTTCAGCCAGCTGGGAGAGCACAGAGGAGCAATGGCAAAACATTACCTTCCCAAACACACCGACTCTTGTTTTATCAATGTAATGCTCCTGCAACATTGTCCTAGAACATGAGAGAGGAAAAGCATGGGTTAAAAACATTTTTTCTCTTCAATAGCAAAACCAGTGTGATTTTCATCAGCTTTACAGTAAACTGGCCCCAGAAAAATTCATAGAATGTTTGAGTTGAAAGGAACCTTAAAGATTATCCAGTTCTGACCTCTCTGCCATGGGCAGGGACACCTTCCACTATCCCAGGTTGCTCCAAGCCCCATCCAACCTGGCCTTGGACACTTCCAGGGATGGGGCAGCCACAGCTTCTCTGGGCAATCTGTGCCAGTTCTCACACCTTCACAGTTAAGAATTTCTTGCCAATATCTAATCTAAACCTGCCCTTTTTGAGTTTAGAGCCTTTCCCCTTGACGCAGGCAATCTAAATCACACTGGTCCAAGCTGCTTTCACACGGATCTGTCTGATTTAATCTTGCAACCTCATGAGTTGGATTTGACCAAGCAATGGCAACAAATAACCTGCACTACCTCTGGAAGCCAAAATAAGCTATTGCACAGCTATTGCAATACTCTGATAGTGGTTTTAACGTGATTATGTGCAGAATAAATCTAACAATATGACAGGACTTGACATTTAGGGTTTTGCCCTGGCTATTCTGTTTAAAAAGTTTAAGGATTTAAAGATGGATTTTTTCCAACTACCAGGCAAGCAAGAGATTAATGTAGAAACAGAAATTCAAGCTTGCTTGTTTGTAGCTGTATGACTGTACAGAGCTAAAAATAAATAGGCTTTGAACATGTGATACAGATAAGTGTGCTCTAATTTAGCTCTGTTTAAGGCTTGTTTTTCTCCCTCTACTCTGGTTGACATGAGCTCTCTGTCACAAGTAGTTGCAATTGTACAGCTCCAGTGTCCCTCCCATCTCCTTGCTCTACACCATTAAAGCAACCAGCACTAATGAGTCTCGGGTTAATTATCGTGATGAATTAATTCCTTCAGTAACAGTGCTCACCGGACAGCTTCCAGCTGATCCTTCTCCTCCAGAAGGCCCAGCCTCCTCCTGACCTCGTGCAGTAACTTGGCTCCCTGGAAGCCGCTGCCGCGGCCGTCGAACTTGAGCACGATGGCGTTGTGGGAGCTGACCATGACGCTCTCCCACGTCACCTCGAACCTCTCCGTCACGATCTGGCTGCCAGGTGTCCCATCCCTGCAACAGAAACGGGCACCAGGGATGGGCAATGCACTAAAACACCCTCCCCAGGGCTGGGGGATTGCTGTGGGATGGGTATCATGTTTTAATCTTCTTTTTGCCAGGGTCGGGATTAAGTGCATGAGACGGTATTTCTTGTTGGGACTCAGATGTTTATTAATTCTCATCTATGTTACAGTGAATTCTACAGCACTTCAAGCTAACAAGATAAAAAATGGCTTCTATCTCTCTCTCTCTACAAGGCCTTTTAAGGCCTTAACAGACCAATTAAGAAATGATGCCTTAATTATTTTTACTTTTAACCCAATAACCAATCACCCATGGCCTGCAATGCGGAATTTTCTATCCAATTACAAAATACCACCTAGACCCATGAAGAAGAAGGCAAAAAAGAAGGAAACCTCCACCCTAAAACTTCTTGCTTTATATATATTACTATATTCTAAAACCTTAAACTCTATGTTTTCCACCATGTGATATTACACACTTCTATTCAAACTACACACCCATAATCCCAGTTCTATCACTCAATTTTGGAAGCCTTCTACACAGCCTCAAGTCAAACGCAGTGTTCTCCTGGGGATCAGTGCCTGTCAGCACAGAAAGTCTAAAATTCTCAGTGACCAGGGTTCTAACAGATGGGGACCCACAGCCCCATCCTGCAGGGTAAGGGACAGGTTTCTGGAAGGGGACACCAGTCCCTGCAAGGATGGCATTCAGGAGGATGGTTGTGTGGGATGGGTTTTAGGGCTGGGTGGAAGCTGCAGGTTGGTTTCTGCCTCCCCCTGTGCCCAGCAGCCTCTAAGCTGAGGTTTGAACCCACCAGCAAGCACATCTCTAACTGGTCAGGATTCCTCCTGTGAGTAACCAGGGCAGTGACACAGGTATCAGTTAAGTTTTCCCTTTTTAATGCCTCCTCTAATGTACATCTATTTTGTATATTTCCCAAAGCTCTTTTTTATTTTTTGCTGAAGTGATTCTGTCATCACTGCTTCACACAAGTACAGAGAGAAAGGACTCTTCTAAAGTTAAAAAAACACCTTGATAACGCCCAGTTTGGCCCAAAATTGGGGAGAAGGGGAAAGGAGTGGGCAAGACTCCTCTTGAACCTTCTGCTTAGGGCCTGATCCTGTACAGGGGAATTGTCTTGAGAAATACAGACTACTTCAGCCAGGCAGCTCAGAAAAAACAAGGCATGATGATGATAATAACTTTAAGCAATAGTTTCGGGCTGGGATTACTGTAGAGCCACTGGCATTTCTGTCCACTTTTTTGTCATTTTGGGGACTCTTAGAGACACCAGGCACTTCCCTGCAGGACTTTAATGCACATGTGACTCCAATCACGAGCATTTACCCAAGCCAGACCCTGGCCCACCCAGCTCCAGAGGCAGCTTAATCAAGTGATGAGAGCCAGTTTTCCTGGAGCACTTGGATAATGAAGCACATTTTCTCTGCAGTAATTCCATGATGTCACAACATGCTCCCTGTAGTGGCTTTGCCCCTCATGAAGAGCTGTGCAGGGTGGCACAGGCATTCACCAAGCATTCATCCCTGCTGTGTGAGGCTTTTCTCTCATGGGATGTTCCCTGGCAGGCAGCAATGGATGCACCGGGATGCAGCCACGGCCAAACAGGTTCGTCCAAGGTCAGTGAATTCCCTCACACAGTTTCTTTCCAAATTGCCAAAAAAATCCCTCAGTAATGTGTATTATTATTACTAAATGTTGCATAAAGAAATTCCCATCTGCTCTGCCCGCCAGGAGGAAAACCTGCCTATCTAATAGAAATGCTAACTTTGCGGAGATATTCAAAGGTTTCCAGCTCTCTCTTTACTGTCACTTCAGCAAACACCAGCACTTACAAGGGAATGATTTCTGCATGAGGGCACCTAAAATTTAAGCTCTAGTAAGGTTGACTGAATTCCACTCTAAAATTACTTGTTGATCACAAGGTGGGTGCCCTAACTGGGACAGAAAGCCAAAATACATCTTGTATTCCTCCTCCTTCTGTTTCTGCCCCACAAATGATTGAAATGGACATGAAATACCTTCACAAAATCCACAATTTACTCTGCAGGATTTCAACAGGGTGCCCTCCTTGGTCAAACATGGGAAAGAAGGGATGTACATCTGGCCTCTCTCAGTGAGACAGGGTAGGGACCAACATGCTGCACTCTGGAATTCCTTATACAAAACATATCTTAAAAGTTCCTGATCATGGCCAAGGTTTCCAAGCTGCCCTGATAATGTGAAGAGAAAGAAAGGACAAGAACTTACACAACCAAAAGCAAAGGGTAGTGTGCAGTGTCTGCAAAGGTCGCTGGCTTCAAGATCTGCATTGGCAATCCTAAGCAAAAAAAGAACAAATAACAACATGTCTTCAATGTGGGAATGCTGACATAATTCCCATAGATTTTTCTGGTGTTTTGGCCACAGATGAGTAGGAGCAAAATGGTGTTTCTTCAGAGGCTGTGGCAAAAATCACCTTAGAAACACAGATGTTGCCAAAGAAAAGGCCCATATTGTGATAGCTGAGGTGACAAGAAATGTAAATGGGGAGTACAGTGTGAGCTGCTCAGTCATGCATCACTTTTACAGCATTCAATTAACACCTGTCAATAGCTATAATTTTCCTTCTCTGGCAGCTAGATGAGTGACGTAGACAGAAATCAATATTTCAGGGCAGCAGAGAAGGAGGAAAATTGGCAATGAAAATGGTAATTTAAAACCCAATTAAGTATGGTGGCTGGGGGAGAGAAATATGATTATTTTGCTATAGTGGTGCTACAAGGGAGAACAAGTATTTTAATCCTAATTTCCAAAGGGTTAAATTTTGTCATAAACAGGAGGCAAAGGTACTGAAGCCCAAGTTGTTCTACTGGTACAGAACTATTTGAAGAAGGGATCACTAAAGCTTCTTTTAGCTGAATGTAATTTCTGTGGCTTTGTATCAGTATCCAAAACTGCCTCCATACAAACACTCTGCATCAACGACAGCACGTTTATTTTTGAAATGCTAACTACAATCTAGATTAGTAAAGGCTCAGCAATTAAATCGGTATTAGGAGCATTTTCAGCAGATTAATACACAGATTAGCAGCACGGTTTAAGTGGTTTGCTTTGCAATCGTTGCCTGACACTCTGCCTAATTAGTTATTCCATCTGAATGCTAATAGCTGCAAATTGGATCAATGGCCCAGGGACAGCCAAAAAGGCCCTTGCTTGACTTTAAATATTACTAAGTGCTATGTGCAGTGTTCCTAAGGCTGCTCAGCCTAAAGCTTTGGAAACACAGGGATGGCACAACAGAATGGCCATGTGGCTGTGGCCAGTTTGTATTTACTACACACAAGTATATTTTTGATTAAATGAGCAGAATTGCAATGAAGCCTGCATTTAAAAAATTTAGTATCAAGCTGAGTTATCCCTAATAAACTGCCAGTCTCACACGAGCTGGCTCATGGAGGGAAATATGGGCTCTTTTCCCATCCTTTCCTGCCCATAAAACCTGGAAGTGCACGTCTGTTCCTGTTATTTTATGCACTGGTTTATGTTCCTTATGCCCATGTGGCAAAGAGAACATTTTAGGGCCATTGTTATCCTTTTCAAATGGCAACCATCTCTCAGTTTTTGCTTCACATTTTATAACATCTGGCAATGGCTGAAATCGGTAACCTGGCCCCAGCACAGCTCACTGCTTTTACTTCACTGCCTGTGGCCTGAGAAATACACTCCTTCCTGGCATGGGACACATTATGGGACACACTTTGAACCCACAGCCTTTGGGGTTTTTATCTTGAGTTGCCACCATACATGCAGGCTGGGATTTTGGGGAGCCTTTGTGCATCTCTGAGCATGCAGATTTTCCCCACATATCTGCTTACAGCCAGAGGAGATGTTTTTTAGGTCATTTCAGGTAAAACTACAAAGATAATATTAGACTTTGGCTATTTGCCACCAGGCTTTTCTCTNTTTTAAGCCCCCCCAATTCACATGGCTTTTCTGAATAATCTTGAGTGACTCCAGTGGCCAGTCATGGGAGAGCCATCTTCATTCATTGGAGCTCAGATTAGGCACTGAGAGGCAGACACAGCTGTAGCCAGCAAGCACACACATTATCCCACTCCAAACCCATTTCAAATGACACACACATATCCAGGGCAAATGATTCCAACAATGGGGCACCCTACTGTGTCATTTCCTAGAGTGGCTTTGTCTTCACAAAGAAAGTTTTAAGAGGAAAAAAATCTCCAACCCTATCATTTTGCCTTTCTTTAGCTGAATTCTCATCAAATTCTGCCTCTGTAATAACCTCCTTATGTAGCACATTCCAGGAGAGTGCTTTGTAAACTGTGTGAGTTTATTGAGATTCAAAGTCATTTTTCCTCCTGCCAGTCTGCCCAGGATGGCTGTATCATTTCACAGCTACAGCAGTGAAAGAGAGAAAAATAAGTGAAAAGAAAGGTGCTACTTACTGTAATCATCTATCTTGATTTCCATGTATTCTACCTTAGGCATTTGCCTGTCATTTACAGCCAGCTGCACATTTTCATTTACCTCCAGCTCAAAAATTTCTGAAAGAAGAAGGACAAGATTACAAAATTTTTTGACACAGTTTGTGAAAATGCATTTTATGGTCACCTTGATATATATAAAACAAGCTTCCTCACAAACAGATTTCCTTCTAGGCCTCACAGATGTCTAATTCAGTTAAATCTTTGAAACCCCTTCCAAGTTCTGCATAGGTAAAAAGCTATATTCCTGAAATCAGTGACATTCAGCTGATTTGCAGGAGGTGGGAGGGTGACCTGCTGTGTTGGGACACTACCATGGGTCAGACATCCACCCACCATGCACAGATAGATCTTACATGAAGAGGTCCTCAGTCTGTGTCCAAGTTACATCATAAATTGGAAGGGGGGGAGACTATGCAGGGCTTCAGCCAAAGTTGTACTGCTGTGCAAGACAGAATCCATGGGAAGGAAAGCCATGAGAGGAGAGTGGACAAAACTCAGAGCTGCAATGTCAGGTTTTGGAGCAGTCTTGACTTTTGGGGTGTTTCAAAAATTTTTCATTTTTCTTGTGTGTCTTACCCAAGGAATCTCTGGGTCAGAAAGAAAGTATTCTTCTTCCTGGGATTGAACTTTTATCCCCTCATCTTGGCCATGTGCTCTACCTGCTGAGCCTCTTCTAGAAAAAGCAGCCACCTCCAGCACCAGAAAGAATAAGTCCTTCCCAGCTGGTAGGGAAAGGGCCCCTCTTTAGGAGACATTTTGGGTTGTGTGTCTTACATGGTGAGAAATGTCTCCATGGGTGGGCAAAGATCCTGAGCCCCATGGAGGAGGTATTCAAAGGCTGGGGTGAGTGAATCCTGGTCTGTTGCAGTGCTCATTCCCCTGGCATCAGTCCGGGTGTGAGCCAGGGGGATCCAGGGCATTTCCTCTGCCATGTGAACCCAAGGAGGGTGTGAGATTTCACACCACACTGTGTGTGTCACAGGCTGTAACTTCTCTTTCCAGACACACTGATAAATAGATATACAACCCCAGCTCCTCAAATAACACTTCTGGTACCTGATTATCCTGCTCTCACTGCCCATCTTTGCTGGGCAGGCAGACAAAAACTTGCCCTTCCCAGTTAATATATTTCAGAGATCTTTCAGCAGTAGTTATTCATTCAGTGACTATTCACCCTGCTTCTGCAAAGCCTGGCTCTTCATCAAAGCCACAACCCCCACAAAAGTGGCAAAGCAACAGCCTATTACGTTTAGTTAAATATTAAGATTCTCATTTAATTATGGCACACACAAGTAGCTTTATCAGCAGAAAGGGGCTTGCCACGTAGGGGAATTTAGTCAAGCCTTTTTATTTGTTCATATAATTGCATTCACAGAAAGCCAGGAAGACTGTGAAGGAAATAAAAAAGATTGGCATATCTCCTAAAGGACTTCCCTTTTCACTTTAGAACCACAGGGAGCTTGAGTCTGTAGAGTACAAATGGTCACTGCTTAATTAAATGTAAGCATTCTCTAATATTCAGTGCAACTCGCTATTATCAGATTATTGCAGAATACAGAGGCAAACTCCCTTTTATAGAGTAATGGGCTCATATTAAATAAGTAAATTCAGTAACATGCCACTGTCAGCTACCCATTATTCAAAAGCAAAAGAATGAGGGGGAAAAAAGAAAAGAACCAGGGGAAATGGTAATCATATGCAGAAGATCATGAATTTCAATAGAAGATGTGTTCTGCACATGAGTAGATTGAGTTCTCTGTGTAACAGATGCTTCCCATATGCATCTGTCAAAGTAAAACTAATCCTGGTGTGTTTTGTTTTAGTTCTTAAAGCCCTTCATTTACTGTTTCTGTTATAGATTATCTGTCATTTTATTCACCTAAAAATATTTTATAAAACTGTCCAGGAGGGTATAACATCACTCATGAGCGTGCTCTCCCATGCTGGCATAGCCAGTCAGACACCTCCATGTCTATGGTAAAACTAAGGTGTTTTATTTAAAGTGGGGGAAAAAGAAAGTGACTTTGGAGCTGAAGGACAGGGTGAAGAAACTCTCCTGGCTGAAGGGCCTTTGGGCATCAGCTGGGCTGCTCTGGGTAATCCTTGGGGAGGGCACTGCCAACCTCAGGCTCTGCTGGGATGAACACTCCCTTGTGTGAAGAGCCTTTCCTGTGACACTTGCTGCCTCCAGTGGGAAATTAAGCAGGTCAGCATTTCACAGTAACTCTTTAGTAAGAGGGCCAAGTTTCTCGCTTTGCTTGCTCTCTCTCTCTTTTTTTCTTTTGAGACAAGAGCAGTGGTTGCTGTAAATCCAGATAAGTAAAACTGATACTTGATAAACTGGTATCAACTGTGTATAAAGCAGATAAAAATAGAATAAAGGTGTTGCTTAGTACTTGGGTCACATCAGTGCCTGAAGTCCCTAACTGTGGTTAAGGCTGGGTTAAATTCTTTGTTAAAATGAAAGGTGATGTTTTCCCCTCAAAATGATGGGAGCAGATAAATCTTCATTTCATGTGAGATTCAGTGCCACACTCTGCCAGAGTGGAACCCCAGAAACTCCATGGCTTTTTGGATTCTATATTGCCAGTCTGATAATGGCTATAGAGACAAATATTTTGAGGGAAGAAACCTGTTATTGGAATAATTCCAGTTTTGCAGTGATGTAGAAGCAAATTATTAGCATGACAAAGCTTTACCAAACGATAAGTGCTACAATCTCCATGGACAGATCAGGGAACCAGGCAGAGGCCCCACCTGTGGGGCTCACTCCTCTGCATTATCTCTGATAATTCATCGCAGAGTGATTTTATTAAAACCACAGATTAGGCTAAATATTTCTCGTATTTATCTTTTGTTATCTTTTTTCTTATATATGGGGTACAAAACAAAATCACTGAAAGACTGACAGGAAGAGAGATATTTGAACTATGCATTTTTTTGAGAAAGAGGATAACACAAATCATGCCCCAACTGGTGTGTTTTCACCCCAAACAGCTGTTGTGATGGCAGTACAATTTGTAAGTCCCTTTGCCTTGCAGAAAACTTGCATTTAGGCAGAGCCTGGGGTCTCCAGGAGTGTGAGTTTAGCAAAGAGCAGCTACATCTCACTGTCCTTCCTGGCTGCTTTTCTCTGAAGAGTTGCAAAGCTCAAGCCCGTTCTTACTCTGTGCATCTGTTGTGTTGTGAACAGTCACCATCGGGACACGGGGACCTTGAGGAGGAGAAGAAAAGAACTTGGTTACATTTCTGTCAAAGCACACACAGACACACACACACGTGAACCTGGTTTTGAATTCCATGGAGCTGAAGGCTCTTGAGACTCGCTTTTCATGCAAGAGTAATCTAAAAAGCAAATCACCCTGGTGTTAGAAAGAGTTTATGACTAAATGACAGTACTGTAGACTCAAAGACATGTGAGGTTTCAAAGCTCTTTCCCAACAGACCACTAAATGCATATTTTCCTAATTTGTAAACATTATAATTAGCACAAACACAATTAAATCACTTGCCTTTAAAATTATTCTAATGACACCCAAACATCACAGCACAAAGCATTTACATTTTGTGTGCTATGGATAAATATTGCTGTTTTGTAGTTGTTTTTTTTTTTTAATGAATTAAACACCAGCTTGGCTCTCACACTAAAAAAGGCCACATACTCTGTTGTAAAATGCAACATTTGGGTATTGAAATCAGTCAATGTTATACAAAGAGGATTATCATTATTATGCAGTGTATATGAGTGAACCACACAACTCACTGCCACAGGATGCTGCAGCATTCAGGATGCCACAGCTTTTACCACAGGATGCTGTAGGGTGCTTTAGTCCTTAGCACAGTGATCTGGGTTCATCTTGTTCAGAAAGCCATCAGGTGGCTGACTGATAGAAAAATGGGATGGAACATGAAATCAAGTTCATATTGTGGTTGTCAGCTTCCTTCTCCCTGTTGTCATCTGGTGACTGCTCTTGGAGACAGGACACTGGGCCAAGCTGGGCTGACCCAGGACAGCCACCCACACGTTGCCATATGCACCCATACCTGTTTGTAGATTTTTCTTTGAGCCTGACAGCATTGCTCAGGATGGTGGGAGTAGCCCTACAGTGATGAATGGTGAATTCTTCACCTCACCGACAGTGGATATCTGATTTTCATTCCCTTTCCCCCATGTAATGTGGCACAACAGCAGCAAGTGTGAGCAGCTGGGGGAATCTGTGTGCTCAGCAAAGATCCCAAAAGCAGGGCCAGGAGGCTCCCATGCCATGTGTGTGGGAAGATCCCAGAATCACAGACTGAAGGAATCATCAGGGTTGGAAAACACCTCTAAGATCACTGAGACCAACCACTAACCCAGCACTGCGAAGCCCACCCCTAAACCATGTCCCTCAGTGGCACATTTACCTGTCTTTTAAATACCTCCAGGGATGGTGGCTCCATCACTTCCCTGGACAGCCTGTTCTGATGCTTGGGAAACCTTTTGGATGAGAAATTTTTCCCAATATCCAATCTAAACCTCCCCTGGTGAAACTTGAGGCCGTTTCCTCTTGCCCTATCCCTTATTCCTTGGGAAGAGAGATCGACCCCAGCTGGCTGCACCCTCCTTTCAGGAGGTTATAGAGAGTGATAAGATCTCCTGGAGTTTCTTCTTCTCCAGGCTAAACATCCCCAAGCTCCCCCAGCTGCTCCTCACAGGACTTGTGCTCCAGACCCTTCTCCAGCTCTGTTGCCCTTCCCTGCACAGACTCCAACCCCTCAATCTCTTTCTTGTTGTGAGGGACACAAAACTGAACGCTGAGTACCAAAAAACCCAATGTTCTTTAAGCTTCAAAAGCAAGACAGCTTTAAGAGACATACTCACTGAGATTTCAACCCTTTTAAGCTGCCTTCTTAAGCCCTTCAACCTACAAGCAAATCCTGTGGGATCATCACTTGTGCAATGGCAATTTGTGTAGGGCTTGCTGAGAAAATTCTCCTGAAATGCTGTAACTGGGAGTGTGCACACAAATGGCAACAAAGGCAGGTTTCTGTGAGCCATTCATACCGGTTTGAAATAAGTTCTTGAGAGCAAGAAAAGCTTTAAGGTGCTATAATTGTGTCAGTGGTTTTGCCTGTGCTGCCAAGAACCCACATCCCCTTGCAGGCAGTCAAGAGTGTTTCATCCAGACCTCACCTATACAGAGAAAAGGCAGAAAAAGATTTTATTTATAATTAAGCTGACTAATATGGCAGCCTGATTTTATTTTCTTGTAATTGACAATCTCCTCCCCTGACAATTCAATTCTGTTGTTAGCACCATTCTTTAGAATGCAGGAAGGTAGATTATAATGCACTAAGGAAAACTGGTTTACTCACCAGGATTTAGCTGAGTTTTACTTTCTCCTACTGATATACACTGATATGCTGACCATATTTATTTATAAATCTGCCCTGCTTTTTTCCTGCAGTCCCAGAAGTCAGACTTCTGGAAAAGCAACAATCCTAATAAACATGGGCATGATAAAATCATCACTGAAAATAAAAGGAATCCTCCCAAATGGCTTCAGTTGGAGCTGCAGTAGTCCTTTAATTAACATCAAAATGCCAACAAAAAGAAAGGGATAAAGATAGAAATACAATGCATAGAATCCCTTTATTTTCTAATTTATTTTTCTCTTTTTTTTTTTGCTTGACATTGAAAAAGCTGTGACAAACTAATGAATAAAGAGAAATTCAAATGTGTAGTTTAGAAAATAACATGTATTATATATTGTGTTAGTCTCTCACTAACTACTGTTACTCTGTTATCTCCCCAAATCAATGCTTTTAAGCAAAGTCCTATATAAAGATATTCAGTGTGAGGTAATATGAAATATCCTATTTTTTACTATGTAATAATAAATTTATTTATTATATTCTTATATTAAATACATTATTTTAAAAAGTAATTAAAATTTAATAAGTATCCTTGACAAAGTAGATCTTTGACTTGCCTAATTTTTATTTTCTAACAAACAAGGAAAATAGTAGAGATAGAAAACCAGAGTAGAGTCATCTCTGTGAGGATTACTCTTAATATGAAATGTTCTCAATGATAACACTCCAGTTAAAGAACTTGTGAGTAGGCTGAAAGTCATCAAGAAGAAGAAGTCATTTTTTAAGGGATGACATAAATTGCTTATTTCAATGTCAGTTTTTAAAGTAAAACAACCCAGTTACATGCTAGACTGTGTCTTTTAATGCACACACATCAGAAGTCTTTCAACACTCACAAGCTGAGTGCCTAATGCCTGACAGGGACAGAAAGAATTCCTTGAAAGGAGGATTGTATATTCATTAACTGCCTCCCCAGCTTTATTTTTAAACCTGTGCTGGTGTGACAGCACCATTACACATGCCATCTGCTAAATGCCATCCACTGTCATGAGTGGCTCTGAGAGGGAAACCCAATTTGTTCAGTGAGCTGCTGGGAGCTGACAGGAGCAGGACGAGGACATCCCCTGCTCGTGGCTCCTTCCTCCAAATGGGCTTTGATGGGGACTCCTGAGCCCATCCTGCTGCTTCTGCTCTTTAATCTGCACTGATGGTCCCCCTGTGTCCCCTGTCCCCCTCAGAAACCTTGTGCAAACTCTGCCTCTTGCTCACAGAGGTCCTGGGAGCGCCGGGATCCTCGAAGGATAAAACTCACCAGTGCTCCTTGAAGGATAAAACACAAAGTGCTCCACTTTAGGAAAGTAAAGCAGATACTGAGCTGCTTTGCCCTGATACCTTTGCCAAAGGTAAGAGAGACCCAGCTCACACCTTATAACCTCATGACTGTTCCCAAAATCACAGGCAGGCCGCTTTTTGCATGTTGAAGATGATGCTGTTGGATTTCTCGCCCCAGAGGGGTAGGTACAAGAAGGGCTGTGACACTCCCCCAGGGTGTGGGACCTGGCACTGATGTTCCCCTGCCACCTCCACCAAAATTTTTTAGAGATGGCACCACACAGGGCCCTGTTATCCCTCTCTGCATCCCTGTGTCAGGAGTGGGGATGGGGAGTGCTTGAATGCCATTGGAGGCTCCACTCCCCTCTCCTGCCTCCAGCATTGCACCAGCCAACTCCAGCATCCTGACAGAAGTTTGAATGTTGTTTATTTATAGCTTAAGAGAAAGGAGCAAAACTATTGACAGAACTGTGGTTAGACACACTCTGTACATCACAGATAGCTGGTTAATAATGCTGCACAAGACTCTAGTTACATGAATTAGATTTTCAATTAATACAGCTGAAATTCTGGGTTTATCATAAGACCTCTGACTTTAAAACCATTACTGTAATTATCCATGCAAGAAATAAATTGAGCTATATCACTATACTGACAACAGGCAAATTTATCACCCAGGAAGTGCTACCCATCATGACCTGAATGGGCACAGAAACTCAGTGCCTCAGTAATTTGATAAGAAAGAGCACTGGTCATGGTTTTTCATCAATTTTTAAGCAGCTTTTATTGTTATTTCCAAGAGGGTTTTGCTTAAACGTGAATGGAAAGAAGCAACTCTAGATATTTAGGTGATAAGTTATAGATTTCTAAAGAAAAAAAAAAGGAAAATAATTTTACAACCTTGAAGAAAATATTTGCCAGGAATTTGTTTTGTAATACTTCTTATATTCCAGAGTATTCCTGATGTCTTCATGTTCTAAACAGCATAGGGAATTATATCAGGTAATATAACTTTAAAATTAAAGTAGTGATTATAAAAGAATATGAAATAAAATTGAGGAAAAGTTAATCAAAATTATAGAAGTGTTTAAAAATGATAAAAAGAGGAGTTGTCTTATTCTTCTCATCTATATTCTCAAAGGCTTCAGTGTTGCAGTTAATTTCAGACCAGAAGCTAAATTTACAGTGTGTAAACAATGAAAATTCAAATACTCTCTGCCAGTGCCACCAGCATATCTCTTAAGCACTGATGAATGATTTAAAAGAGCAGCTGCAAGCGATGGGAGCTGAAAGGGTCTGGCTCTGCACAAGTGAGATAATTGGCAACAGCCATCTCTGTGTACAGATTCCAGATCTCTTTATTTGCTAATCCATGAATTATTTATATGTGCTGCATAAAGTTCATATGTTGGGGTGATATTATCAGCCTAATAAATAAAGACATGGGGAGTTCTGTGAGCCACTGCTCACAATTAAAATATTTCCCCATTTGTGGTGTTTTCCAGCCGATGCTATGGACAGATGTTCGTGCTGTTTGCTTTGGCAACCTTGTTGACATAAACATCAAACAGATTTATGCTGCTATTCACCCTCCCCAAGGCATTTAATTTTTTAATCAAATCTTTACTTCCTCAAATGTAACTTGTCTTGTAAAATAATCAATCCTGGCTTGTTCTCGGGCAGGCACTCTGATGGTACTGCTTGTCTCTGCCCTGTGAGATACTGGTAATAAATTTCATGCTTACTTTATGTGGAGCAGAAATAAATCTGGATGCTCTGAGGCATCAGTTAGCAGTGACTAGAGGGAAAATGAACAAGAGATTTGGTCTTAATTCCACTACACAGAACGAGCCTCATGGGTTCTTCAAAAGGTTGCTGGAATGAGTAAGCGTGGTCAGGTCCTCAATCCATTCCATGGGATTTTGAGAGGTGCCTGCCAGCAGCAGAGTGGGAAGCTGGGCTGGCACTGACCAGCTCACCCCACTCTCTGCCCTATGGGACTGAAGGACATGGGGTCTTTGGGTCTGAGAAGATCCTTTCCTGCTTCAGGAAACTGTGTGTTAATAAAGTATTGACTAACACCCCCTAAATATCACTGGGTTTGCTGATGTAATTCCTTCTGTGTCCTGCTCTTCTGGTAGAAGGTGCTTCCAACTTGAAGTTGTACTGGCTGTCACTCCCATTTGCACCTTTTTGGGGCTGTTCCAACAATCTGTTTTCTACTAAGCATGAGTATTTCCATTTTAGTCAGAGTAGTCATGTCTCCCCAAAAGCTCTCATCCAGTCAGGTAAATTAGATTATTTTAACTCCCTTTTGTAGGACAAAGTTTCTTTTCATCTTATTCTTTGATGTAAGAGTGTTTTGCATTCAATTCCTCCTTCCTGAACAGAAAATTACTAGAACTCTACTCCTGCTGTTGAGGATGTTTTTATAGTGAAACTGCTACTTGCCCATTCTATGGAAAATTCCTTTCCTGATCCATCCTAAAAGAGCATTGACCTTTTCCATGACCCCACAGCAGGTAGGCAGTTTGCAGTCAGCATAGTGAGCCCAGGCACCCATCTGCTCTGCTGAGGCACTTGTAACTTTTGAGCTTCAAACACACAAGACAAGTTCTTGTCCTGAGTCACCATGTACCTAATTTTGCTTTTTGTACAATTAATTTCTCCCAATCCAGCCCTGCAAGACATCCAGCTTCTCTAGCATTTACCTCTGCCTTCTGATGATGCTTATCAGCTTTGTGTTTTAACAATTCCACCAGCTTCATCCAGCTTTGGGTTCCCAGGCTGCCAGGGAACAATCTGGGTAAGGTCATTCCCCACACCAGCTCCTAATGAATCCTGCTGCTGATCTCCAATTAGCCTCTTATTCCTCTTCATCATAATCCACTTCCTGTTCGTTTTGCTGGTACTTAACCTTCGCTCACAATTCTCTCACTAATCTCCCTCTTCTCCCTCTTCATTAATATCAGCCAATGAGGTGTCACATTGAGTGGGCTGAGCATTTCCTCCCTTTCACTAGGCTTTGGCTAAGGTTTTAAAAAGCATAATGCAATAATGCATGTGGATGGATCCAAAGAGGAAGGTGGAAAACATGCAAACTCCAGGGCATGGAGCAGGTAGTGATAAGATCAGAACCACTGTAGGGATCAGATCAACTGTGAAAAGGAGGTGGATTTAGGAGAATTTGTTTGCAGAGTTCATGAACCTGATAGTGCACCCCTAGGGTTGCAAGTACTAGAGGCAGGAGGGAAAATCTTCAGTTCACATGGGGGTAACTGACTTCCCCAAACCCAGGATATTTTATTCTTGTATGCTGGTCCAAGCTATGAATCTGAACAGAAAATTCCCCATACTCAACTCCCTCTTTTTTCCAGGTTCTGTTCTATTTGAATACCTCAATTTAACCTCTTTCAATTCAGTTTTAATTCAGACTGTCTGCAAACTCTGGAAAGAGGTGAAACCAAAAGTTAACATTTGTCCCTATTTTTAAAGTATAGGTTTCTTATTGGATACTTATTGGACAGGCTGGTACCTTCCAATACAAACCATTCCATGATCTTATGATATTCAAGGAAAAAAAGGATAGTTCCTTATAATCACTGCATGAAAGAAAATACTCTGTCTCAGTGCCATTTACACCTCATTAACAGACTGAATAAAACCCCATTTCATATTTTCTGTTTATTTCATTAAGAACCTAGTATAAATTGATTTAGATAATCTTAATCTATTCTTTTCCATAAGTAAAATTCTCTTGCAACCAAATAATGATTTCCTAGCTAATTAAGTCATAACTGGTGCTGGATATTAACTTAAAAAACACCACCAACAACCCATAAATACAATTGCTTCAAATTGTCTGGTTATTAAGCTGTTTTCCTCTCATGAGTTCTCAGGTTTTAATATACCCTTAATGTACTGACTGCATTAATAAGGGGCTTAACAAGTACCATGCAAACAGAAAACAAAAGCCAGCAATAAACCTTACAGCTGGTCCAGCTGGCAAACAAGGTGAAAGAAGCAGTTTTCCTCAGAGGAAGCTTTAAATCTTGTGGGATGGTAACATCTGTACTACCCTCTGCAGAATAATGAGTTCATCCAAGGCTGCTCATATAGCTGGAAATAACGCACATGCACCCTGGTCTCAACATGCAGGAGGCTTCTGCCTGATTTGTGAAGCTTCATTATTTGAGGCATCAGAGGAAGCCTGTTGTCATGGTCATTTTTCTCCTGCGAGTGGAGCTCAGATAAAATTTTATATGTACAGAATGACCAAGTGACAAGAGCCCTGGCTGGAAGCAGATGATAGATCACCTTCCCCTGGGCAATGCCAGGCAGCTCATATTTACAAGTAAGAAAACGAAAACAGGATCAAAATACGTAAAAGCAAAGAACACATACTGCTTTGCAGAATGGGGCCATTTCAAAGGCGAGAGGGGTTTCACTTCTATTCCACAATATTTTCTCAGGCACTGAAATTGCAGACATTTTCTATTAATTTTATTGTTATATATTCATGCATATTAGTTTGGGCTTTTTTCACCTGTTTTTATGTCACTGAGTATTTATGGGGATTTTACAATGCATTAAAGATATATAAGAATAGAGTGAAATAGTTTATAACATGAATGAGAGATCTGCTTAAAGGAAGAAAAAATGTTCTGGACTATCCACAAAAGTCATTAATCTCAGACCATAGAAACAACTAAAGCCATCATTTTAATTAGTCTCAAGCTATAGTCATAACTACGTTGTTAACAGGAGATAGAAAAGTTCTCATCCAACTTCCAAACCAAGAATACCATCCTCTCTTTTCCTGCAGAAAAAGCTCTGGTGGTACCTTCTGTTTGTGCAGAAGGGGGTTTTCATGCCAGCCTGCTGGTTTTCAGTTGTACAGCATGTGAGGGAGTGAGAAGGAGCATCCCCCACCCTGCCTCCAGCCATGGGATTTGTGACCCATGAACTGCGCACAAAGGACTCGAGGGGCGAGCGCCAACCTCGGCTGTTAAGTAAGAAAAGGAGTCAAGTGAATGCAAATGTGAATCATATAGTAATTATAATATAAATAGGGCCCAGAGATTAAGTCTGGGCATGCTTTAAAACAGCAGAAACTAATTAAGGCTTCATAAGCCTCAGGAAGGCAGAAGGTCACAGTTTGCCTGGAAGCGCTAATTACAGCGTCCCGCTACCGCGTACACGGGAACCCGAGGCTGTGGTAATCATCCTTGTGTGGGGAAACCCTTCTGGACACAGCAGATAACACTCATTCGGTGACCTGGGATGTGAGCAAGCCCTGGGAGTGCCTCCCAGACCCCGGGAATGCCTTCCAGACCCTGGGAATGCCTCCCAGGCCCCAGCACGCTGCCGTGGCCGTTCAACATCCCACCAGGTGGGAACCTGCAGGCACATGGCTGGGGCACCAGCCTGGATCCTGCAGGCCCTGAGCACATTGCAGGACATTCAGCTGTGCTTGGACATTATCTCTGAGTTTCTGATGGCTCCTGGCTTTTGTTAGACAGGTATTTTGGGTATCTTGGCCAGGATACCTGGCTGGTGTGGTCGCACAAGGATAAAACCTCTTGGGGGTTGCCTGCCCTGCTACAGCTGGACAGACACCACTGTGTTCAGACCTCCAGAGCACACACTGACAAATATTGGCTTTCTGCCCCTTGCTGTACACCCAGAACCCAGACAAGAGCAGCTCAGATGGTTCAGAAAACCCAAACCCCCAAGATGTGCACATCAAGAACTAAGTAGCAAAAACTTATATTGAAGTATATTATAGCACTTGGTGGGATTAAAAAAAAACAAATCCATTACATCTGGGTGAACTGATGAAAATCATTTTATTTTTGAATGATATAGAATATAGATGCCATTCTTCTCTTCAGTGCAGCAGTAATAGGCTGCAGTCATTAGGTGGCCCATAAAAAACTTCCAAATGATGCTTGGGGTGGTCCTGTGCAGGGACAGGGGCTGACTTTGATGATCCTTGTGGGTCCCTTTTAACTCAGGGTATTCTATATTTCTATGATGATGAAATCCCCACTGAAGTTCCCTAAGACACTGAATTTAGAATCGTCCATTCCCATCCCCCCCCTCAGCCACTTGGGCCCATGCCAGCATGTCCCACTCCCTTGCAAGATCAGAAATGTTTGTAAAATCATCCAGTAAAACAGCACAACAGCTTCTAGAAATTCTGATCCCATCAGAAAAAAAAATTCTATTTAATTTTAGTTTAGTTCAGTTCCTGAGCCCAGCTCAGTGTGAGCCTGTTTGTGGCACAGGTAGATTGGTGAAAAAGCCCCTGAGGTGAACAGAGAATGGATCTGCACTGACTTTGTCTTCCAGTCCTTGTGAACAGGCAGTGCTGTGTTCCTCTGAGATGTACTGAGAAAAATACAATAAGGAGCTTAACAGGGAGTTATTGAATTTCACAGTAAGGTGAGGTGGGGCCCAGGGAGGCACAACCTGTTGGGACAGCAGGTAGAAACAGCCTTCCCCTGAGTTTCCTCCTCCCTGTCACCACCTGGCAGTTATTGCTTCTGGTGTCAGCTGTAAAGGAAGTATTTAAAGTGGGCTCTCAGCCTTGCCTGAGGTCCTCAGAGCTACTGGCATAGCTGCATGGAGCTGTAGCCTCCAGCTGCTGCATATCCCAGTAATAAAATCCAGATATCAGCATTTCACATTTGTTTAAACTGAGGTGTGTCTACTGCACTTTTATATCCATAGGCTCTTGACTTGGTTAATAAAACCCATTTTCAGTGCTAATAGTTATTTCAGCATCCAGTTAAGTCTCTTTAGATCTCAACAAGTTAATTAATTATGATATTTGCCAAAGGTCACCTGCCAAGCTCTGGCCCTCTTAGCAGGACCAGCTGCACTTAGAAAGCATTTATTTGAATTCCAGTAGGAAGTGAGCCTTTCTAAGATGCTTTGCCTTTACCATGATGGGCAGTTTTATGACACTTTTAGTTGACACTAAATCCATATGCTTCAGAAATCTTGCTAGGCAGCAGGCTTTCTAGCTAACTAAATTTAAGTAGGGATTAAATGAAGGTGTTTCCTCCCTGTGCATTTAATATTGTTTTCAGGCCCTGGAGTGAGATATTTATACCCACAACCACAAGCTTTCCCTGGTTATCTGCCAGAGGTGCTCCAAGTCACCATGGAGTGATTATTTGGGGAGGTTAAATAGGACTTTCAGTTTCTTCGTCTCTCAAAGCAAGAAAAGGAGTTTCTATTATTTTAATTTGGGCATTATGGACAGAAAACTCTCCTAATGAAATATTGTCCCTGTAGCATTTGAGAAGCAAATTGTTTCTCTGTTCAAATCCTTCTAAGGAGCTCAGTAGTTCCATATCACCCACAAGAAGCAAGTAGCACACACCTACGTGTCTGAGGACCCTCCAAGTGACAAAAAGCCACAGGAAGATATTTCCCCTTGCAGCTGCACTCAGGATCTCCTAGATTCTGACACACTCACAGTGCTGTGAAAACACATTACACATTATGACGTGCTTTAAGCCAAAATTGTTACATTTTCCGTAGCTGCTTGAGTGCTGCCACAGCTCAAACCCCAATGCCTGGTTCAAGAGATGCCTGCCTGTCTCTAAAGGCTCTGAGTGATGCTATGGGGGCATGGGAGGCTGGGCTGGCTGGAGCCCCATCCACAACACACCAAGGGCTTCTCTGCTGCTGTGGGTGCCTCCAGATGTGGCTGGAGGGAGTCAGGAGCACCCAGCACCTGGGAGGACTGGCCCTGCCCTTATTAAGGCCCGTGGTGTAATTACAGACTCGTTATTGGATTGTGGTTGAGACGTGGTGCTGTAAATGTCTGTGGCCATGCCTGGATAACTCCTCACTCCAGCACCAGTTAATCACTTTACATGCTGCTTCTGTCACAGGACTGCTCTCCTGCATACTGATGCTGGGTCTCTGTGCTAGGAAGGTTTCTCTGCAGTGAATGGACTGAAGATTCACTGAAGCTTTCAAAACCATTCTGGAAATTTATCTGTCTAGGAGCCTCTGTGCCCCTTATTGTCACTGCATATCTGGGCATTGCAGTCAGGAATGGATTTCATTTTCATAACACCTCTAGGAAGCTGGAATTACAAGACCTGCTTGAGTTGTCTAAAGGAGCTTGTGACAGCAGAAAAAAAAATGAATCCATGTGTCCTAACCAGCATTTGGCAGCTGGCTGGGACTTCTCAGAGCACTGTTACCAATGTGTCTTTGAATTCTCCATGTTTGGATGTGGGTCAACAAATTAAGGCAGCTACTGTAAAAACTACATGTTTGTAAGTATGTGTGTCATAAGTATCCACATCCAGCTCAAGATTTAGAGAATCCAACAGTACTGAAAACAAACCATGATTATTTTGTAATAGGAAAGGGAACAAGAAAGCAACCCACCTGCTTTTTGCAGATATATTTGCCTAAATATGGAGCTGTTTTACAGTTCATAAGTAGCCCAATATATTCAGGGAAGAGTTAAGCTGTATACTTCCCTTATGGCTTGCACTGATGTTTACCTGAGCATAACAACTGCTAATTACAATCTGGTTCCAGGAATGTTGTTGATGAGACTGTGACACCCAACATTTCTACGGGATATTTAAGGCAATACCTGGGCAATGTAGAGAGACTTAAAACACTGCTTTATAAACTTAAACTTTGTGAATCATTGATTTACATCTGCTTGTCCATAGTTAGTAAAAATATCCTGTCTCCAGATTTTCCATTGCTTTCCTGGGATGGCAGGTCTGGCCCAAATGGCACAGGTTAAAAGGTCTGATTAAATGAAGGAACTGAGGAAGATGTAGAAAGAGGTTCATTATTCTCCTGCCTGAAGGCATGAACCAACCTCTTATTGCAGGAGCTGGGCAGACACGTCCCTGATGGGTACATTATTGCAAAAATCCTGAAGAGGGTTAATTATCCACCATCTCTGAGGCTGCAGAAGGAGTCATATTTCTGGTCTGTTCCAGGGGTCAGTGCTGCTTCTCCTTGGAGTACTGTCTTGCAATATGAGGAAGGAAATGGGGGTCATGAATACCTGACTCCAGATGTGTCTATAGGCAAGCCACTAATTCTCTCTGCACCTCTGCTTCCCAGTTGGTAAGAGCATGAAAATGATCATCTGCAGAAAGGCTGCAAAAGGATTTTCATACCTCTCCATAATTCAAATTTAAAACTTAGTGCAGTATTTATTTTGCCAACAATAAAATTTCTACTCCCTCTTCCTGTAACCTGATAAATATCAGTATAGGGTTTTCCTGAGATAGTAAATGATATTAAGCTCTTTCTGTTGAAGGGGCCATAAATGTAAAAATTACTGCTAAAAATATCTCCATGACATGGCCCCTGATTTTGATGGAGAAACTGAAGAAAAATGTGATTTGATTCATTCACAAAGACAAACGTCATGGTCTTCTGTCCTGGGGCAGAAAGGATTCAGACACTTTTATTCACAAAGTCTTTATGAGTAGAACCCCTGTTTTTTGATGAATGTTACATTCAAAATTTTCACAAGAGTGACATTTTAAGCTATTTTCATGGAAAAAGATTTCCCAAAGCCACTTACAAGTGCAGATGAAAGAGACTGAATCCATAAGTAGATGGGCAAAACAAAGCAAAATGTTACTTTGTTAGTGAAATTCATCAATAAATCCATGTGATTTATTGATTTTAACTTAGCTTTTCTATGGCACTCATTCTGTCTGTCTAAATCAGCTGGTAATCCCATGAGAGAATAAAATACTAGATTTTCCAAAATATGTATCTCCCCAAAAAATATCAATGTCTTTTTACAGTAATGACATGAAGTATAGCCACAATACTAGAAACATTGCTCAGAATTTTATGTTTGCTGACGTTAAGAAAAAAATGAAAATCCTGGGTTTAAATCTAGAGTTGAGCTATACCAGTGATGCTGGATGCTGGAATCTGGTGCTTCAAAGGGTTTTCCACCCACCCAGCTGCTGGCTCAGCTTATCTCACACTGTTCATGGGATATGCAGCATTAATGACCCAGTTTTCCCACTTTTCTGACCACTACCAGCCTCCACTCCTTACCCAGGAGGGCTGGTTTGTGATATTTTAGTATAATGCCCTTCCCATGTTATTAAAAGAAAATGGTAGAAACACTGGTGAGCAATCATAGACTGGGTTTAGAGAGATGGCACTGATCAAGGACATGAGCCTGGGTTTGGACCCTGCTCCCAACAAACACAAAGGCTTCTCCTAAAGCAGCCCTCATCATAAAACACTGATTTCACTCAATGGCTTTCATGACTTAGACTCACCCACACTAAAAATTTCTCTCTCTGTGGTAAACTCCAGAAGCACCAAAGATTTCAGACTTCTGCCATCTGTATGGGCAGGAGCTTGTGTTGTGTCCACATCAGCGGGCAGAACCAGCTGGATGCCTAAAAGGATTCCAAGCCAGGGGTTTAGACTTCCCCACAGTGGAAGGCTGAGCCTTGTTAAATCGTGCTCTGGGCTCTGTGGTAAAATGTGTTCAAAAGCAAAGTCAGGACAACCTGCCACAAAACAGAGCCAGACTATTTGTTGAAACTTGGAAGTGAAAATATTTACTGACCTCAAAATTCTGGAAAATAAATGTGGAAGAACAAAAGAACTTTTCAAGGCTCAGCATAAACCTATTAAGCAAAAGCAGCAAGTGATGCTCCTAAGTGTTCCCATCTCCAGATGGTATTTCCAATTGTCTCCAAGAGGGAGGAAAGAAGATAATTAAATTCTCAAGAAACAGTTTAAGGACCTGAGAAGTTTATAGCTACCTGCTGCCTCTATAAAGAAAAAAACTTGCAGCATTTGTCTTTAAAGCTCATAAAACCACAGACAGAATGAATGAATGTCCAATGGCATGAGAAACTTGACTCAGATCATCACTAATTTGGTTGTGCTGCTCCTTCATTAGCATGAATCACTCTCAAAGGAGATCCTTAAACTGCAAAGTTTTTGCTAATCAGTGCTTTTGTACCACTTGTTATCTGTGAACGGGATTAAAACACGATTTTGTCTGGCAGGAAGTAAGAGCAATAAATCCGATTTTTAAAGATTTCCCAGGCCTATAGGCACCCCTCAGTGCCTCAGGGCCAGCAGTGAAGTTGCAGAGTTGTTGTCTTCACTGGCTCAGAGGACACACGTGGGGAAAAGCAGATAGACTCACAAAAATTCCTTTTGTACTTGTTCTTTAGGTATTTTATCAAGCACAGCTCAGTTACAACATAATATTTTGCTCCACAGCTGCAGAGTTGCCTGCTAGGAAAGGCAAAAATTATTTAACTTCTGTTACCTGTCATTACTGATCTGTAGCATCTAGGCTAAGCTGCTGAGAACCACAGTGTCAGAGAGGAGCCAAATCTGGCGACAATATTTTAACATTTTTCTTACAATAATCTGCTTTCTTTTCTCCAAATAGTGAGACAGCTTTAAAGTCATTTGGCCTGCACAAAACTGACAATAAAGGCCACCAGTCAGCCACAGACACAGCTTCCAGCAGAGATAATCTTCAAAGAGACAGGATAAACAACAGTGGTTTTATGGAATTTTGGAGCAAAACCATCTTACTGTGTCTGGGAAGAGGAGGAAGGGCTATAGAAGAAGATAGTTCCCTGTTCAGTTACACTGCTATCCCTCCTCAAAGTGAAAGCTCTTTCTTGCCTAATTGGTCACTGAATGAAGAATAATACACAGTGTATGGTCAAGGCACTTCTCTATCACCAGCAACCACGCCAAGAATGAGACAAATCTTCCCTTAGCTCTTGTTACAGTCCTCTCCCCTCCAATTTTCCTTGTCACATCCCTAAAAATGATTAATCCCTTTTAGATAACACATGATTATTGAGAACTTTAATTAGCAGGCTGGCAGGCATCCCATGAACAACACTGCCCTCCTCCCATCATTTTTATTGTATATTAAATGTCAGTAATTGCAGACGTGTCTGCACAGGCCAGGGTCTTCCCCTCTATTTCTCTTGCCTCAGAGCCAGAAGGCATTAACCCTTTGTGGGGAAAATCACACCTCCCTAGGGCCAGGGTGAGCTAATGGATGAGGTCAGTTGATGGAGAATTTATGTAAAGGATGCTACGATGCCACAGTCTTCAACATCAGGGGCTTGAATTCCAGATTCCAGGAAACATCTCCCAGTTCTGTGAGTCCAACTGAAACTCTTTGTGATTTCATAGATTTTTTTATGAGAGTGAAGACACTGCAGCCAAAGCACCTGAGTGTCAGAGTATCAATTATCCTGTGACAGAAAGGGCTGCTTCCCTTGCTTTCCCCGTGAACAACCTCATCAGGACCTGAGTTTTACTGGTGCTGGTGAGTTACACTGGGGAGACACAGAAAGTGTACCCATGTGCAGTGGAAATACTAAAACACTGCACAGTTGACTACAGTGGTAGTAATTAATAAGGTTTCATCCTTCAGAAAAGGAGCTATCACCTAAAAATGGGCTTTAGTGAGTTACTGGCTCGTGTGATCAGCCTTGCACCCTGCATGTCTGAGTCTCATTCAAGAAACAGGAATAAATTGCTTCATATAGCCAAAATTTGCAATTTCATATCCTTTTCTCAATGAACTTGAAATTTGCATCCCATTTCAAAATCCATCCTCGATTAAATTTATGTATGAAATAGCAAACCACTTCCATCCAGATTTTATTTCTGTTTATCTTAGAGGGAATCACTGGAGGTGCCTGTGCTGGTTTATGAGAAGAGGCAGAAGTGTAAACCCATATTTTATGGTGAAAATGACAGTAGGAGTGACCTTGGTCAAGCAGATATTGCTTTTTCAACCGTGTCTAGAGGAGATAATCTAACAGCAGCCTGCAAAGCATCGTGTTTCCTTAGATCCTGCTACAGTAATTCAATCATGAGCATATAAAATTAGATGAAAAATAAGGTAACTAGCCTTCTGGGACTGGCTGATTGCAATAAATGTTGCCTCCTGACAGTAAACATTACACTGTCCTCTTTCAAGAGAGGTAACCTTCTATTACAGCATGCTGCTCTCATTTCAGCTGTGCCAGGTAGCAATGCTGTTAAATGTATTCTGCAGGACAGCAAAAAATCTTTTAAGGAAATTATATGTTGCTCTTAAAGTACCAAAAAAACGAGCAGAAAACTTCCAGCTCTTGACCTTTGGGATCAAATGAGTGATGCCACACTTTTCTTGGTTTTCTGGGCTTTTTTTAAGATAGATATTTTCCCTTTCCCTTGCCTGTCATTCAAGTATCATAGGGTATTTTATAAGCAACTGATTGATTGCTCAAATCTTACAAACATTGCCATCCATTATAGAGAAGTTCAGCTGAGCCACAGTCATGTCTGTGGCTCTGAACTCAATGAAATTTGCAACAGAAGGTCACAAAGGAAAGGACAGAGTGACATGGAGGTATGGTGGAGGTTATTCTCTGTCAGTACAGAAATTGTTTTCAAGCCATAGACATTTGCCCATGCATTTGTCCTGTGGACAGCTGAGTAAATGCAAATTTTTTAGCTATTACAGGCTTGATTACAGTAAAATCATTTAATTTAGCTACCTCCCAAAGATACATATGGGGCTGACATGGGGTACAGCAGTGATCACTCTGAACACACATTTTCATGTCACAGTCACAGAGCAGACAGCAAGACCTGAGCTCTGGGTGCTTTTATACATATTGATTTTATACATATTATGGAGATTTATGTATTTTATACATATTTAGATACAAATTTATGCATGTTAGACATATTATGGAGAAGAAAGCACTAAACAGCCACAGGTACTGTCTGCCACTGTCTGGTCTTGAATGTTAGCTCCAACTGTGGGGATTTTTTCGGGGGAAGCAGAGATGGGAACTCTGGGCAGAAGCCTTTGGGGAGCAGACATTGTAAGACAAGCTCTTGTTTACCCAGGTGGGCTTGCTCTGTCTGCTTGATCAACTACAGGATCTGCAGGGTGCCTTGATATACCCTTATTCAAGGAAGTTTTCCTTTTATGTGTTCTATGTGCATATCAATAGATAAGATTTTCTGTTAATCTAAACTATAATAGAGCATGAATGCTTGTGAGCAATAACCCAACACCCTGAGGAACTGAGGCATGGCCAAACTGTGGCTAAACAGTCTGAGGAGCTGTGGAAAAGGAATTATTCTATTAGTGGATCCAGGTGATTCTCCATGAAACCACAACACCTGTTTATATGACCAAAGCCTGACAAGATGATACTTTTATCCAGAAATCTGTACTTCATCCAGAACAGAGGTTTCCACTGGACTGGCTCACATCAGCTGCAACAGATTTTGTAAAATCACTGAAAATGGAAATTCTACCAAGATTTCTCATGTATGCATATTTTTTTTAAAGGTATCTGAATGGAGACACTGAGATGAGCTCCACAGATGAAGTTGTGCTGTATTTGTGCTACAGTGAGATTTGAGGATTTAGTCCTGAATAATGAAAATTCAGACAAAGATATATTCAGCAGATATAAATATATCTAACCCTAATGACCTTATAATTGAGTTATTGTTTACAGCAGCTGAGAAACAGGTCCATAGTTTATTATGCAAAATCATTATCTTGTGTACTGGATTAATGTACACACTAATAAACTCATTAATCTCTTCAGGTATTACTGCAGGTTTTTGTGGATGAGACATCATATAATCAAAAACAAATCAACTCATAACTGTTGATAAGGCCCTTTAGAAAGCCTAATCTTGTTATTCACAAATGCTTCTAACGACAGTAAAACAATTATCTTGGTGCAAAAGAAATGGACACTGTCTCTGGTAGGTCCTGAGAGCTGTTCTTGAAATGAAAACAAGAAGAAAAATAAATGAGGGTTTGTTTTTTTTTTTAAAGGGAGGAACTTCCTAAATATAATATTTACTACAGAAGTGAATGTTTATTGACAAATGACACTTCTTGGCATATGTCTGCCATAAATTCAGATTTACAGGTAAATCCATTAAGTTAATGAGTCCATGAAATTAATTAGTGTATTGCCCTGTTAATGCTATTTTTCTGTACTGTGTACCAGATATTTTTTAATACTTCTAAATGCCTTTGACATGCAACCTATAATTCCCTTCCAGGGGAAAATCATGTTTTTACAATTTAGGTATTGTACTTTATACTATGGTAATCATTCTACTTCTCAACTTTATATTGATTATTTCCCATGTTACCACCTCAAACATTCCTCCGTTACCCTTGTGTCCACCACAAACAGCTGGTGGCAGCTGGGCAGTCAGAGAAGGGGCAGCCCCTGCATCAGCACAGAGACCCCTAATGTCCCCTGCCATGGGCACCACTGTCCCAGGTTGCTCAGAGACCCATCCAACCTGGCCTTGAACACTTCCAGGGATCCAGAGGCATCCATAATTTTTCTGGGCAACATGTTCCAGGTCATCATCATGCTCACAGTAAAGAATTCCTTCCTCACAACCCTTCAAAACCTTCTCACTTCTCTCCTGTGCTGTTGAAAATCAGGAATTTCTTGTTTGCTTGATGCTTTTCAAGCCTTTTTTCAGAGGACATGCAGCCATTTAAGCAGCTTCAATCCTAGGAGGAGATGACTGGTGTGCATGCATTTTGTATGCAATTTTGGATAATTAAGCAGAATTAAATTGTATAGTATTTAGTTTTGTGGAGTTCTGCATTTAGTCTTAACAGAGCTGGAGAAAATTACTCTTCTCCTGAAATGCATCCTTAGCCTCTCAGAGACTCTCAGGCATTTTCAAAACAGGAAATCTCTGTTGGACCTGCAGATTATTAACTTTACCAAGTTAGTTTATGATGAATAAGCAGGGAGGCTCCAGATATTCTGTACTCACACTGTCCATTAGGAACATTTCTGTCAGCTGACTTTTTTGGCAAATTGTCTTCTCGTTGTAATTTACTTTAAATCCCTCTATTCACAGTATTGCTTGATGTATCTGGAACTCAGCCCCAGTCACCCACAGTCAACCCCACCTTGCTATCTTGTCTCTTATGAATTTTCTGATGTTTTATATCCTACAGGTTTTGGTGTTATTTTCCTTTAAGGATGCTTGTGGTGGCTAGGGTAATCTCCCTCTACCTTCTGTGCATGTATGCACAGAAAAAGATTGTAAGTATTTCCTTTCTAGCTACAAGTAAAAATACAGAAGAAAAGAAAAATGTCAAGAGTAAAGCTTTAAAAGTGATGTGACCCAGATATTCATGGCCAGTCTTTCAAAGCTGACCACAGGTACACAGGATGTCTGAAGAGATCAGTGCTGGCTCTGAATCCTGCCCCTGAGGCACAATAACTGCAGTAACAGAGCCCAACATACCTTCACATGTCAGGAGGAAGTATTCCAGATTGTGGCTGAAGGATGCACTGAAATAAGTGCAGTTTTCAATCAGATCACAGGACAGGCACCTCCTGTTGAAGTTCCCATTTGTGCTTGCACTGAAAAAGTTAATACAATTCCATGAAGGTCACTGAGCAAATGTTATTTGAAAGCAACATTACTTGAACCTTTCTTTAGAACAAGAATATAAATCTAATGTGTCCAACATTAGTAAGAGACAAAGTATTTCCATTTGGTTGAGTTTAAATAGCAGTAATGGATTTTTTTCCCCCTCCTGCTTGAATAGAGAATATATAAATGGATACTGATGTCATTTTGCAAGGTCAGGTGGTTATGAAGAAAGGTACAGTTTTTAAAAGAAAATGATGGTTGCAATTCCCCAAGAGGAAGTCATAATTTGGTGGATGAAGGCATGAAACAAAGGAGCAACATTTCAACACTTATTTATATTATAACAGACAATAAAGAGCTGGAATTGCTTTCTCTAAGTTTCTTACTGGTTGCATCACTGGTCTGATTTGCTAGCTGCTGCCTCAGAGGCCAAAGCCCTTTTTACAGGTTTAAATAGCTGCTCTTACAACCATCAAGTACAAAGATTGTATTTAGGGATCTGTTGCTGAAGGAGGTAATGTGGTCTGTCCTCACAAGTTTGCTGCTGAGAGTCCACTGAAAGTTGAAGAATTACAGATTATTAGCAAATACTAATAGAAAGCATTTTTCCCCACTACAGCATTTTGAAACTTCAAGAATATTAACCAAGAGATCTTTTCAGTATTACTATAAAGCAGATGAATGCTTTTGCTACCATTTTTAAGAGATGAGGCTGAGCAACCTTTTTAGGATCACGGAGACTGAAATGAGTAGATCATGGGCTCTTGTTTAGGCTCAGATTTTATCTGTGACTACAATCTTAATTAAATCTACAAAATAAAACACAAAAAGGAGGGGAAAAAAAGCCCTAAACAGGTTTTCATCTGCTCTTTCTCTGTTGTCTATGTGGGGAGATGAGGCTGATGAGGCACCAGGGTGAGAGGGATACTGACAGGGAAGAGTGGGGAGTGCTTTCACACATGCCAGCAGCTCTTGAACTGTGCCTGGACTCTGTTTTAAAAGTGAGGTTTTCCTCTCATTTCAATAAAAATGAATGGTTAATATAATTTAAAAAATTTTCTTCAAGGAAATAAACACTCTCAAAAAACTGTGGAGTGTAGTGAACAGGTATATAGGTCTCGAAAGGAAAAAAATATTCAATCACATGTAATTTACTTTGCTCTAGTTTCCTTCCCAATGAGGAAAAAAAATAGGTATGATGTCCTGTGAGAGAAGGAAAATGTACTGACTATCCCTTATCCATTGATGCCTTCACCAGCTGTGCCTTTCATTGCAAATGTTGTGATGGCAGCAGGGTGACTGAGAAGCAAAAAAGGAAAAATGGAATAATGGTTGTGAAATATTTATTTAAAAGTTTGTATTTCCTCCACTTTGTGATCTGCTTCCACAATATTTCACAATGGCAACACTACCAACAGCTTGCTGTAAACCCAGCCTTTTACTCATCATATACTCAGGGAAGACTCTGAAATCTTCTGGAACTGCAGAAAAAGGTTTGTAGACATAAAATATTGTTAATTCTTTTCGGTTTCATGAAGAGGTGAGCTACTATCAAATTTCTCAAAATCTCTATTGGAAAGTATTAAGACAGTTTATGCCATTAGTTTATGAATTTCTGAATTCCTTCAAGAGCTAAGCAGTTCTGCTGGAAAGTTTTGTAATAGTCAATCTTGACACCAATTTGAAATTTGCATTAATATGAGAAAATAACTAAATGCCAAACATTTCCAAGTGTCAAGCATTTTTTTGCTATGGTTACACTGTTCTGTCTCTTCCAGTGGCACACTGAAAGATCTTGCAATGCCATTAAAGAAAAAAAAAATAGAAACAGCTTCTACTGCAGTTGCTTATGATTTGTGTAGTTTGTGCTTATGATTGGGGAAATTCTTTATCTGAGGTTATTAAAGCACATACCTGTATAAATGTCTCCTTCTTGGTGAATCTTCTGTGCTGTGGAAATAACTGGAGGGGGAAAACAAAAGTGAATTGCACCATTAGAGGGGTGTTTTGAAATGTCTCATGCAACATCTTCACTCCTATTGCCATTTTCATGATCTTGTTAAAAGCAAGGAAAGTTTAAACTGAACTAGAAAAGGATACAAAGGTACACCACTGAGAGGCTCAAGAAAGCACATTGCAGACTGCACTGCAATTAAAACAAGCATGGAAAACTGTGGGTCCTACACTGGTCATGTCAGTGGATCAAAAAGGATCAAGTGATTAATTGGAGGACATCCACCTTTTTACCTCAAGATAAATGGCTCAGAATCTCTTTTAAAGACCTTCCTTCTTTCTCTAGAGGAAGGTTTTTGCTTCCCTGGCCACATATTTTCTTTGCCCAGTTAGACAGAGTTAGATGGGAGGGCAGAGCACGAAGCTGAAGAACATTTTGTTGTACTTGTTTTGTGCTGGGACTGTGGTGAGCTCCATTCTGGATAAACAATACAAGCTCTGTTGTACAGTGGCAGCTTCTGGAGGTAAAATAGTGGTGCTGCAGGAGGTGGCCAACCTCAGTCCCACCTGTGAATTCTGAATTAATCCCTCAGAAGCATTTTGTGTGGATAATACTAGGACACAGGAGCAAATGTAGCATCCATGGGGTGAAGAATCATCCCTGCTGATCTGCTCCCAATAAGCTGCACTGCCTAGGCACACACTGATTGTACAAATGGTGTGTGGCATTTTCTGCTTGACTGGCCAGTCAAAATGCCAATAAGGCTTTGGTGCTGGTTTGCTACTTGGACCATCCCTGGAAGTGCTCAAGGCCAGGTTTGATGGCAACCTGGTCCACTGGAAAGCGTCCCTGCCCATGGCAGAGAGCTGGAGCTGGATGCTCTTTATCTTCCAGCCCAAGCCATTTTGTGATTCTGTATTTCTATAATTTTATATTGTTTTGAAGTTATGATACTTGAGAGCATTCAAAAGCTTGAAGAAGCACCATGCTCTTAATGATCACTCAAAGTTTATTATATTCCAGAGACTAAATACTCAGCTGTTCAGTGACCTTAAGTGAGCAGTGAGAACCTTGTATCCACTTGAAAATTTTTCTGAAAAGGAATCTGTTATTTGATTCCAAAAAGTTGTCTTAAGTATTTTCTTATGTAATTTCTTGAAGTGTATTTGAAAAAGTGAATGTTTACAAAAGCTGTTTAACAAGCAAGTGTGCAGAAGGATAGGTTTGTTTTTATTATTTTTTCTTTTTTTTTTCTAATTCTAACTAAATACTTTTTTTTTTCACTGCATTGGTATTTTTGCAGTTCAACAAAGGATTCTTTCCAAAACTGACTAGGTGGCTGATGAAAACAGGCTGCTTTCCTACAGAGGCTAGTATCAGAAGTTGCAGCAGGAGAAATTACTCCTCTGCACAAATGTATTTAATAATCATAGAAAGAGAGGTTTGAACAGTATAGATTAACAAAAATAACACAAGATATCTGCAATGGTGTGAGAGGTTAAGCCAAAATGGAGACAGCTTCTCCTGCTTTCTCATCCCCATTTCCTCATGCTCACAGGTTTCAGTGAATGCACAACACCTTTGTAACTGACCCAGAGCCCAGGGCTAAACAAAGGAACTCTGATTTGTCAGGACTAAGTTTACTTACATTTTCTGCCTCTTTTCATCATATGCCAGTATCTTTGTCACATCCCAGTCTCCAGATGTAATAGCCTGTAAGTCATCATTGCTGCTGTTGGGCTGCCAGGAAGAAAAGAGAGGTAGATTTCTTTATTGTTAAAATTTCTGAAAAAGGGAGCTTTTCTGGCTCTGTTGCCAATGAAAAATAAACCAAAAGTCTGCAATTTCCACCACTACACCTGCCATTTCTGTGAATCTGCAGGCATAGAAATAACAGAGAGTCAATCATCTTAACCATGGCTCCATTGAAGATAATGAGGTGAATTCAGCACAGAGCACTTTCAAATCCCTTCCTCTAATCCATCGTGCCCACATGTTTCTATTTAATTCTTTATGGCAGGGTGGATATTTACTTATCTACAACTAAGGTGGCATTAAAAAAACAACAAAACAATAGTAATGTTTGGAAAGAGACGGTCGACTGGCCTTTTTCTTCTAAGCATTTCATTTGGAAATTCACATTATCTTATTCCCAAATAAAGCATTGTTGGAGGTTTTCTTTTATGCAGAAGATTTTTTTTACATCTGCACCTCCCCATCTCGCTGCTACAAGCACAGACAGCAGTTTTTATTGCTGTCTTCCTCAGGTGAGAGCCAGAGCAGCAGCAGTGAGTGAGTCACCTTGATGGCTAGAGGAGCTGCAATAGAGGCTAAACAGAGTTAAGAGGAATAAAATGGATATTTATTGAGAGGCCTTCAAGGCCACACCCTGGCAGTACCAGTGCCACAGTCCTGGCCCTGCCTGGATGGCTCCAAGATAGAAGGCTTGGTCACAAGATCTCATATTTTTATAGGTTTTAGTCCATTTGCACACAGGAATCTAGTGTCCAATTAATAGCCTCAAATTGGGAAGTTTCATCCTCCTTGCTTGCTTGCCCACCCACCCTCCTCTTTTCACATTTTTTATGCTTGAGGCCTGAAGTCTGAAGAGCTTGTCCTTGAGTCCTTAGCTGGAACAGGACTGTTTTGTCTTCATCACCCAAGCATATCAGAAAAGCACATCCAAGCAGAACAGAAAAACTTAAAACCTGAGGCACCAACCTGTGACGATGACATGGCGATGTGGTAGAAGTGCCCCCGCCCTCCCTGGGGAATGGCCCGCACGAAGAAAAACTTCCGACCATCCCTGGAGAAAACGGGCTCTTCATTCTGTGTGAGCAGCAACATTAAGGGGTGCATTAGTGTTGATTGGCTGTGTTTAGAATGGCTCAGCCCTCCAAAGCCCTGTAAAATTATTTCACAGCAAAGCAGAAAGTGCTCTTTGACAGCAGCCTGAGGCAAACAAAGAGCCCACTGAAAACTCCAGAAAGTTTTGAGCATTATTGTTTCTTGCTCTTGGGAAAGCAGACACCTTTCAGCTGGGGGAGGACAGGCAGCAAGGCGAGTTCCTTGGCTATAAAGTCAATTCCCATTTGTGAAGTGCACATATACAGCTTATATAAAGGCACTTGGAGCCTTTCGAACCAGTGTGACAAACCCTGCTGGAAGAACCTCTCTGTTCCCGTCCTGGAGGAAACACAACTGAACAACATCCAACTGCTGTCTTTTTCTACTGTCTTACAAATGCTTATCTCACTGAATTATTGATGAAGGAAAGGAACTTCTGCAGAACTCCCTTTGACACAGAGCTCCCGGGTGAACATGGTGATTAACTTTTATTGGGTGACTGGGACTTTCACTCAGAGATAGCAGAGACTCAGCAGAAGGAAAATCAAACACCACATATGGCAAGCAAGCATCTCCTGGAAGGGAGTGCTCTTTTTGTGAACAAGAGCCCTGAGGCACAGGAGAAGTCTCCACTCCATGCAATGGTTGAACAGCAGATTACCAGGGAAGGCAGTGGGTGCAGGTGGTGGGACACAGGACTGGCTACATGAAGCTAACTCATGTCTCAACTAGTTGGGAGTGAATAATAAGCTGAACCTCTGCTGAAGCTCTCCTGTGATATCAGGATTTTCTGTGGCTGGGTGAGCCCTTCCTTGGCTGGGCTTTGTGAACCCTTCTTTACCCAGGGCAATCAACAAGGAGATTGTTGCCAGCCCCTTCTGGATCCTCTTCAGTTCAGTGTTAATCAAACCCCTTGACTTTCAGCCTGGCACATGCCAAGACATCCCACTGAACCAGCAGGAACCTGATTGTACAGGGAGACTTATGGCACAGCAAAGGAATAAACTTTTTTATTTCCCATAAGCTAACACATTATTCTTACTCTGTGTTTCTTTGCTCCTTTGTTCTTTACTGATTAATTCTTTTCTGCTATTTATCAGATTTGTCAGTGCTCTATTAGGTGTTCAAACTGTTCTTTTTGCCTTTTATTTTCCACTGCTTAGGTTTTCAGTGTATTTTAAAATGTACCTATTTGCAGCTTGTTGCAGCTCCATGAAATAATGGTTTCATTTGTTTCTGACATTGTTCTGGAAGCTGAAACACGAAACTCTATATTATTTCCAAATGTCTTTCATGACAGGAGAAACCTCACTGAATAATGACTGTGATAGCTCAGGCAAACCTTCTGCTCGACAGGTTTTCCTTTCCTGAGGTAGGTAGCAATGAGTTCACCCTCCATTTCTATATCTGTGCCTCCTGCATTATACATTCCAGCAATACATCTCTGCCAGCCAGAGCAGGCACTGTACTGATGAGTTTGGGGTTCATTCAGAGCTACAGGGGAAGGAGGTTCATGGCACAGGTGACAGATGTGAGGTGGGCTGATGGTACAAGAGTCTGTTTGCATGTTCCATTGCTGGAAAGGCAACACAGGAATGCAGTCAGAACTTTGGGACAGAGATGATGACTTACCCAGGTGGTAAATGGGGACACAGACTGAACTTCTCTTGGAACAGGATTTTGTAATTTAGGGAGCTACACTGGGCATGTGATATGAAAACTGTAAAATGTTCTGCAGGTGATATGAGCCGTCCGAGCCTTTTGTCACCTATTGTTGACTGAGTCCCACAATAAGAGAACAGAACAGCCCTCCTTCAAAATAATAGATCAGTTTAGTGCTAGAAAAAGACAATACTTGTACTGTGCAGCAGGTATGGAATGTTTGGAAGGTTTTGCCACAGGAGGTTTATGGACACACCTGGTATCAGTAAGTGCAGAAAGGGATTGAACAAATTCATGTTTCATTAATACATCTTAAAGAATATAGGTACAGTCTCAAATGTTTGTAATCTTTTTGTTGTAGATGATAGTGAAATATGAGAAAGTTATGCCATGAAATACTTCAGGTTTATTGGAAAAGAGAAGATAATGGGAGGCTGCTGGAGGGCTCTGAACCTCCTGGAGGGTTCAGAGCTGCACAACTCAACTCAGTGTATCTGCAAATGGTCAGGAGGAGAAAACAAGCCCTCAGGGGCTTCTCCCAAGTTTGGCAGAATCAGGATGGGTGAGGGGACAATGCTAAATGCAGTCTGAGCTTCTGTAGATCCTAGAGAGGGGCACAAAGTCCCGGTGTAAAGAATAACAATTAAAAAGAAAAAGGTGGAGTGTATTCAATTGTGCTTGGAGAGGGATCACTGAGAATCACTGGATCTGCAGCCACCTGAGGAAGGCTCCTCTGGTAAAACAAGGGAAGATAAGGTGCCTGCAGGATGGTGGGCACTGCACAAGAGTCTCTGGCCTGGAGGATTTGCATCATCAAACACACCAGGACAAATGTATGAGAGAAATTATCTGATTTATGGTGAGTTGGAATTTATGAAAGATTAGTGGGCACAGAAGTACAGCTCCACCAAAACCACTCATACATTAATATGGGTCAAACAATTATCATATTTCAGCACCACACATTGCAGCTCCAAACTGGTTTGTCTGTGCTCAGCACACTCCCAGCCTCCTGCTCTTCTACAGTGCCTCACATGCTCTTGGCTGGACTCCCCACATTTCCTCACAGAAATCAGTGCTAAATGAGATTCTTTGCATATTGGTTTTATTACTGACTGAGAGTCATACTTCCATAAGAATTATGATTTTCTGGTTCATCCTCCGGTTTTAAACAGGAAACAATCTGAATAACTGAATCCTTTCCAATTGATTCTCTGATGCATTTTCCCTTCCTCAGCAGTCTCCTGCCCTCTCTGTCTGATCCACCTTTGCCCAGAATTAATGATTTTGCTGTGTTGGCAATTATTCTTTCAGTGAAATGCCCCAATACTTTCTGTGTCACAGGCCCATAGCTCCGATAAACAGATGGGTGTGACATGAATTCTTTTAATCCCTTGCATATTGGTAAACACCTTGTTTAAATCCAACAAAGAAAACACCCAATGTGCACTGACTCTCCTGGGACAATGCAGTCACCTCTTTAGGGCACTGGGGGAAGATCTCCTTCCACCTCCTGACACTCAGCCCCTGGAGCAATGCTGAGCTTCATCCTCATCCCTGTCCTCATCCTCCTCTGTGGCTGGGTGCACCACACCTTTGGCCATCTCTGAAGCCAGGGCAGCTGCACCAAAATCGTGGTCAACAGCTGGAGAGGATCCCATGTCTCTAATTACAGATCCCCTCCACTGGGGGAAGTGGGAACTCTTCATTTAAGCACCAAAAAGATTGTTTGTAGCCAGGAGCTGCTTTTTTATGTCTGGTAGATGAATTTGGGTATTTGAGTTATGGAACTCTGGGTCCTATTTCTGGTGCATCTTTTGTCTTTAGGCCAAAATGAGGTCAATTATGAGGTAATTGCATGGCAAAAGGGCTTTACAGAGGGAAAAAGTGGGTCCTGTCTTTAAGTTCCTCTGAACTCTGCTTTTATTTTAAAAATCTCTTTTCATACCTCCTATTAATTAGATGTAAGAATCATTCCTGGGTTATCATGCAGCATTAAAGCAAGGGGGTAGTAAAAGAAAAATGGTGCCAGGTTTTCAACATCTCTGCTTTTTAAGAGTCTTTAGCTTCAGACTGAGGTCATCTGAAACACTGGGGAAATAGGAGGACTGGAAAGAAAAATGCAACCCAAAGAAACTGTTATCAGGGGAGGGCAGGCAGCCCATACAAGCAGTCTTGGTGGTTATAGGTCTCGAAACAATTTTATGGTGATTTCCTGGTCCTGCCAATATCAATGTCAAAGACTGCAGCCTTTGGTGGAGTTGCAATTGCACCCTGGTTTATAATTAAATTTTTATTTCAGGCCACATTCACAATTAAATAAATAAACCAATTAAAATGCCAGTAAAGTTTATCTTCAGCAAGTGCTCAGAAATTGCCTGATTTCTCCCTTGCTGACTCATTGCCTGTACATGACCATACCCAGAACTATTGGAAATGGCTTCTTCACCAAAATGGAAACAAAGTTGCTTACAGCTATAATTAGTGTTTCAAACAGTTTGTGTATTTAAGCAAAAATATGAGTGAAGTTCAGTCTGGCTGTCCTGCTCAGAAGTGCACAAGCAAGTATATAAATAGAAGAAATATAAACTTCCAGAGTCCCTGGACAGTTTCAGTGAACATGTGCCACCTCCTCTGACAACGAGTGACAGATTTCTAGCAAATCCTGTGTAAATACTGGGTATTCCTCGTTATACTTAAGTAGCTTATCCTATTTTTTAGCTGCACAGGGAGTGGCTGCATTATTTCTCTTTGCCTGTGTTGGAGAAAGGCTCTCCAAAGATTTTGGACTTGCATAAAATGTATTCATGAACTTAAGCCTAGAAGGAAATAGGAGATTGTTTACTATAACCTTCCATACACAGACTTTTAAATGCCACTGAGTCACCAAACTACTACAACAACAAAATTAAAATTCATGGCTTGTATGATTTATCTCAGAACTCCCAGGATTTCAGACAGCTAAAAAAAGTCAACACTGTCATCCTTGGAGACCCCCTCGTGTCCCTGGTGAGTATCTTCTTGTCTCCATTGACTGTTTGTCTCTATTCAAGGATGCACTAAAATTCCCAGGAAAAAGGTAAAACCTGTGCGTGCTTTTCCAACCATGCCAACGGAGAATTTTGAAGAAGTATTTCGAAGAACAAGGCAAGCAGCTGGGTTCCTTGGTCCTACTGATTTAAAATTGGGACACTTCTCAAGAGGAGGACTTTGGGGTGGGCTGAACCTGCCCAGGATCCCTTGACTGTGTGACCCCAGTGCCACCACCCTGGCTGTCTCCAGAGGGGACAGGGCACCTGGCTCATCTCAAAATACTCTATATTAAAATGCCTCAGCCAAGGAGCCCTCATCCTGACCTGAGCCATAATCCTGAGCTCTTCAGCAGCTGCCTGATGTGCAATTCATCTCCTTCTTGAAGAGGTTAGTGAATCCAAACTAACATTTAACATTTTCACATCATCCTCGTAGTCAGGCACACATGCCATGAAAATACCTTTCCAGTTATCTAGATTAATGTGTCATAGTGCAAAAGGCAAATATAGAAAATACAATTATCCCAGTAATCATATTCACTCAAAACTAGAATTTTAAGTAATTTTGTTGTCAGAAATACAGGCAAAAGAGCTATATAATTCTACAGACTCCTACAAAAGCTTTTGAAGGATGCTATCAAATGTCTCCAAAGTCCATAGAAAATGTTATTTTAGTTTAGCACTGAGATGTCTGACTCATTTGGCTGTAATGAACATCCTTCCCTAACATCAAACTAAGTGTGTGCTCTCAAACTAAGTATATGCTTTTTGGAAATGTAGTAAAACAAAATGTATTTCCCTGGAGCGGGCCCATTAGAAACTGACAGATCATTTACTGCAGATATTGAGGATAAAGCATCATCTTTTAATGCCTGTCCATGTGGTAGATGACTAAAGAACCACAGCAATGTAAAAAGCAAGTTCCACTATACTGTATTAATAATATAAAACACAGCCTCTACTATACTGCAGTAAATAGCAATAAATGGATTATTTTACTGCTGTTGCCTTCAAACTTATAAAATAAATAAAGCCTGTTAAGCTTTTTTTTATTATTTTATTTTTCATATACGATATCTGGACAATTTAATTTTCCTTTGATTTGGCTTGTCTTTTAAGCTTTTGTTTCCTACTCAGCCAGTACAGTCCTTACGAATGTAAAGAATATTTCAGCACCATTTTTACTGTATATCAGCAAAAGATTACTTGTAAAGCTTGGAGCACAAAATCTATTTCCCCATACAATAAATTTTCATCTGGATCACACACAGCCCATTGCTGCAGGACAGCCACTGGAACAGAGAGCATTGTTCTTGCTGTGAACTGATGTAGTGTCATTCCTAAAGGGTCTTGGCTCCTCTGAACAGGCTCTGACAAAAATTTGAAACACTTTAAATCTGGACTTGGAAAAATATATCGAACAAGATATTTATGACATGCTGCTCCCTGTCTGGGGTTCACACCAGGCTTGAAATCCAGTTCAGTGCTGTGGCTGAATCGAGATCAGAGCTTCTCTCTCAAGAACAGCTTCATCTAATCTGAGATCCTTCACAAAATGACTCCTGGGCAGGTGTTATATATGATATTTAAGAGACTCAGCACTCTATCTGCATGATTTTGTCTCTGAATGGACAGAGATCCCCTCAATAAAATGACCAGAAAACAACCACCATAGTATTTAAACCATCATCAGTGTCAGGGCAGGGTATGAAGGATTGCCTCTGTGGCTGGTAAGTCCTATACAGATACTGCCAGTGAGTGATTTTCCACCCACATCAGCTTTTCATCTGTTTTAAATACAAGTAAATTTCAGGCTCAGGACTATGGGACCTATCACAGTGGATGGCATCTTTACTAAGAACTTGTTTGTTACTGGGAAGCTCTTTTCTGTTATACACATCATGCCCTTTTCCAAGTATCTGTCTCAAATCCGGAAATCAGTTTTTCTCTTTGGGGGAAAACTCAATGAAGCAATGATCCTACCAAAAACTTGGCCACAAGGAGAAGATGACTCTTACCTGTCTGTGCAGCCAGGCATCACTCTCATCTTCATGTTTCTAAAACACAAAAAGATCATTAACACCATACTAGTCATACATTGTATTTTGCCCATCAAAGCAAGAAGCTGTTGGATTGGAGTTGAAAGGTTGCTCAGAAATACAAAGAAACTGTTTAAATATGTGTTTCTGGAGTGGAATCCAGTAGCTGCTTCTCTTGACTTTCCTCCCTGATGGATAAGCATTCACCAGACCAAGAAAGCATTTTATATATACCGACAAAACACATAAATCCACAAGATGTATTATTCCCCAAGGAAATAAATCTTCTAAAGAAATAAATAAAGGCTGAAATGAAAGTTATTAATAAAAAACTTCTCACCATGCTCTATGCACAGAATTGCATCATCTTTTTCAAGGGATGGGTGTATTAGAACAATTTTATACAGTGGAAACACATGCCAGTTTAAATGATGGAATCTGCTAATGGAATCTGCTGATCTTATATCAATACACCATTTTTACTGGTGCATTTATAGAAGGGATTAGTTAACTACAATTAAGGTACGTGTAGATAAGCATGATCAGGTTTTAATGCCATTAAATACATATAATGCAGCTAGAATGCTGCAGAGATATTTAGGTTGCAAATTGTGTGTGGATAAAGGTATTTCAAGACAGGTAATCACTCTCCCTCAAACACACAATGAGTGATTTCTAGGTATTAAAAAAGAATTTAAAAATGCGAACATTGTTACATTCTGTCTACCTAAATTAGTGTGTTCCAGCTGACTTTTCATCATGCAAAACGAGTTAAATAGTTTCCCTTGCATGGGTTGTGAGCAGTGGTGGGAAGTAAATTTTGGCTGTGCATGTCCCGTACCTTGGTGCAGACGCCCGTGGTGGCGTCGCAGAGCGTCAGGATGGACACGTTCTGGGCCCTGTTCAGCCAGTTCACTGCCACCTTGGTGCTGGTGGCCCACTTCACCATGGTGATGTAGTAGTCCCTGCAAACACAGGCACACACAGACCAGATCACAACGCTGCCATCCCAATGAACTGCCACGGGGCAGAGCAGTCAGGGGCTGCTGCAGGCAGACAGTGCAGGAGAGAGCTGTGGCTTTAAAGAACATCGTGTCCTGATGTCTCCAGGCTGCTTTATGTATGGATTTCAACCCCTAAAACTGACATTTTTAGGGCTGTGCAGGTGTTTTATCTGCCACTTCTGGAAGTTATTTTCAAAGAAGAGACAAATATAGAGATAAAGAATCTTTCAAGCTATTCTGTCTTCCAAGAAGGATTGAAATGCCTGGAGCTACAAATTTATGCACAGGTGGAAAAGAAATTGCAAACTATTTCCATTCTGAGCACATAACCTGAGCCGACTCAGACCAATCACTATCAATGGCTGGTTTCTTGATGCTTATGAAAAGTGGATGGCCTCTGAGTATGCCTGCTACACACTAAAGTGTCTGGGAGTGTTGCATTAAAAGACAAATAGTAAGAAGGATGGAGTTTGGAGAGACACAGGGTTTCTGTAAAGCAGATGCAGCTGGTTGCCATAAAGATATCAGCAGAGATAGTTTGCATGAGCAAAACCACCCTCCTACACTCCCTGCACCATCTTAGTGCTGGACATATTCAGCTTGTGATGATACTTGGAGTAAATCATGGGTGTGGGCTGCACAGTCCTGCAATCAATATCTTCAGGAAAGCTCCCATGCAATAGTGAGGACTGCAACCACTTAGGCTGGGCTAGAAAATACAGGAATAAATTCACTGATGGTTCTCAGAGGCAGGGCGTGGTGCTCATCTGTGCAGCAATTCAGGGCTCCACCACTTCATCTGTAGGACACAGCCCTGGCTGAACTGCCAAAGCTGGTGATGTTATAATATACTGCTGGGCCATGGGGGCCAAGGCATCCTTAAAGTATAATAGGACTTTTTACAGCATACAGTCTATAAAAAATTTATTAGTTCATTTGTTTGCTATAAAATATGTATAAGGAATTGTTGCTCTCATTGGAAATAAAGCACTGTGTCACTGGAGAGTCCTTTGTGTTCTGGCAAGAGCTCCTGCATATACTGAAGAGAAAGGGCAAAAGCACAAAGGTCTGTTTGTCTAGAAAAATAACAAGCTGGAAATTGATTTTGTACTTTTCAGTAATATTTAGTGCCTGAAATTGGCTGTGGGCAAAAGGAACAAAAGGCCTCAATGCTTGCATCCACTGCACTGGGAGGGAGGGATATGCCCAGGTGAGACAACAGCAGTCTGAAAATTTAGAGCCTGAAATAAAATTGTAATTTTACTCTTTATCAGCAACAGTGTAGGCCCTAAGAGGAAAAAACACAGCAAAACAAACACAGCAAAATTAAGCTGTGTAAGTACCCCTTCTTTCTCTCCAAAATGAACAGAGCAGATTCAGTCTCCCCAGAAAAAGGAATATGATTTTAGTACTTAGTGTGGCTTGGAGCATTTTTTCCATAAATCCAATTTAAAGTTTCAAGTACATATATTCAATTTTTACGTCTCTCTCACTGTTTGAACACAGAAGCCATAGTTCTTTCTCAGGAACTTTTAATTATTATTTCAGGTGAATCATGGTTTTGCCTACCACCCCAGAGAAGGACTTGGAGTCTCAATTTCTCTCTGAGCTTTCTTCCAGCCATCAAGGGATAACCCAGGCCACAGATAACTGCAGATACCTGGATAGTCATTATTCTAGTTTTTGAGTAGTGTGGAGTCTTTAATTTCATTTACTTCCCTTCACATCTCTTCTACAGGACACCCAAGTTTTATGGTTCCCATTTTGCAGAGGAAAATGAGACAAGAAGTTGTGATTCATCTCTGCTAATTTTAAACATCTACTGCTCCTGCAGCTGCACTGGTCGAGCAGCTAGTGGAGAGAAATGGGAAATGAGTGCAATTCCCAAAGCCTCTCTGCCTGACCTGTCCCACATTTTACATGGAGCTGATTTAAGGGAGAGCCTGTTTCTTCCACACAACAAAACCTGCACCAGCAGGTCCTTGAGCACTGCCTTTACAGACATCCCCATCACAGCAAAAGAGAAGGGACACCTTGTGTGAGCCCTGCCAGGAAGGGTGAAGCCATCCTGAGTTCTGCAATGGATTTCCACATCCCAGTAAAGACGTTGTTGGTTTGGTTTGCAATCACCTGAGACTGAGATCATTGTGCAGCAGCCTTGTTCATGTGTGTTCATACTGTCCATACTGTGCCCCAGCTTTCCATGGCTGCTTCCTGGAGGCAGGAATCCCAAGCTTGACTCTACAGCATGAATACCTCAGTACGACCATGGTAATAAAGCCACAAACACCACACAGAAGTCACAGACAGTGACTTATGACAGGCCAGGGGACAGGCAGCAGCCCAGCCCATGGTCCCTGAGGCACACACAGCTCCTCAGATGCAGACTGGAGTTGGCTGAGTTTTTCCATTAGTTATTTGTTTCTGGCCCATGCAAGGGCCAGTGATGATTTCTGTACTTGAGGTGCAAATATGAGAAATAAGCTGGGTGATGAGCCAATTCTGACCACCTGCAGTTGAAACTCTTAAGGTCCAGTGGTTTTCACCAAAATAAAGAATGCCTGTCATGTATAAATTTTAAGTACTACCTTTCCCCCTTCAATTTTAACCCCCTTTCCTTTACTTTCTTTTTTTTTTTCACAGAAAAGCATGGCATTGGAGAAAACTTGACCAAAATGCTTAGAATGAAAGATTTTTTAAAAAGGGCAAGGGATCAATATTGTACATTTCACCCCCAAATATGTTTTCTCATCATCAGCTTTTTTTTTTTTTTTTTTTAACTGAAAAATATCCAATTCCTGTGGAAAATTTCTGGCTTCTTTCAATTTTGAAAGAAAAAAGGCCGTGGCATATCTTCACTTTATTATCAACTTTATTAATTGTACTAAATTACTTTGCTCCAGATAAAAGAACATGAAATACCACCCTGTCCATATATCATCTGCACTGAGAACACTGAAATGCCTCAGATAGGATGTGTGTGCTGGAAGATCCTTATCACCAGCTTCCCCTGCTTTCTTGAGACTCCCTTCTGTAACTGAATGCACAGCACATCCCTCCTGCCTATTTTAATAAAATTTTATCATACTAATCCTCTCATTTCAGAAAACATATGCATAATGAAAATACACCCCTACTGCTGTGGTAGCACTGCTTCTATCATCCCTAGAGATGGCAATTGCCATGGTTTTGACGAAATATACAGGCACTAATTACTTATGATGTATTTTGCATCATTTTGCAATATTGATTGCAACCAAATAAATTATGGCCACCCATAACCATATAGAAAAAAATTATGAACAACACTTGGATCCTGCAGTTGGAAGTTATTGCTGTAATTAAAACCTTTCTGAGTCTCTCTGTTTACAGAGAATGCTACTGAAGAGAAATTATCTTGTTAAGGAGTCACCATTCTGATACTGTGATGGGAATACTGTGATCCTGAATTCCCACCTGCTGTACACAGGTCTGAAGTTGTATTGAAAGGAAAATGTCCATTTGGTTTGGCTACAGGTCATATATCTTCTTTTGCATAAACGGATTTGGATTATTTTAGGGTTTTTAATTGTAAACCTGTTCTAATATAATGTTCTATAAAATACAGGTAAAAGACAAATAATTTGAAAAAAAAGAAAAAGAAGAGCAGATTTACACAAAATGAAACTTTTTGATAGCAGCAGAGAAAGGTCCAGTATTAAAAACTGTAAAATTATCTTGAAAAACCCCAAGGGAACCAGGGCCAGCATTCAAGGGTGAGAAAGCACCTACCTCATTCTCTGATCATCTGGGGGAGTCATTTCAAGGTCATGAGTGGGTCCATTCAGACCAATCACATGCAAAGAAATAGTTGGATTTTCCATTCCAGCCTGGATTTTAGAAAATAATAAATTACCATATCATATACAACACAGAATGGTTTTGATTTATTTTATCCCCATGGATTCTAAAAATCATTCCTACTGAACAAGATAAGGATTGGACTGCTGTGGTCTTTCACAGGGAGACTGCAGATCTAGGGATGTAGTACAGAGATGTGGAGAGGTTGGTAGGCACAAACAAGGAGAAATTTTACTCAGGATGCTTCTAACCTTAGTAAAAAAATCTACTTTTCATGGCAACTGGGAATTTTGATATTTCCTGCACCTTTTGACAAAAGGTTGTCTCATAGGATGATGGTTGATATAGTAAAATACTGATTCATTTTGTACTGTAGGAAAGGGCATCCCCTGCTGAACCATTGTGATTTCCACAGAACCTGCATATATGTGGGTATCTCTCCTGTTAAATTATGGTTCAATTTGGACCAGCATATGAGGTCTTAGGCAATCAGTGCTTAAAGCAAGAAGCCCAGAAGGAATGACTGCAGCAGACACCCCTGTACTGCTTTAGAGCAGGAAATTGCAGCAATAAGAGCAGCAGTGAGTCTGTGCTGGTGAGAGCTGTGCCAGTGCTGTGCACTCACTGCAGGTCTCTGCAGACAAGGGGAGATTGGCTCTCAAGTCTTCTGTCTTTCAAGCACAGCAAACCTTTAAAACCAATGTATCCTCTGACATTAGGCCAATCTGGATATTCTAAGGAAGCCCAAATACTACATTTTCCTTCTATACAAAAGAGAATCTATCTAAATACAGAACATATATATGTGTGTATGTGTGTATGTGTGTATGTGTGTATGTGTCTATCTATCTATCTAAAATATAAATATAGAAACATGTCTAAATATAGAAGCATATCCAAACATAGAAATATAGAAATTCCAAACACTCAGACACCATCTGACTTCCACCTGTTCCAGCATGGAAGCACAATTGCTTTTGTGCACGTAAAAAGCAAGGATTTTTAACTTTTATTTTCATTGTATACAGAGTTACTAATTCTCATGGAACCAGAAAAGTTCAATTTTACAAATGCAGCTAAAGAAGAGAGGTGACCACATTCACTGGAGAACAGCTCATCTTCCCTTGGATCTGTTTATTTTCATTGCTTATGAGTGTGCATTGTCAGTCTCCTGTCTGAGCCTACTGGAAACAAACAATTATTTATTTCTGATATAGCAGCAGGACTGATTATTTTATTTTCCCTTACCTTTGGATAATGGTAAGTTTTAACAGTAGGGTAAAGGATGCCTGTATATATGGGGATCTCCATGGTGGGGACTCTGGAGGCATTGATTGTTGCATATGCCAGCCTGGTGCCATCAGGAGACCACCAGTGAGCAATGTGAGTCTTCAAGATCTCCTCTAATTAAAAAAAAAAAAAAAAAAAAAGAGAGAAAAAAAAAAAAAAGAGAGAGAATAGAAAAAAAAGGCTATTAGAAGTAAATTACTAGTTAGCAATAAATGAAGCAGAGCAGATATGAAAATCCCAGTCTAATCACAGCACAGGGAGGATGCCACAGGAATATCAATCAAAAATACTCATCAAATTATGCCATATACACAGATGAACACAATTGATAACAATTACTCTGTATTTATAGGTTATTAGGCTTAATTACCTTTGCTGAAGAAACATCAAATTATTCATATTAGTACACACACTCATGGCAGCATAAAGGCCCTGCTGCTCCTGCCATGTGTCCTGCACATGACTGGGGTTCACAACATCAGACTAGACACATGTCAGTCAATTCAAACTGTGTTTATACAAGTGCTTCAGCAACAATTTAAATATCCCTAAGTTCTGTTGCCAGTTGGGAATAAATAAATATAGAAATTTTCTGTAACTTATGAAAGGCTGGAACTTCAAAACAAGATACCAGGCTTAGAGTCTGTGCCTTGGATACCATCTTGGCTTTTATCACTATTGTATTTTTTAAATCACTTTTGCAAGGCAATTTGCCATAAGTAGCCAAAGGTAGAGCTTGATTATTTATATCACTGAATTTTGGGATTTTAGAGATTTCAATAATATAGTTGCCACTGAAGAGGTGCTCAGAAAGATGCCAATGCAAACATGTCAGAGTTCAAATATGTAAGGAGAAAAAATATTGCCATCATATGAAATTATTTTTAATACTGGCAAAACCTAGTTCTCATTAAATTCAAATTCAAATAACTTCTAATTTCGAAAACTTTTCATATCGTCTAATATCAGTCATTGTAAAGATGAGTTCATCTCACAGATCTGCAGAAAAGCTACAAAATTCACTCTTGGTCCAAACTGTTTCCAGTTACTGACATTTGGAAGACATTAACTTGGCTTTTTAAACCTCCCATTTTGTGAAAGACAATAATGTAATACATTTTCATTAAGAGGCTTAATATCATGTGAGTCATTCCTTTTTAAACCACCAGAAGGGCTTGCATATGCTGTACAGATTGATGGGCAGGAAGATGGGTCCCATTACTTTAATGTGAGAATAAAAATTAAAGAGGCTACAGAGTGTTTCTAAGCCTTCACCATGAAGGAAAAAAGAAACCTGCTACACAGGTCCAAGGAGCTCCAATGTCTGCTGCCATCACTGATTATTGGAAAAATGGATGAGAATCCTCTGAGTTCAGACCCACCACCCTCTGATGAATCCCCAATCCAACCAGGACATCCCTCTGGTCTGGAGAGTAGAAACTCACCAGACACTGTTTAATTAAAAAAAAAATAAAAATTGGCTGAGCAATCCTTGGAGAACAATTATGTTCATCACAGGGTAAATAAAGACTTTGTTAATCAAGACTTGCATATGGCTTGGAATAAAACTCGAGGTAACATCAGAAAAGGTGCAAGGGAAAATTCACCCTCAATATTTATGATTTTATTCAGAAATAGCAAATTAATTAATCAATGCTTAATGGCAGAATGTAAGTGGTGTTTTGGAAAGATATTTAGGAAGTTACAAATGTTTCATGGGAAAGCACATCTGGCAAATTTGCTTTGCTGCATTGTCCCACCTGTTATATGTACATTTAAAAGATGCTGCTTTTGACTTTTATATTGGTTACCCATTAAAGGGATAATGAAGAGCATAAAGGAAAAGGAGTAAAGATGGATGGCAGATGAATCCTTGACATTTTAACATTAATTAGGAATGACTTTATTCAGCAAACATTTTCTCCAGGATCTCAGACTTAATGAAGCAGTTCTGCTGAAGGTCACATACCCAGAAAGGTTTTAGTGCAGGTTTTGTGGTCCTCTGTTAATGAGATTTAATTGAGTGAACCTTTGCCTTGTAACAAAGCCAGGACCTTGCTGCCATTAGAGAGATCAGTTGGTTTTAGCAAGCCAGAGAACATTCTTGTGGACTATAGAATGGAGTAGTACCAGAAAGTTCTTTCAGCTGAAAGAAAAAATGATTTGCAGACAATTTGTTCTTGGAGACAGTTTATTCCTCGTGTTTGCATTTAGCACATGCTCTGGAAATCACCTGCATTCAATACTGCTGAGTCTTTCTAAAGTTGGTTCAGATCCTGCCTCGTGTATGAAAAAGCAGATTCTCCTTATACACTAAAGCCCCTCTTATTTGGATCATGACCTCCTGACTGAGAGCATAAAGTGATAATTGATCAAAACTTTTGCCCTCCTCCCCAGAGTTTGCAGTTTCTGAGCACTCCATGATGTCAGGAGCTGCTGAGATTCCTCAGTCAGATCCTGGTGGCTTTGTGCTCCATCTTTCTCCATAGTTTTGCTTGCCAGCCCCAACAGGGACATGCAAACTTGAAAAATAGTGAGAATAAAGTGTGTGGTTGCCTTAGCTGAACAAGGGCTGTTCAGGGCTGCTGGCTGGCTTCAAGCACGGGGTTTTTGAGACAAGTCAGTGCTTATTCCATCTCAGCACATTCAGTAATGAATCACTCTGAAACAGCTGGATGACCCTGCTCATGAGGAGTGACTCTGCAGAGGGAACATGTATTATATATATATAGCCAGTGATGTGTTTTTGCTCAGGAAATGTTACAGGATGTGTATTTTAATCCTTTTTTCTTGCTGAGTAGGGCTCAGTTGTATGATCATTTCAAAGCTGTGTGAAACAAAGAGTCTTCTAAGTTAACAGACCCTCAGGAAGGGAATTTGAAGTCCTAGGTCAGAGTATATTCAGTGACAACTGAGTATATATCCTTCTTAGAGACTTCAACATAACTGGAGGAGAAAAGAAATTGGAGGGAATAACAGAGATGTGATGAGAGGAAGGCTCCCTGAGCTGAATTCAAGGATGCTGCATTTGTGCATTATTTGGGTGGATGTCTTTGGAATCAAGACCTGAGCAGCATCCAGAGTAAACCAGGCTGCCCAGAGTGGGAATGCCATGTCTTCTGAAGATTTGTTTCCTGATAGAAGCTCTCCTGCTCACCATCAGGGAGCAGAATGAGAAATCCCTTGCAGTGGTTCTCAGCTGCCAAGAGACAGGCTGTGGTTAATATGGGATTGGATGTAGCATTTGGCTATGATACCATGTGGGTAATCCCTGGAAAGACTGAACAGTGGATCAGAAGCTGGGGGGACATTTCTAGTAGGTCTGTCATCAAAAATTAGCCCAGCATGTATAAAGTTAAGCAGCCATCAGATTGTCTCAAACTGTAATTTAATTCCAGCAGCACTTGCAAGAGCAGTGAAATGGGAGACTTTTATCTCACTTCAGGTAACAAACTTCTCAAGGAATCATAGCAAATGAATCTGGAATAGACTCCAAAAATCCTCTGGCTCATTCCTCCATGGATAATATTCAATCCTGTAAGGATCTTCACAAGTGGATTTTGCTATTCCTTTTGATACTTGTATAGCAACTTTAGCCATAGAACTCAAACATTTATAATTATCATGTCCACCTCTGTCTAAGCATGGAACATTCCCAGGGAAGTGCATTCAGACCTCTGACTCCCTTGAGAGACTCAATTCAGGGAAAAGCACCAGGCCTTTATCTTATGCAACCTATGTGACAACCAGCAGGTTCTGGAAAAAAACCCCCAAAATGTTGTATGCACCACATTTAGAAATCTATAGAGATGCTTTTAATGTTCTGAACCATAATCTGCCACTGGGGCATTTCTAAAGACATTTCCATGACAAATCTACTTCCCAAGCTTACACAGAGCTCTAGACTGGCAGAGTTCCTCTTTGCTAATAAAACACACATTTACACATATGTAAATGCCATGGAGGTTTCTTCATGCTTTTCTAAAATCCAACCAAATTTGCAGCCTTTGTCTATCCTGAGTTATATTTGTGAATTTTGCTGAAGGTGGCAAAGTTCTGGCTTGCTGTTTCGAAAAGATGAAGCCTTCACCAGTGACTGACTGAGAAATCCATTGGTAGCTTAGAGATGACTTCCAATGATATCAGGAGAAAAAACTGAGAAAAAAAAATAATTTTCAAGTAAAAAAAACCCCACCTTTTCCTGGGCCTTCTTCTTAGCAGACACAAATAACTTGCAATTTTCAAGTGTAGTTAACAGAAAGAGAGACTTGCACAAGAAGACAAAGACTAAGTCCTATGACGGTCTGACCTGTACCATTGCAACTCTTTCTATCACAAAAAGAAAAAAAAAAATTCGAAGACAGCAACAATTTAAAGTCCAAAAGCTCTCAGGGTCAGTGTCATTTATTGCTGATATGGTAAAGTAAAGCATTTCTGGGGAGCCTAACCAGTGGTTCTGCTTGTGTGATGTATTGTAGCTGATGCTCAGATCATGAAGTATTTGGTGTGCTGAAGACATTTTGCTGTTTTATTGAAACTGTTAATAAAAAGGAATTTTAAGCAAAATGAAATTAAAGCCTGACATAAAGGCCGTGGTTTACGTTGGGAAAGAAAGCTCAAAAGAAATTGTCAGTAAGGATGCATCAAAAGAACATGAGAGGAAGAGAGATCAGAGAACAGCAAGAAGGTCTAGGAAAGGAGAAAACAAAGACTACTAAGATGGTGAAACCCCAAGGGTTCTCACAGAAACATCAAATAAATACAAATGCTTATTTGACAGCTGCCATCTGTTTTAAAATCAATTACTAGATCATCTCAAAGCACCAACCACATGTCCAATTTGATTACTATTGTAAGAGTGTGAAAGCAAGTATTTTTAGCCAGTTAGAGAAAATTCATTGTTCATATTCACCTTTACTGACACATGTTTCAGGGATGGCTGTGGATAATGACCTTTTATTCTATTTTTATTCTAAAACCAAATTTTTCTCTCAGTTGCTGTAGTGTGGGTCTACACTGACTTCCATTAAAACATTATAATAGATATAAAATGAGGATAAAAAAGTAATTATGTGTATGAAAATAGTATAAAACTGTTTTAGATTACCATACCCAATCTACATTGTCCTGTGTTGACATTATTTTGTGCTGATGTCAACAATAACTCTGCAGCACTGTTGATTTCAGAGCAATTAATCCTCTTTCACAGTTGTCTAATTGAGTAAGGTGGGAAAAAATGCAATTTTGCAGGGCTACTGAACAATTTAACAACCTTTTGTAGAAAACATAAAAATTTATGTGTTTGAGGTCAAACTATGGGCTCAGCCCAATTCCACAGTCCCTGGCACGGAGATTAGTTTAGCGGGTCAGAGCATGGTGCTGATAACACCAAGGGTGTGGGTTTGATCCCACAGGCCATTCACTGAAGATTTGAGCCCCATGATCCTTGTGGGTCCTTTCCAACTCGAATATTCTGTGAATCTGTATGCAAACAACAACCCTTCTCAAGCTGCTTGTACTCTTGTCCAAGAGATCCTTAAGAAAAATGAGCTGCAATGCTCCCAGAGATCCTTAGGAAAAACAAGCTGCAATGCTCACCCCTGTGACTCTTTATTCCTACTTGGAACACAGAGTATCCTCTGCCACTGACAGGCAGCAAGTTCAGGAAGAATAAACTATTACTTGCTTTTCTGGCATTCTTGAGGCTGTGCTTTAGAGAGCACTTTATAAACACCAAACCCTTGATCCAAAATCCCACTGTGGAGGGCGAGCAGCTCCCATGAGCTTTCCAGCTGTGAGAAGGTGACAGCCCCTCGTCTCAGGGAAAGGAGCCCAGCCAGTATTTCTGCATCTCCTCAAGCACAGGAAAGGTGAGGGCTGCAAGTGCCATCAGTTCCTGTTAGTCATCTGCTTTAATTGCTTGAACACAGGCTGTTTTCTGCTCACGCAGTCCGGCAGCCCCTGGCTGCTGCAGAACATCCTGTAGAGACAGCAGCTGAGGGTTTGGACAGTGCTTTGGCCTCCCTGCTGCCAGATGCTGAGGGCCAGGAGAGAAGCTAATTTCACCAGGGTGGCTCATGCTGGGCATTGGGAAAACCACTCTTCATGTGGTGCTGATGTTTGTTTGACCCACGTTAATGTGTGGATGGTTTTGGTGGAGCTGTACTTCTGTGCCCACTAATCTTTCATAAATTCCAACTCACTATAAATCAGATAATTTCTCTTTCAAACATTTGTCCTGGTGTGTTTGATGATGCAAATCCTCCAGGCCAGAGACTCTTGTGCAGTGCCCACCATCCTGCAGGCACCTTATCTTCCATTGTTTTACCAGAGGAGCCTTCCTCAGGTGGCTGCAGATCCAGTGATTCTCAGTGATCCCTCTCCAAGCACAATTGAATACACTCCACCTTTTTCTTTTTAATTGTTATTCTTTACACCGGGACTTTGTGCCCCTCTCTAGGATCTACAGAAGCTCAGACTGCATTTAGCATTGTCCCCTCACCCATCCTGATTCTGCCAAACTTGGGAGAAGCCCCTGAGGGCTTGTTTTCTCCTCCTGACCATTTGCAGATACACTGAGTTGAGTCCAAACTTGGGAGAAGCCCCTGAGGGCTTGTTTTCTCCTCCTGACCATTTGCAGATACACTGAGTTGAGTTGTGCAGCTCTGAACCCTCCAGGAGGTTCAGAGCCCTCCAGCAGCCTCCCATTACCTTCTCTTTTCCAATAAACCTGAAGTATTTCATGGCATAACTTTCTCATATTTCACTATCATCTACAACAAAAAGATTACAAACATTTGAGACTGTACCCATATTCTTTAAGATGCATTAATGAAACACGAATTTGTTCAATCCCTTTTTGCACTTACTGATACCAGCTATGTCCATAAACCTCCTGTGGCAAAACCTTCCAAACATTCCATACCTGCTGCACAGTACAAGTATTGTCTTTTTCTAGCATTAAACTGATCTATTAAAGATCATGTCTTGCCTCCTCCACAGCTCTAATGTGTGAGCTGCTGCACAGCCTGGACCAACCCAGGCTTGGCAAACAGGCAAACCCACTAAATGTGGACACAAATGGGCTGGGGTCCACCTTCTCTTGTGTGAGATGGAGGTGGCTCTGGGTGACAGCACCACAAGCTGCAGTGCTCTGGAAGCAGACAAATTACTGTGGGATGCTTTCTGGTACCTGGCCAAGGTGCTTGAGGAACACATGAGAATGAAGAGCAAACAGTGTCCAACAAAGCCATCAGAAGCTCATCAGAGGTAAACCTGCCAGCCAGCCTGGCCAAATCCTGACCACTCCAACCTGGCCTTCTCATCCATGCTCCCAACTACCAGCAACAACCACCAGTGCTTCTCTAGGACAATGTTTAAGACACCAATCCCCAAGAAGCAGGATGAGATCATGCTAGCATGGGACCAAGCTCCTGACAGACAGAAGAGATTTTCTGAGGCTACTAATTTCACCCTGTTTAGAAACTGTCAATTTAATGTGGTTTGCTTGTTGTTGTTGCTTTTCCCTGACCCATTGATTCTTCTAATCTAATGTGTTTCCAACGCTAAAGGATTCTGTGTTTTCCATATGAGTCAGGGCATTAGGAGTGTTGTTTATAAGGTTATTGGCAAGTAGCTGCCAGATCTTCTTTACTGTTTGAGTGCTTGAGGGCTTCAAAAGCTGGATTTATTGAACTCCAGCCTGATCCTATCTTCAGGGACACCTCTACAGCCCCTCCAGAATAAACACAGGAGGCCAAGCTCAGATGGTAATAACTAAGAAATCATGAATGTTTAAAATCTCCCTCAATGATACAAATGGATTTGTTGGAACAAAGGCCCAGTCAACCACCTAACAAAACAGATATACACAAGTATGAGCTGTCATCTGAGACATACAGGTGGATTCTTACAGATAAGAGAAGAATTCAGCTATTTGAAAATAGCAGTGTCTCCTCCAGGCCACCTTCACATTGTGACACACTGAGTGCTCTCAGCTCTGCAAATCCCACTTGAGGTGCAAAAAGCCATGGAGAGGAGCTGTCATCCAGGTTTCACATGGATCCTGGTGTCCAGCAGGAGCAAGGAGCAACTCCCCAGAAGGTCAGGGTATCTCCAGAGCAATCACAGCAGGCAGGCAGGGTTACCATGTGTCATACACAAAGCCATACTATCCTGTTGGCACATCAGTATTTTGGGGTCTGATTTGTAATTAAAGCTGTCCTCTTTCAAATAAAAGAAAAAGGTTGAGTTGGCTCCACATCCTCCCTCTCCTCTTTTTAGAAGTTTCTTTTTCTGTGTTTCTGGGTTTTCATCACCTGTACCCCATCCTTAGGAATCCTAAATTTTCAAAAGCATTAATGATTAATGCTCACAACTGCTCCTAACAATTAGTAAGTGTCCTTTGATTGTGTGAGTCAGTCTCAGTGTCAGTAACAACCTTTGGACCATGATGACAAGACTGACATGCAGACATTTCATCAACCCTGCCAGGTCTGTGATCAGTCAGGATGTCCAGATGTAATAATGAAAATGGGGTTTGAATTATGAAAACAGAAATATTAGTGATCCTATCCTCAGTTATTCCTGTTTCTGGCACTCTCTCCAAAGAGCAAATGCATCTAGGAAGCCCATCTGCAGAGGCAAACTGCTGTCTGCCACTAATGTATAAGAAGAATGTGTTTTTCCGTCAGCTGGCACAAACCTGAACCCACAGCCTGTTGTCAGCTCTTCATGAAAGTCTGTTAGCTAAAGGCACTAAATCTGTAGAAACAGCTCCTGGCAGAAGTTTTCTGAGCAATTTGCAGTGGAGCTCACTGATGTGGGCAAACGCTCACTGCAAGGTCCTGTTGTACCTTCTCAGCTGCTAAGGACCCAGACCAGACAGAATTCATATGGCCCAAATACTCAGGGCTCCTTACAGACAAATCCTTTTCTTCTCCACCCCTCTGGTGCCACTGAACAGGTTGCTATGGCTGGAAATGCAATTTGCTTATCTGTGCAATGCAGTGAGACAAATCAGGGCTTTCATTATATGCTGAATATTTCTCTATTCAAACATGCTCAAGCAGCTTCAACTTCACCTTTCCTTTAAATTAAAAGTTACAGGTTCTGTCTAATGAATCTGTGGGGTTTATGATAGGAGGAAGATGGACAGCCAGCCTTGACACAAGGGATCCATTTCAATAGCTACAGATGTATCAAGAAAGTTAGTGATCACAAAACCCTCTCAATCAAAAATTCATTAGACGATTGCAATAGTTCAAGAACACAAGTGCCCAAAAGCAATCTCTTTTAATGTTTCTAAAAAAATATGAGAGATAAGAAGACTGAAAAGCCTGACATTGCTATTAAAGAACTTGATTCTTCAACCCCATGGACTTTTATCAGCACTTGCACAAGCTGTCTTTCATGTGAATTGCTTGCATGATTTATTCACCCTGAGCAGCACCTGCTAGTCACCTAGTCTGAGTGCTAATAAATGTCAGTTAATATTGCAAAATACAGTCCTGCTTTATGGAATGGGAACTGGAGCACATTGACTGAATTTAGTCTAGCTCCTAATTCCTTCCCTCGTTTAAACAGCTAAAGTCATTGAACAGCCATTAAAAAACTCTCAGGGTATATATTGCCCTGTTATGGCAATATTCCCAGAGGTTTAAGCTCAAGCAGTGACTCAGGACCTGGCTAACTGAGAGATTTAGCTCAATAATGACTCAGAGGATGAATCTGATTTTACAGGACTGAATAATCAGAGGAACTACTGAGATCAATAGAATCACCAAGGAATAATAAAAAAAAGAGAGCTGCATAAAAACAGAATTCAAATTAGCTTACAGCAAAATTTCAGAAAAAGATGTTCTTATCAAATAACAGGTACATTTCTTATTAATGAAGGTAAAGGTATGTAATCAGGTTATGCCACTGATGGATCAGTGGGGTTTGACTGTGTTTGTCAGAGTTGTGGCACTTGTATGTTGAGCAGAATTCTGTTCTTTCCTAGGTGTGTGTCTTGAAGGTTGTCCACTCTAAACCCAGGTAAGCAGAAAGAAAAGACAAACATCCCTGCAGGATAATGTCCACACATCAAAATCTCTTTTATCCCTGCTACCAGGAAATATTTTCTTTTATCAATATTTTTGATCCATAGACTCCAGTGCAGTAATCCTAGATCTACTGACAAAATAAGGGGAAAGCTGTGCCCCCAGGGCAGGGGCACCAACCAGGTCTGTGCAACTCTGGTTGTCAGTGACAGCCTAGAAACTCTCATGAGTGAGATAGAAAATAAACCCCAGTAGGTTTGATGTGCAGAATGCCCAGTGGGGAAATTCCAGTGGGTCCAGAGGGGGCCAGGGAGAGGATCAGGGGGCTGGAGCACCTCTGCTATGGAAGCTGAGAGATGGGGTTGTTCAGCCTTGAGAGGAGAGGAGAG
>VXBI01014073.1:1079128-1158273 GCA_013397375.1 Toxostoma redivivum | reverse complement strand
GAAGAGAAGAGAAGAGAAGAGAAGAGAAGAGAAGAGAAGAGAAGAGAAGAGAAGAGAAGAGAAGAGAAGAGAAGAGAAGAGAAAAGAAGAAGGCTCCAGGCAGAATTTATTGCAGCCTTTCAGTACTTTGAGCCTGTAAGAAAGATGGGTACAAACATTTTACAAAACCCGTTGTGATGGGAAAGGAGGTGATGATTTTAAATTGAAGAAGGGTAGGTAAGATAAATGAAAGAAGATTTTTACAGTGAGTGTGGTGAAGCTCTGGCACAGGTTGCTCAAAGTGGTGGTGGATGCCTCACCTCTGGTCATTCAAGGTCTGCACAGGGCTGGGCTTAGTCAGGCAGCGGGTGCTCAGTGCCCAAATCATATTTCCTATCACAGGCACCACCCCCATGTACATCTGTATTTGCTAGTATTATTACTTTTGAATTTATGACCATCTGAATTTCCTTGGAGAGCCCAAAGTTTGTATCTCTAATGATGGCTGGTTTTACTTTAAAGCTGCAACAATTAGAGTCTTCTACAAAGAGTTTTAATTGGAGAGCGAATTAAATACCAAATTAGGTTGGCTGTTCATAGTGGCAAAAAATTCTTTAAAAATTTTATTACATTGATTTGAGTTTTCTATTCCCTGTTGTATCTTGTTTCTCTTGTCCGTAATTGACTCCATTTTTTTCAACTTTTTAATTTTAGCCAACAAAAACTCTATCCATAAATCAGCATATAAAAATTTATGAAAAAAATATCCCAAAATATATGGAAATATACATATAAACACACACAGGGCCATGCAGTAACAGTGACAAGAAATTGCCTGTATAATTGGAACTAAAACTGGTAGGAGTAAAACTTATTAAAAATCAATATCATAGAAAGGCAATTAAGAATTTTAAGGAAAAAAAAAGCCCTGATTAATTAACTGCAAATTATAAGTATTACTTTGAATTGCATTGTACAGAACAGGCCCAAATTACCAATTATCCCTGGCTGCTTTGTTCAAAGATCATGAATGTGCATTTTAATTTATGCTGGAGAAAGCTAAATATGCTGAGAACCAGCATGTAGAATTTTGCAGAAATCACTGGGGATGAGGGTGAACTCCCCCATTACCATATAAATGACATGCACAGACTTATAAATGACATGCAGTGGATCCAGCTCGTATTGTTCCTTCAGATGTAGCAGGAAAATACCGGAAATTAAAATACAGCTTATAACCTGCCAGATAATAAATGTAACCCACACTGCACAAATCCCCATCTACCAAAGATAATTTTGTCTGCTGTTTTTTGCTGATTAAGGGTGGCTTTGGAAAGAAATACCCTCCTTTCCCCTCCTTATCTGTTGCACTTATTGGCGGGATGGAGATGGCTCCATTTTTATCTACCCAACAGATCACAATACCTAACGGAGCATAATCTTAATTTCCAAGGTCATCGTGGCCTGCTCTACCCTTTAAAAAGTTCCTATTTAGTATTGAGGACAATTCCCACATTAAAAAATTAAAAAATTAAAATAGTCTGATTATAGCGGCTCCTTTTCCACCAGCATATATTTACCTTGACATCCATGACATTAGCAGTGCTGCTGTGTTGAGGCCATGGCTGAGCAATATTTCACTATTTCCTGCAGTGTCTGGGGACTGGCTCTGGTTTGGTGAGGTGTTTGTTGAGCACTGGGCACAGCCAGGCCACAGGACACAGCAAGCTGGTGAGAACTTTCCCACTGCCAGACTATAAAATGTAGGTTTTGAAATGCCTCAAAATGTTCTGATGGCAAACATTATGAAATTGCAAAGAAAATGCCATTGTCCTTGCTGAGTCTGACTAGAAATGGTGATTTGTACTCTTTGCCATTATTACTTATCACTAAAACCCAGTTTTCAAAGTCAGGTTATTCCTGGAATATTTGGATGTGGGTTACACTCAGAGGTGCCAATTTTAATACATATATTGTCCTTTCTTTCTAAGACTCCCTTGGCTGCCTTTCATCTTTTCTTGGTAACTTTCCTCCTGGAAAGCCCAGCAGTGCTGGGCTGGCTGAACACCTTGCTGCTGATGCCATGGGCAGTGGGTGCTCAGCCCTGCTCCTGCAGCACAAACTCTCCTGTGTGGCAGGGGTGGTCAGGGGCAGAGGCTGTGACTTGCTCTGCAGGCTGCTTCCAAGTGATATTTCTCTGTCATGCCCTCCAGTCCCTAAAGACTGTGTGCTCCACCTGCAGCTATAAATCCCAATTATGTTGTTGACATGTTGGGTGGAAGGTTTCATCTTCATCAGGCTTAGCAGGATTCCACCAGGTTATGAAAATACTCAAAGCATGGTTACCTCATGATTACACAGATTTTTCTTTTTCTTTAGTGTGATGAACTTTTCTTTAAGGAATGCTAACAGGACATCTGGTTTCTCTTTTGCAGATTTATGTTCCCAGACTGAAAATGGGACCATGATACACTGCTACAAACACAACCACCTGGCTGACTAATTGGCTGTAAATTACTTTTCTGTGCCTCCTGCACTTAGAGAGATCGTTTAATGTGATTTTAAGTCCAAATTCAAAACTGGTAAAAATAGAAAGCCATACTTACTAAGGATCCAGTCCTTACTTTTAATTTCTTTATAAAATGTATAAAGAAATGTAACTGTCAGGTTTGTCCACTAAGGACTGCTGTGTTTGAAGAAGCCAAATCCACTCCATTAATTTCTGTGAATACACTCATGGTTCATTGTTTCTTTTCTTAAAATTAAAAATATACATTTACTTAGGAAAACTGTGCAGCCAAGCAACCATTTTATGCTTTCTTTCCTCTTTTAAGTGGTCAGCAAAGTACACAGTCTTTCCACTAAGTTAAACTAATAGCTTGAAAAGAAGCAAAGCCAGACTGGAAAAGTCACTCTCCACCTTTAGGCACAATTTAGCTGTTGTGTAAAAAGCAAAGGGCTGATTCCTCTCTAAACCCCATCTCAGCTGTGCTTTCAGATGTGTATTTTCTCTTACAGGAAAAGGTCAGGTCAAACATGGGGCAGGGCAGCTCAGGAATCATCTCTGGATGTCCCAGGAAAGTTACTGTGCTGGAACCAAAGCCAAATTCTTTGTGATCTGGTGCTTACTGTACTCAATGGACTTACATTTGCAATTTCTACAAAGTCCAAGCAAGTAATTCATGCAGGTGAACATCAGTTCTGGGAGGGAACAGAAGGCTGGCTGGTTTAAACACAGTTTGCTCAGTCAGGGACAAGCCTGGGCTTCAAGCAATGTGGCTGGAACCATCATGTTGCTCTCCCAGGGAAAGAGGCTCTGCCAGGGCTGGATTCTGAAGTCTCAGTGGGATGAAGGAAAACACATCTATTGCCTTCTCCACACTTCCTGCAACTTCCTTCAGCTGCAGTGCCATTCTGCACTGCTGTGCTGTGAGATCTGCTCATAAAGGATAAACCTGGACCTCAGAAATTGGGAGATCCTGTACTACAACCCTTCCAAATGGCAACTCAGTTGTTGTTAGGACTGCACTTCTCTTGTGCTACTCCCACCTCTCACCTGGAGCTGCAGGCTCTCTGCTAACATAGCCAGAACAACACCACTAAAAGTCACTGTTTCTAAAGTTACTATTTTTTCTTTTGGAAAAATTGTTCTGTCTTGAGTAATTTTAAATCTCACAAAAGCACTGAAACATTCCTGATGCATGCCCAGCTTTCCTGGTTCACTACTTGCCAGGTCAGCCTCCAGTTCAAATTACTCTCAGTTGCAAGGTCAAAATCAGATGCCCAAAATTCATAGGCAAGCTCTTAAACAAGAGATGTCCCATAAGCAGTTTTGTGTTGTTGTTTCTCAAACAACATAATATTTTAGCTGGGTCATTCCCCAGAGAGAGTTTTTAAAAGGATCCTGAGTTCCTGAGTGGGCAGAAATGAGCTGCTTCTTTGTCCCAGTGTGTTGGCACTGGGCAGGGTGACAACTTCTCCCACCATGGCTCCAGGTCTGTGTTTATCAGCAGTGCTCACAAGCCAGATTCACAGCTCCATGGACTGCTGAAATGGGGAAATTTATAGGGAAGGAAATCCCCACATCTACTCCCTGCTCCACAGAGCCACTCAATAATCACATCAATAATCATATCAACTCCCTGCACCTCCTGACCTTCCCATCCCACCACTGTTCATCTTCAATAGTTGCTGAGATATCCACAGTTGTAGAAGATTAGGGAAAAGGAATGAGAAGCACAAAATTATTCTAAAAGACCAACATTTAGGTGGAAAATTATTTATCCAATGTATTATCACACACAATACAACCTAGGCAAGGAGTGCCTTCAGACATACAGCCCTTTGGGCAATTCACAGGGTGTTGGGGGAGAAGGGTAGAGAGGAGGCAGAGGTAAAAACCAATTTCATTATATTTCAAATTTCATTTCGAAGCACCATAACTAATCCTTTCCCTCCTCATGGACTTATGCAATTTTGTGCTGTGCCTCCAAGGGGCAGCACAGCCTCAGCTATTGCATCTGAAATCCATCAGCTGCTGGGGACACAGCTCTTGCCTCCTGTCCTGTCCTTCTCACCATTTCTAGCCTGCTGGTGATACTCCAAAATAATACGTGATAATTTAAGGGTTAGGATGGGTCAGTTCAATACACTAGTGAAGTTTAATTTTTTAAATGAGGTATTGAATCTTTAAAGTCATGTCCTTGCCTACAGTCTGAGTCAAAGGCTGGAAAATCAAAACAAATGCAATAAATACAATGATCTCCAGATAATTCCCTTCAAGTAATATTTATTTTGATGCCTGTTTTCAGACTGTTGCCTTCAATTTTAAAAGCACAATAGCATGAAAACATAACGCTTTAGTTTTAGGAGCTGTTTTTCTTCAGCTCTATTTCTTACCAGTTTCTCAAATCTTTACTCTAGCTATTGTGAAAGTCTCCTTCAAGGATTTGCTTTTGATCGAGTCTTATGCAGTAGCTACTGATGGCTATTTTTTTTCTCCTGCTATTGTTAAATCAAATACAAGACAATGACTCAACTTCCAGCAAAAGCAAAATTAATGTAGGAGGCAAATGCTTGTGAGTCATTTGTATAAAAAGGGAAGGGCTAAAGTGATTTGCTCCTTTTTTCTGGGATTTGAAAGGCAGGTAAGAGTCCATCAGTCCCTTTAGGATGCAGAACAATCTGACAGAGCTGGGGCAGCTTCAACAACAGGCATTTGTCCTCTGCTCACAGGGTGCCCTGTGGGTTGGGAAGGTTCCTATTCCTGTGGGAATCACTGGGACTGGCCCAGCCTTCCTGCAGAGTGACTCTCACAGACACATCTCTCCAGCTGTGCCTCCCTCATGTGCTGTGACCAGAACTGAAGGGCTCCCACCGTGTCTGTGCTGCAGGTGAGCCCAGGGACGTGCTGAGAGCAGCCACATCTGGGGCTGCACGCAGTGCTCTGCACTTTATTTGGTTTCTAAAGACTAGGGTGAAACTCTCACTTCAGTTTTGTGTCCTAGTTTCTCTCATCTCATCTAAAACCAGGTCAATAATTGTGCCTCAGTTTGCCTGTTTCTAAAAAGATGGCAATGATTCCTGTTCTACCAGGACATTATGTGAAGTTTTATTAATTGATGCTTGCAAAAGGCATTAAGATCAAGACAGAATAATTGCCTCAGTGGAGGTCATAATTAGACTTGTACCAAGAGATACATCTGAGCGTCATCTGTGATGGTCATTTAATCTTTTTCCTGCACTTTAGCTACAAGTGTGGGGGTGCTGAGGGGGGGAGCTGCTCTTAAATCCAGAGGCAGCCACTGCATTTAGCATGAATTCAAGCCCTATAAAGGCAAAACAGGCCTGTGCAAGGGGTATTGTGCACAAGTGGAGACCTGGGAAAGGCTCATGCTGCAGGAAAGACAAGGAACAGAGCTTGCAGTGGAGCAGGACAGAGCTGTGTGCAGGGAAAGCCACCAGCAATCCCTGCCTTGGGAGGAGAGGCTCACCCAGCTCTCCCTGGCTGAGGGTCAGCTCAGGGGTCAGCACTAATCTGATCAAAAACGGGATTGGGAAAAGCTCATCCGACTCAGACTGTGAAACCATGCTCTTGAATCCTAATAATTTCTACAGCAAGCAGTTGTCACACCACGAGGAATTACGAGCTGAAGTTGGGAGGTGGGGAAGACAGCAAGCTGACACAATTTTGTGAATCCCAAATTCTGCAGTAGGCAGAACTTCCATTAAAAAAATTACATTTCCATATAGTCTGTTCTAAAAAGTATTTTCTGAAACACTAAGGCTCATGTTTTTAAATGTTATAGAACTGGGAAATATCCCAGGATTATCAGAAGAATTTGAAAAAAATCAAAATTCATGGAGAAACTTTGGAGATGATTTCAAGAAGACATGCAACAGAATGATGGATTTTTGTACTCAAAAAAGCTTATAAATGACATCATTTTAAAAAGAGAACTTTTTCCCTATTCTTTTCTGCACTCTGCTCACTTTTCCACTGAATATTTTATGTAACAGCATTTTGTATTAAAATTCAAGTCAAAACCCCCACAAACACACCACCAAAAGCCCAACTGCACAGGCTAATCAAAAGAAAGTAGGATTTAATCTCACATTGCTTCTTTCCAATCAGGATGCCATTTGCATACTATATTTTTTCCAGCAAATCATGCAGATTTCTGGCTGTTTGCAGCTCTCCTCTCGAATCCTGATGGAGAGAGGAGCTGCTCCAGCTCTCCATAGTTTTACCACATGGTGGCAATGTAACCTCCACCTTCCCGATCAGGAGGTGAGTTGTCTCTGATTTCCTCCTTCATTACTTCTTATTCACTCTAATTATCATATTTGTAGGTGGCAATTACAGTCTTCTGAGTTTCTGCTTTCCATTTCCTCAATAAATTTAATAGAGGCTTGTTGGGTTTATTTTTCAAATAAACTCTGCAACATTTCTAAGGACATTAACCCTGTAGTATAAGAGTTTTTCTTCCAGTTAATGCAATATTGCATGTTTCTCTGATCTCTAATGAAGTTTTGAGGAGCACTCTGGAACTGTTCCCTTTTTCCAACAAGCATTCATGTGCCCTTCAGTATTAACCCTTTGCTTTCAAGATAGGAGTTCTCTTTAGACTATGTTGCTTTTGTTGCCTCATTGGAATTGAGAAAAGTCTCAAATTATTTAAAAGCAGCTTAAAAAGAATGCACGAAATACAAAAAAAAAAAAGAAAAATTAGGGATATGTAGAAAATAATAACAACAACAGAAAATAGTAAAATATTCAGCCTGGAAAGGAATTTTGGGTGCAGAAGAAAAGTTGATCCATGAGAAAACATGCTTTTAAAATCACACTAAGGAGTAAACTTGTAGTCTTCATTTTAAGTAACTGTGATACTGAGAAAATGTGAAAACAAGATTTATGTTACTACTTTAAAATCCATATGCATCAAAAATCTACATCTAAACTACAATGTAAACTTTTTTTTCTGCACTTTTGAAAAGTGTGGATATTTCTCATATATAAATATAATATGTAACTATACCAGATCTGAGAAGAAAGGTTTTATTCTCTGGTTCACAGGCCAGGCACCACAGATTTAAGGCTTAATCGATAATAGTCAAGAATACAACACTATATAAGTCAGTGAAAACACTCAAAAAATCTTGAAGCAAAACCTAGAGAACTTTAAGGAATATGTACATCTGTTAGAGGTATCAGCTTCTGCCTAAGTGTATAATTTTGATCTGGATCTAATATATGAATCAGGGCATTTTGCTTACTGAATGAGATTGTAATTGGGAATTTTACATCTAAATTTCTGGCAAATTTGTCCAAACAATGGGAAATATTTCTCAGCTAAAAGTTTGAAATTCAAATAATCTGCCCAACAGGGTATTTGCAGTGGTCATCCTCTGCTGTATAAGTCAGTACCAGGTGAGATGAAGAATAAATAATTTCTTGGTGTAGCTTTTATCCATATGGCCAATACAGTTGCAAAACCATCTAGGATACCTCACTACATCACAGGAAATTTAATTAATAAAAACACAGAGCACTTAATAGTTTGCTATGTTACTATATCATACTTCCATTCTCATTAAAATCTGAAAAATACTTTAAAAGGGAAATGACATCCCTTCAAAACCTACAGTTAAGGAACTTGCTAAGAAGAAGTCTTTTAAATAACTATAAATAAAACACAGTATTTAGCTCCTAGCAGCACTTTTTGTTCCTGTGCTGTTTGATGTGACTCAAAGCAATAGAATAAATTTTTCCAGGGCAGAGTGACGTGCAAGGATTTTCATGGTGTTAGAACTTCTTATGGTTGGAGAATATGGCACAGCAGTTTTTCAGTCATTAAAAATAAAATAAAAATAATAATTAAAAAAATAAGCAAAGTATTCTTATCATAATTTTCTGGTATGAAAACAGTAGCACAAAGTGGCTGAAAGAGGGTTCATTCAGCACCAGAATGACACAGGCAAACACAGAAATGACCACGATCCCTTTAGAAGAGAGGAACTGGGAAGAATGGCAGCAAATCCAGCTCTACAAGGCTCAGCTGTGCTGTGGAGATGGTTCTCAAAGTAAGAAACTCTGTTTTCAATGGAAAGAGAGGAAAGCAGGCAGAGGTTGGGCAACACAGAATTGGTTGGGGCTGCTCTCCCTGGAGGCTGTGGAGCTGAGCAGACATCTAAACATGGGTTTATTTTGGTGTTTTACCCCCCTGCAGTGCCTGGCTCTGCCTTGGTGGGCCATGAAACCTGGCTCAATATCTATCCCCCCACCTCCAGACTCAGAAGTCCTGGTGGACGTGGGCAGGGGCTGCAGGAATCCAGAGAACAGTGCAGGTCTGGGCAGTGCCCGCTGCTGTTTGCCATGGATTTGAAGGAAAATATCTCCTGTGTGTTACTGCATTGCTTGGTCTCCAGTTCTCACCCCAGAAGAGGACTGAAGGTTTCTGCCATCCCTCTGGGTTTGGTCCTTGCTGTCCCACACTGGCTGCTGTGCACCTGTGTGTGGTGTTTATGGGCACCTGGCATCCCCAGCCTGGCACACAGCAGCCAATGCAACCCTGGCCACTTATATTTTACTGCTTCACCCATCCAAAAGCTTTAGGATCATCTTTAAAACCTGCCATTTCCCCCCATTTTTCTAATTGCTGTTAACTCCATGGCTTAGTTTCCCCTTAGACCTGTACTTGTTGAAGACTGGGAAGCAGCTGGTGCAGAAGCTGCACCATATGGTAGTTACTTATAGCAATGTAAACTAATTGAGTGTGGAGGGTGATATAATCCCTGCATGCTTTATCTTTTAGGAACTGCTGGTGTGTCAATGATAGCCTCAAAGATCTGCTCTAGCTCTTCAGTTTTCCTGACACAGAGCAGAACCCAGCCAGAGTCAGCTCCGTGTCCTGGCTGGTGTCAACATTGCAGTCACCTCTGGGCTTCTTTGGCACAATTTGAAAAATACCCTGCACTGTATCACCCACATCCCTCGTGTCTTCAAGGTCTGAGGCCCCTTGGAGAACTGGTATCTGGGAGCACTGCTGGAAAAATCAATCTTGTTTTCCCATAAGCAGGATCTGAGCACGTTGCTCATCAGCCTCACACAGTGCCAAGCACAGGCAGGAACATGGAAGGGTGTTTTTCACATACAAAGCTTTAACCTCTTGCTTATTAGGTGTTTTTTCACATAAAAAGATTTCACACACAAAGATTTAATCTCTGCTGGAGGAAAGCATGGACTTTAGCTCTGTGGGGGCCTCCCATGTCCCCAGCCTGCCCTTAGCAGTGAAGCACTTGCATTTCATGTCATTAGTCCTCTGCTCTTCCAGTCACAGACCCACTCTGACCTCTGATTGCTTCCAGATGGCATTAGGATTTGGAGTTGTGTATTTTAAACTGCATTTCTTTTTTTTTTTTTTCTCTCTTTAAATTAGGGAAGCTGATGTGCACAAATTGTAAGATGAATTTTGTCATAATTTTGGATATTCTTTTGATTCCCCTGCTATTATACTACAACAGACAGGCCAACTCTCTAGTGAGAATCACATATCTCAGCAGAATTTTCATGCCTTTCATGCCTTTCTTTCATCCTAATTTGGATAGAATACATTCATTTTCGCTTCTTTTATTTCTTAAGGCCAGATACTCTTTATTCAGGCCAGGAAGCAGTGAGACAAATAGGAAAGCTATTTAAACAGCCTGTAGATTTTGCACTGGCTCCTTAATTTCCAAGCAAGGGCTGTACCAAGAAAAAAACCTACAGAAAATTACTTTTTAAGTCAAATTGATGGAATTACACACTAACATAAAATTTCTATGACTATCTTTCAATTTGTACTTTAGGTAATCACTTCTTGATTGCAGCACTTAAAAAACATTAAGCTTTCTTTCTTTATAACATGTTTTTCAAATAAAAGTTCATAGGCACCCTCAGAAGAAGAAAATGACCAATTCTCCTCAGGGAAATAACAAGGCATATATAAATTTATCACGATAAAGAGCTCCATTCCCTACAACCATCATGTACAAGCAGTTTATGTGTATTGACCCTGTTGTACATAAAACCAGGCATTTTTTGTATTCTCAGAGCCAAAATGCCTAACTGCAAAGATATCAGAAAAAGACATCAAAACTATACCATAAGATCATAAAATTTTAGCTCTAGAAGAAGCCCAAAGAAGTCCTATTCCCCTCCTGGCACTGAAATAGGATTGATATTTATCTCAACAGCCCATGACAAAAATCTGTTCATTCTTAACAATCCCCCAGGACAGAGATCCCTGCAGTATCCCTGGGAAGCAAGCCCTAAAAGCTATCTTTCCACTCTATAATACTGTACAAAATTTTTGTACAAATTAATTAAATTCTTTTAATCTCTTACAACATTCTACAGCCCCCCAGCTCAATTCTACCAACATAGAAATGATACATTTTTGTTTTACATGCAGTGAACCCGATCACCTAAATACATTTTTTGTGTTTTATACTATCAAACCACAGAAATTATTCTAAGGAGGAAAAGCATGGCTTTTGAATTTGACTGGATTTGAAAATAGTCTCTAATATGCCACACTTTATTTTCTGGGAATAATAGTGTTTTAAGATATTTCCTCTGAAACCTTGATAGTGGACATAAAGCATGGATATTACAGCAAGACCCTCTTGGTGCAGATCCAGGGCATCACCATTAGCTTCCATGGAGTTATTCCAGACTTCAACTTAGCATGGCAGAGGTCAAAATCTGTTCTGCAATATCTAAAGTGCTGGTATACTAATTAGTTATTAAAAATACCAGCATAATCAGAAAATGAGGACACATCTCTCCAATAGGCAATTTAACCCAAGGCCACTGTAATAAAATTGGTGCAGAACTTGTGTGCAAGCAGAAAACCACAATAACTCTGTTATACAACTCACAGTACACCATGTTTTGGAAATATTTGACTCTAGTGATACAACACCTATTTTACCAGGGCTTCAGGGCAAACAAAAACAACTTCTCTCACTGAACATCTCTTAAGATACTGGCAGTGCTGGCTGAGCTGAGACATCAGGATGAACACCTGGCTTCCTTCCACTGCCTCAAGGAGATCACTGACCACAGTAAATAATATTCTCTTTCCCTTCCAAAAGCCATCCTGAAGCCTGAGTGATGGTGATCCAAAAATTAGAGGGTGACAGGTGTTGTTTTTGGCTGGCATCCTCCTTCCAAACAACCTTCTGCAGAAAGGGAAGGTTAAGGACTGGGCTAGAGCTGGCAGGGTTTCTTATGGTGCGGTGCTGGATTTTGAAGCCAGTCCAGGTAACAGCACATTTTAAAATTCTCTGCTGATTTCTAGGCAGGCAGGCATTCACTGTAAATGGTTCCATTTTCCCTGACCTTTGCCATCTGAGAAGGGCCAGAAGACTATTCCTGGTGATACAATCTGTAATGGGAGATTCCTTGGAACAGGGGGACTTCCAACAAAACCAGGAGGTGATGGAACTTCTACAGAACCTCTCATGACATCATCTGGTGAAATTTATGACTCTGTTTTCCTCTGCTTTAACATGCATAAGGCAAAATTATGTTGCATCTAGTTCATCTTCTTTGCAACAGAATTTTATATGGTAGAAATACCCACTTCAAACACATGGCTGAGGTCAAGAGCTGCTCTTCATCATTTGACTGCAACTAAACTGGGCAGATTTTATGCACATTTGGTATAAATCAGTGTGCACATAACAGTGCACAAAAATCTAGTCACCTTCAACAGACAGCTAAACAGTGGCTAACTGAGACTTGGGTGGCCCCCAGTGCTGCCCAGCAGCTGCATGTACTGAATGGGCAACACTGAGTGATGTCCCAAATGCAAAACAGAGGAAAACTTCCTATTTTACTATGGGGACAATGTCACCAAAGCACCACACTGCTTTTGCTGCCTCACCTGAGCTACACAAATGGGGGAACAAATTCCTTGTAGCTTCCCCCAAAACCCATGAAAAACATCAGCACGTACTTGAGAGCAAACTAATGGTTTTTAGAGCAAACTAATGGTTTTTAGAGTTGTATTTCTGGCAGTACTTGGTGTCATTTCCCAGGTCCAAATGTTTCCCAAATTACCTTTATCCCATAGCAGCTGTGTAGAACTGAAAGTTTACCCATGTGCATGGAATATTTTCTTTGTGACTGAAAAGATGAAAGTTCTTAGAGAAAAATCTGTATTCTCTGTCCCAATGATTCTTCACATATCTTGTCAAAATAGAATAATTTGTAGTCCCATTAAGGCTGGTTTCTTTCACTGTCTGCAGCAATGGTTTTTGTATGAAAAGAGATCTATTTATCCAGAGTATCTTAAAAAATGTAGTGATGAGTCAGTCTAATTCTTCATCTCATTCTCCCTCACCAGGCTTTGGAGCTTCTAATTACTGGCAAAGGTTAGCCCTGCCTGTGAAATATGAGGATATGTCATCTCCTTCTCTGGTGGCACTAAACAGGAACTTTAGGACATACTTGCGTTCAGGCTAATTATGAATGTTCCTTTTCACATTCAGGCATAATTTGATCATCAAAGTTCCTGCTTCCAAGCAGAAGTTCAGCACTCTCATGTTATACAATGAAAAATTGAGCACACAGACAAATTAGGTAGGGCACTGCTTCAGCAGACTTACTGACTGGTTTCCCAGTACTAAGACCACTTCCAGAGTCTCAGAATTAATATTTCTAAACATAAGAAATATGTCTACTTCACTTGCTTGAAATGCTGTAGGCATAAAAGATACTGCTCAAAATAACTGATATTTGATTTGGCAGCTCCTGCCAGGCGCTGCACTTCCGAGACCAGTCATACATGTTCTAAATATACCCTCTGATATTTCTTGTGAGATACTGATTAAATTATGGAAAAGATTTTTCTTTATTACTGTGTTCTCTTTCCTCTCTTTATAAAGTGTGCAAAAGGAACAGAAGCACTATTAACATGAATCAGCCAGTGGCTTTGGATGTGTAGTTCCCATAAGCTCAGAGACAGTTTCAGGGAAATGTATGTGAGGGGAAATTGGGAGCTTTTCCTAGATCTTGCAGCAAAAAATTCTGCAGTTTCATTGTCTTAATGATGATGACATCCTGGCCTCTCCCACCAGGTGTCACTGCGAAGTCACACAAGAGGATCTGCTGGTGATCACACAAGATGCAGACAAAATGAAGATTAATAAGGCATAGGAGTCATCTCTGAAAAAGAGTCTTTTTTCCCCCCTCCTCCTCTTGGTTCTTAGCCAAAAAAGAAACACAGCAACACCACTGTGCACTGAGCTCAACAAAGCAGAGTATCTGTTTTAAAGGATGACTGTGTAAAGCTCATACTACTCAAGGGATTGAAATGTGTGTTGTGGGAGCTGGGGCTGGGGCTTGGCTGCCAGGAGAGGTTCCCTCTTGATGGATGAGGTGATATCCAGATGGGACATCCCAACCATGGTGTCAGGACAAAGTCTGGAATGGGGATTCTCACTTTGAGATGATCTTGAGATTTAGAGACTTCCAAATTTAGAGATTACCTCTGATCCTCTGACAGTGACACAAGATAAGGGAGTAACTCACAGGCAATTCTTATTTTTTAACTCAGTTCTTACTCATGTGCTATTCTTACCAAAGTCCCTAATAACCACAGATATGTCCCGCAGATCAAGCTGCAAAATTGTTCCTTTGTTTTTCTAGTTCCTACTCTAAAATCTGATGCATGCAAACTCCTCATGTCACACTTCATGCATGGCACAGGACCATCTGTAGGTGAAAATCCTTCCTTCCCCTCCCAGCAGTGGCAGAAGCACACACTACTGTTTCACATCCTTGATTTCCAAGCATGCACTTAGAGCATAAGACCAGGAGTTATCCAGCTTTTTCTGTGAACAGACTTGCTCAAAGGAGACCATGCCAGGAATTTTTAGCAGTGCAGCCCAGAGGAGGCTCCTGTCCTTACCTTTGCTGGGCTGCTTCTGGTCTGACAGCAACATGCCAGCATGGAGGGAAGTCCTGCCCCATTCCCCATGATTCAGCATCACATAATCCCAAAATCAACAAATTTCCAAACTGCAACACATCTCAACCTTCTTTTGTCACTTAGCAGAATCATGGAGGTGACCTCCATCAGAGTGTCTTGCTGCCACCCTTCCTCACAACAGCTGAACAGTCTTTCCAAGTGCTTGGTAGCAAATTAAAACACTTTAATTACACCATGACAGAATTAACTTCTGTGGAAGAGTGCTCTAAAAAAAGCATATAAATGAAATTAATTTTACCTGCAATTTACTTTTTAAATGCATGTTATTTTTAAGATATTACTACTTATATACAGAACATATCAATACTTTTATCTTATTGCTTTGGAAGTCCTTTTTGCTACACCAGCACTTGCTTTAAAATTATCTGTAAGACTTATCATTGCTAAAACATATTCTCAAACCAACAATGATCATACAGCAAACTGAAATAAAAATCACTCTTTGCTGCTGCTATGCATTTAAATGTGTAGCTGATTTCACTGGCGGAACTTTAAACTCTGTTTTATAGTATATCACTCGATTTTAGTACAAGCATTTATCAGGCACAGCTCTGAAAATGTTAAGTCAGACTATGAAAACATTGTCAGTGCTTTTTTTAGTAATAAACCCCACGCTTAATCTATGCTTTCATGTTACAGTAATCTATGTATCAATCTATAACCTTCCAGCTAAATGCACTAAGTAGATTAAGCTCTGATTGATTTGAAATGTTTTTCACTATATTATCAAAAGTCTACAGATCAGCATAAATACATCGAAGAAATTCTTTCTCCTTTGGCAGATTTACAAAAGCAGAGCTTAACTTGAATTGAAATGAACTTCTGCATTTTTCCAGGGCAAAAAGCCTGTCAAATTTACTCTAGATCTGCTGTGCTTCTGGACTTTGGAAAAACCTGTGATTCTTGTCGTAACAGGAGTGATGACATTGTGAAGAAAAGTGTCCCCCTGGGCTTGCCATGCATGTGAAGTGCCAGGGGTCACCCCAAAGGGTGGCACTGCTCAGAGCTCACTGTGCAAGCAGCTCTTGAAAGGGGAGGGGGGCATTGCTGTTGGTGTGCTCTTGCCACGTGCATAAAAGTTGTTAAAAGTCATCTTCCTCAAATAGAAAACACCGAGTTTTACTCTCTGTGCTGCATTTAGGGGAAGTGAGAGGCAGGTTGTGAGCTGTCACAGGAACCCAGCGAGGAGGCTCTGCTGTAGCTGCCAGGGGTCGCAGAACTTCAGCAACAAAAAGAACATGGGAGGGAAGAGCAGTGTGCTGAGCTCTCTGAGATCCTGATTGTCACTGCTCCTTTGCAGACTGTCTGCTGGAGCTGGCTGCACAGATGGAGGCAGGTTTCTGCATATGCTCACCACTCATCCTGGTAGCTCGCTGAGCCAGCAGCACTGCAAACAAACACGGGGCTGAGCATCCCACCCAGCTCGGCTGGGGAGGTGGGGAAGGCACGGCCACAATCCACAGCAGCAATGGGTCAAGGGCAAAATATTAGTCTTGAGGTGGCACAGTTCAGTCTTTGCCAAGTTTTCAAGCATTTCCAGTCAGGTAAGTTTGGATGCCAAATGTTGTCCAAGTTTATTCCACTGATGATGTGGCATCCAAGAAAAGGAAAAACAAAGGTGATAGTGTGTTCACAGAATATCCCAGGTTAAAGCTCACTGGCAACAACAACTGGATTCTCTTGGTGTCCACTGGGGAGGTGTGTCTCATTTCTCAACTGTCCTTATCCATTTATCCCCATGAATACCCAGCTTCTCCTGGATCCTGCTCCATCCATCCACGCATGTGGAGAGCTGGTGTCCGAGCACTGCAGACCCAACACCACCATGGTCTCACAGCTTGTTCCAGCACCTGGCACAAGTCCTCAGTCCTGACACCAGTCCCAGCTTCACCTCCATGAGGATTGCACAAGTGATGACAAGAGAAGGAGCTCAGCTCACACAGTTCAGCTCTGGATTTGATTTTGGATTCCCATTAGCTGGGAATGTTTAAATCAGGCTTTCCTGTGGGATCTTCTACACCTTGCTTGTGAAATAAGAGAATATTTAGTTCAATATTAACTGCATTAGGACACGAAGTGACATTTCCAAATCCTAATTTCTTTCAAGCACACTCCCAGTGTACAGCAGGTTCAATGGTCCTAATCTGCCTCGTGCCCCACAGGTTACAGAACCCGGCTTGGGATAAACAGACTGTACTCCATCAAACATTAATTTCTTACCCTAGCACATTAACATAAAGTTAACAAGCAAATTCATTATAGAGGGCAAACCTGAAAGTCAATGTCAGCCAAGAAATTGCCTGAGCAATCCTGTAATTGAATAAAAATATGTGTCAGCAAAACAAGTGTCATCCTGGGCTTGCTGGTGTGCTCTGAGTTCACAGGCTTGACAAACTCCTCTCAGTGTGGTGCTGTGTGTGAGACTCTGCAAGGAGACCTGATGTTCTAAATGATGTTTATCAGCCACATATGGGTAGTAGTAGTAGGCACATTTGACCTACAGAGTCAAACAGCCTGCCCACAACTTCACCAGCAAATTAAAAAATAAAGTGAAAGAAAATTAGCATTTGATAACTTCTTAGCCACTTCTCTGGTTACAAAGTGCTTTCACAGCACAAGGAGGACATTTACTTGCAAATATGCTGTATTACAGTAGAAACACGTATTTAAATATAAAAAATAATACACCCCTATCAGATTTTTCCACTGATGTGTTTGATGAGTTTGTACACTGATTTATGGTATCAGCATATTTGGGAGCGGAAAACAAACTCATTTATTTTAACTCCCTTATTTCTGAGTCCAAGGGCCCAGGTCTAGCTGTGATAAAGACCAATGTAAGTAGTGATTCCTATTTTTATGACAATTAACTGTTAATGGCATGTTGTCACCTATTCTGTTCTATTAAGCCTCAAGAAAACTGTGAGCAGCCAACAGGACATAGTTAATAGATGCATCTGGAAACTTGCTCTCTGCAGAGGTAAGAAAACCTTGGTACTATGCTGGGACCTGTGGGAGAAAGTGTGACTTTAGAGGGAAGCTATGTCACAGGAAAGAGGAATAAGGAACTGCTGGCAGCAGCATTAGCCAGCAACAGAGAGAGGGATGCANTTTTTATTCTGATATATTTGTTTAGAAGTTTAAAAGCCTACAGCAACCTCCAATAGAACTGGGGGTGGTGAGGGTCCTCTCCTAAGCTAATGAGCTGTTGAGATCACTTTTGAAGCAGCTGCTCACAGACACCTAAATGGCCATTTGCCAGCTGAAAGGATCAAAGAAAAGCTGAGCTCCAGAAATGACCCTCCACCCTGTCAGGCCCATTTTCACAGAGAAGAAACCAATTACTGGGGTCTGCTTTCAGAAATTTTTTTAGGTGGCAAGATCTGGGCAGCTTCCAAGGCCCACCTAGTTCTGTGGAAAACAGCTGATCAAGTGAAATTGTTTCCTCACTTTCTCCTTTGAGATAGAACCCCTTTCCCTCCCCATTTCTGTCCTTTTCTGTGATTTGAAAACTCGCACGTCCATGAGTGATTGAAGGTGCCATTAAATAAAGGAGCAGTTCTGTTCGTTAAAGCCTAGTGATTGATTACCTTTGGACTAAGGGAAAGAAAACAGCCTGAAAACAGAATTCTTACACCATTTCACATTATTTCCAGTCCAGCACATCAGGCACGGTTAGAATACCAGGTTTTCAGCTCCATGGTCCACCAGTGCCCAGAAATGTGATGCTGGATGTCTAATTCCAGCAAGGTCTGTAATTCTAGAGTGTAATTTAACTCATAACTAACTGCTGGCCTAAATGTTGTGTCCTACCTTCATACAGCCAGTCGCTGAGCCCATTGAAAATAACACCTTCCTTTCCTGTGGAGACCACTCGGATGGCTTGTTTCCCCACATGGGCACAGTAATAGATGTTATTCTCAAAGATAAATATCTGATTTGAAGGGAAAAAAAAAACAAAAGAAAAAGAGAACAGCATTAAGCAGTGGCTCCAGCATAAAATGTTGCATTTTGCTTTTACAATAATTGGCAGCACAAAATCACACATCACAGTTTTATGGCATCTTTTGTCAAAAAAAAAAAGGGATTTCCACAGCTTGCTTCCAATGCCACCAGTTAATAGAAAGATGCTAATTTACAACAAACTGAAGCTTTGGTGCTTTGATACAAGCTTTATTTCTCTCACTCCTGTCTTAATTTCAGATATTGAACAGTTCAGTTAGAGGGCATGAGATGAAGAATGCCATTGCTCAGGTTTTGAGACTTGTTAGAGGTATTGCTGTGAAATGCTCCTGTGAATCAGGCTCCTTATTTATGTGTTTAAATGCTAATCAGGAAGGAAAGCTTTAGCCAGCCAATAATAAAAATATTGTTCCATGGCATCAGTCTTTATCACGTGGTTAAACTGTTCTGTGTTCCTCTGTCATGGATAGCACATTCCTGTCCCCTCACCCTGAAGGGAAGCACATCTTGCCCCAAGTAGAGTCACAGAATCACAGAACCACTTGGTGGTAAAACACCCTTAAAGTCTTTAAGGTCCCTCCCAACCCAAACCATTCTATGATTCCAAGATCACTGAGTCCAAGCATTAACCCAGCACTGCCAAGCCCAGCCTCCTGTCAGGGAATTGTGGAGAGTGATGAGGTCCCCCTGAGCCTCCCTTTCTTCAGCTAAACCCCAGCTCCCTCAGCCACTCTTCACAAGTCTGGAGCTCCAGACCCTTCCTCAGCTCTGTTCCCTTCTCTGGACACGATCCAGCATCTCAAAGTCTTTCTTGTGAGGGAACTGAACACAGGATTTGAGGTGCAGCCTCACCAGTGCCCAATACAGGGGAACAATCATTACCCTGGTCCTGCTGGCCACATCATTTATGATGCAGGCCAGGATGCTTTGGCTTTCTTGGCCACCTGGGCACACCTGGCTCATGTTCAGCTGCTGTCAACCAGCACCACGAGGTCCTTTCTCACAGGGCCACTTTCCAGCCGTTCTTCTCCCCAGGCTGTGGCGCTGCCTGTGATTGTTGTGACCCAAATGCAGGACCCAGCACTTGGCCCTGTTGAACCTCACACCTCTGGCTCATTTTGTAGACAGCATCACATTTGCTGCCCTCCAGTCACCTGGCCCTCCCCAGTTAGCCAGGACTGCTGGGAAGGGTGGGAAGTGGCTCAGGGAGCACTTCTGCCAGCTCCCAGTAGCCTTGGATGGATCCCGTGCAGTCCTGTAGATTTGTGTGTGACTAAGAGGTCACTGACCCTTTCACCTCATGGGAGCTTTATTCTGCTCCTCATCTTCATCTTTAACATATTTTTAAACTCTATTCAAACTGAAAAGATGTACTGAACAGGCAAGAGATTTAGACTGAAATGCAAAATGTTAATATAATTTAGTAGACATTTATAGATGGGTTTTTATAAACTTGAAGATACTGGAATAAATGTTATGTATCTTTATTGTGATACTAGAAAGCAATTTCTCACATTATGAAAAGACAGAATTGGGAAAAATATTTGCTTTCATCTTCTGTTTCACATCCTATTACAGTATATGTTTCACCCAAAGATAAGCTGGAAACATTCCAGAAGAAAGTATAGATCTTAATTTAATTTTGGCAGGAGTTATAGCAGGTTTGCCTGAAAGTAAAAATTATTACTGAAGCTGTAGATTGCTCTTCTTCCTTCTAAACTAGGAAAAGCTGCATTCACTGAATAGATTTGGGATGTAAAAATACATTGTGGAAGATACTACATTCTCTTTCCTACCTTGAATTTTAGTAAACAGAGCAGCCAGATAAGGGATTCCAAGTAAAGAATTTTATATATTAGCTAATCTGCATATGGGGAAGTTGTTGAAGTTTAAATGTGCATAAAAATTATGAAGACTAAGCAGAATAAGATACTCAGGGTCCAAATAAATCCAAATCTCTGTGTCTGAGTACTAAATGTGCTAAGGGGTACTTGGGTAAAAGCTCTTCTGTGAGAGGCACACAATCAAGTGGATATATTCAAGTGATGCAACCCTCCCCTTGCCCAGATTTTTCCGGCAAAATAAGGTTTGCAATATTTTGTACTACAGTCAGTGTTTTATGAGTTCACAGGGAAAATAAAGAAAGTGGATTGACAACCTGTTCCCACCCTTCCCTTTTAAAGTATTGCAACATTTCCATCTTCACTGTCTGATCTTTCAAAGCTTCATTGCACTCATCAGGCTGTGTGAGGTATCTGGTAGCTGCAGTGGAAAAATAATATACTGCTCTGACTTCAACCTGTCTCCCAGATAATTCAGAGCCAAACTGCAGCACCTCATGGAGATTTAAAAATTATCCTCCTAACTACAGTGCCTTGTACCCTAAAAACGTCAACCATAATCACAATAAAGGATAACTGAAGCAGCTCAAGGAAGATTTCTGTGTAATGTATCTTATAAATTAAGAAAAAGCATTTGGACTTCTGTTATTCATCAAGACAGAAATGTCTTTGGATTACCTCACATCCCATGTTAGAAACATATTTGAAGTTATTGTGAAATACTTGTGTAACTATGTTTGCTGCTTTGTTTTCATGGCATCAAAGCAGTGCTTTCTATCATATGATCAATCCTGTCAGATAATTAGAGGGTAAGGAATTTTAGTAAAGAAAAATAGTAAAAATATGTACAGACATCACTTTTTACATTACTTTATTCCAGCTTTGCATAGCACTCCTAGAAAAATTTAAAATGATTACAGAAGGGATAAAGCTCAGTTTTATTCCTCTCTGTACAGGAGATATAGAGCAGAACATAAATTTCTGGTGTCTTCTTTTTGGTGTGCATATTTGAGCAAGACTTTAACTCAAGACTTTAACTTTATTCTTGCAATATATGTGCCTTAAAATCCAACACTGAACACAACTACTGGCATGGAAACCCAAGCTGTGCTAAGTCAGGAAGAGCCCTGTGTTGAATACCATGTCCCTTTTCATCATGACACATTCAACAGAGAGAAAAGAGAAGATGTCTGAAAGAAGTAAGAATGGAAATATCCATACATAGAAACAGAAATTGCTAACTCTACAGAAAAAAAGGAAGACATAAGTTCTACAAGATAATGGACAGACACAGAATACAAGGAAAAATGTATTTTCACCATTTTATTTCTAAAAAACTACAGGCAAACCAATGAAAATAGAATATTTTTCCTAATGAAATCAGAATTATCATATGGAACTTCTTGCCACTGGATTTAGCGGAAGACCTCTCTCTCTGCTGGGTGTTTTAACAGATGCCCAAAAGATTAAACATTTAACAAAAATAACTGGAACATTTGAGGGGATTGAGGAAAAGTTTGGGGTTTTTCAAATGCATTTACTTAATCCTAGGATAATAAAAATCACTGGAGATTTTGCTGTTGGCTTTATGTGGCTCAGAATGTAACTTTCAGCTATAACCCCTTTAGCCTCAGGTGTCAGCACACCACTAACTCCTGTGGTCTGGCAAGAAATCTCTGCCCATTTGCAACTGGTGTTAGAATTCATTGCCCCAAACCACTTGACATCCTTGCATGACACAACTAAAATTGGAGAAAAAAAGATGAGGCTGCTTGGAGCACAAGCATGAGACAGGAAAAAAGTCAAAGCTTAAATATCCAGTAAGATAAATTTATACAGTAGGGTAAATATTTGATCTAACAAAAAATTAAACTTAATTCACTTCAAACATACAAGAGGCTTAACGACACTGATTGATTCAAGTATTTATTTAAAATCTTTTTGCAACTGCTTAAGAGTTTCTAAAATAATACTCTCTATCAAACTGACCCAGAGTGGTATTCAGCAATTATGCTACATTAATTAAAATATTGGTACTTTTAAATGACTAAATTTATGGATCTTTTCAGGAATATAATTTAAAAAACTCCTTAAGACTTAAAAAGTCCCAGTGACCAACTATTCTGAGTAGGTGAACACTACACCTCCTTTTACAGTGGGTCAACTCACCTTCCTTCCAGCCAAAGAGGTGAGTGAAATTCCTACTTCTCCATAGATCAAAAGAAAACAAATCCATGCACACTAATCTGCATTTTTACTGCTCCTATTTATTTTCCATCTGTAGGGTGGCATTCTAAGTTTATGTTCTCTTTACCCCACAATTTCTAATGTATAACTCATCAACTGAATGAGCTGCATCACTCAAATTTCTCATAGAGTTAATACCTGGATGCTTATTACTTTAGACTACTAGCACATTGAGAAGTGTAAATGTTTCCTACACAATAAAAGGCACCTTTCCACACTGCAAGGAGAGCCCACAGGATTTATCTGTGACAGAATAGGTAACATGGAAAAGTTGGCACTTGGAGAGATTAACAAGAACTGGCCTTCATGTACAGACAGGCACCAAGCCTTTCCTTGACACTGAGTGCTGGTTTGGCTGGGGTAGAGTTAATTCTCTTCGCAGTGGCTGGTACAGGGCTGTGCTTTGGATTTGTGCTGAGCACAGTGTAGATAATACAGAGATATTTTTGTTATTGCTGAGCAGGGCTTACACAGAATTTTCTGCTTTTTGTGCTTTTTTTGGTGCATTTTTTTTTTTGCTTTTTGTGCTTCCCAGCACCCCAGGATAGGGTACTGGGAATATGTGAGGAGACACAGCCAGGACAGATGACCCAAACTGACCCAAGGGTCATCCCAGACCCTAAGGCATCATGATCAGTGTATAAAGGGGGGGAAGAAGAAGGAAGAGGGGAACTTTTGAAGTGATGGTGTTTGTCTTCCCAAGTCAATGACACATGTGATGGGGCCCTGCTCTCCTGGAGATGTCTGAGCACCTGGCCAGCTATTGAAGCAGGGAATTAATTCCTTTTTTTGCTTTGCTTGTGTGCACAGCTTTCTCTTTCCCTATTAAACTGTCTTTATCTCCACCCATAAGTGCTCTGGGTTTTACTCTTCTGGTTCTCTCCCTGATCCCACTGGAGCAAGCAGCTGTGTGGGGCTTGGCTGCTGGCTGGGGTTAAATCATAAAACCCTGTTTTGAATTCAAAATCAGTTCAATCTTCCTTTAAGGCTTAAAAAGACTAAGCACAAAAAGGAAGACACAGTGAGTGGGGAAATAGAACTACAAATGAAGACACTATTCTCTCCTCATCCAACACGATGTATTTAATTGTTTCTTGGTTTTAATGTTAAACCATTTTTTTTCTCTTTCTGCTCTTTTGTTGGAAAACCAGTTTACCTGAGAGCATATTCTGAATAACAAAAATAGAAACAGAATATTTTTAAAACTTTTTTGCACCACTCAGAAGGACTTGTATTTATTTTGCAGAATCAGTAAACAAAAAAATCTATGAAAAGTTACAGACCTGCCACAAACTGAGCCCATCAGGGACACTGCTAGGGCATCTGTAAAAAGGTATTTGAAAAAATCTTGGGCTTATATATATGTGAGAGGAGTGAGAAAATGTGAGAGAAACAGCCTTGCAGACACTGTGGTCAGTGGATGAGGAGGGGGTAGGAAGGGAAGGTGTGGTTATTTTTGCTTTATTTCTGACTCTCACAATTCTGTTACAATTAATAGAAAATTATCAAATTGATTTCCCCAGATCAAGTTTGTTTTTCCCTGATGGCAACTGGCAAGTGATCCCCCTGTCCTTAGCTCCACCATGAGATTTTCATAGGATTTTCTCCCCCAGGCCCACTGGGGAGGGGGAGTGATAGAGCAGCTTGGTGGGCAACCCACCACAATAATCCCACAAGGGGATTTAAGTCCCTTTAATCAAGGACTTTTTAAAAAACTCTTCAGCATAAGATACTTAGAATAGTCTGACTCCTGTTCATTTTCTTTTGGGTTTCAATGATAGGAATGGTTTGTGCTGAACTGTGTATTAACTATCTACATATTTATATGGTGTTATTAATCACATTGATCAGAAAGTCTCTGGAAAACACACAGATTTATCTTACCAATACATTCAGGAAGTAGAAAAGTATTATGTCTTTACTTATATGCTAAGTATGCTGAGGTCTGTAACAGAGCCACAGCTTGTAAATGGGGTTTGGAAATGTCAGATCATGGACACAAGGTTTTGATCACGATCAAACCCTTCCTGGAAATGCACATTCAGAAAGATCCCTCCCTTCTCTCCACCATTTATAGTGCTCTCTAATTCCATCCAAATATTTTGGAAATATCCCTTCTTAAGCTGGTTTTGTTTCTATGCTGCCATATGAAATTTGGGAGCTGAGAACTGAGAAAGTGAAAAGCTGCAAAGAGAGAGATTCCCTGCTGTTTGTTTGAGTTAAAACCTGTCTGTACCACCCAGAATTAGCCTGAGCCTGTCCTCATCCATGTAGCATCTTCAAGCAGATACAATAATTGTGTTTTCATTTTGTGATATTGAGGAAGTGTGACAAGAATTGTACCAGAAAGGTCTTGTCATTTTGCAGTTACTGCTCTTACATCTACTTCAGCAGAAAATGTGTGATCAATTCAAAATCAGTTCTACAGCTTGTTGCTGATTGATTATGCATTATTTAACGAATACTCTGCCAATTTCTTCTTTTGAGCCTCATAAAATGCAAACTTTGATGTTCAAATAGCTGTCATTAATGTATTCTGTCATTAGTGTTTTTCCTAATGCATATGATGTGATTACACCAGCTCTTATCAGTTCTTCAAAAAGGGTGATAAAATCGTGAACTGCTCCTCACCAGTGAGCTTGCATAATAAGATCTAGTATTTTAATTAGACTTTTCTTGTTGCCATTTAAATATAGTTTGATAGCAGGTGATAAAAAATACAAGACTAAAACCTTTAAAATATTTTCATTCTCTCCATCAGTTGGTTCATGTTCATAATTTAGGAGAGACAGATAACAATTATGATGGAGGAGTGAGATAAAGAATTTTTAAATCAACTTTTTTTCTTCACAAAATGAAAATGTCATTATTAAGACCAGTTTAATTACACAATTAAACTATTCCACCCAATCAGAACATTGCAGAGAATCACATCTTAATAAATAATTGACAGAAAAGGCTACCTTTGCAGTTTTTCATACCAAGGTTTGTTTTAATTCAAAGTAAGAAATTCACTCCTTAAGACACCAGAGATTTAGAAGACATAGCAGTTTCTGAAGGTATGCGACAAAGAGATAAAACTTAGTTTAATTCGAATTTACCTTGCCCAGAAATAGGCAAAGGTAATGTTTACATCAAATAATTCTCAGAATAATTCTGCAGGGAAACTTTCAGGACAGAGAAGCTGAAAAAAACCCAGGGGACCACTACAGCCAGAGAATACAGAAGTGGAGATGGATGCATATAAGAATCATGCTGATTGAACACATCATGATGAACACATCAAAACCAATATTCATGGCTCATCACCGGGGATGGAAGACTTGAACACATCTGATTGTAGTGGTGTAAGAGCTCAGCTGCATGGAAATCAGTGCAATGAAAAGAAATGCAACTGCTTGTGCAAGGGAAACCACCAGAGTCACTGCAAAAATCAAACAAAAAAATCTGCTGCCTCCAGAGGCCTTGATTGCATATTTGGGAAAGGAAGTGTAGAAGAGTCACCACTAGTAAATCATGCAAATCTCCTGATTTTAGCCATATATTGGAAACTGCCAATATACCTTGTAAAATAAACATTACTAACTTAATTTTGCTCTCATTGCATGTGATCAACAAAGCGACCAAAATGCCAGAGAGAATGGAAAAAGCATTCCTTCATGTCTATAAATAAAATAAAGAAACATTTCCTATCTCTGTGAGCAGTGTCCAGAGCTCTGGAACAGAGTCTTAAGGGCTCCCCAGAGAGGGTGTGGCTCTTCTGGTCTGAAGGTGACTTCTCTCTGGGGCTGGGTCAGCAGCACAGGCACAATAACCCAGGAGGTCTCTGGAGGGCATTTGTCCTGACACAGGTGATGAAGGAGCTGATGAAGGGAGATGCTCTGCTGGACCTCACACTTTCAAACCAGGAGAAATTGCAGGGCGAGGTGAAAGCTGGGAGCAGCTGATGCTGCACACACCATGAAGGTGATGTGATGAGGTGATGAAGTTCATCACATGAAGTGATGAAATTCAGGATCACAAGAGGAAATATGGCAAGAAAGGAATAAAGCCCTAGAATTTAGGAGAGCAGACTTTGGCCAATTCAGAAACATGCTTGGAACATACCCCATTTGGAGTCTCTCTTAGAGTTTTTTAGATCTTCTAGGTTTAAATGTCTTTAGACAATCCAAAATTGTCAAAACTAACACTCAAGATGAAATCCCACATAATAGACTAGAGAAGTAATGGCAGATTTCTATGATACATGGAGATACATTGAGACACATTCCCCAAATTTTTCCTTTTAAACAGGGTACATCAGGGGGTTTTCCTTCTTGATTGTCTCAGCTTAAGTCCTTCAGTGCATTAATGTTCTCCTCAGTTTTCTACAAGTTTTTTTATATTTTTGACATTGCATCGTTACAGATGCTGTGCATTTCCATTTGTATTCTGTGAGCAGGGTAGACCACAACATGCATGGATTCTAATCCCACCTACAGACTGCCAAAGTACAGCCAAATAAACAGTTATCACAATTCTGGAGATTTAAAAATACATGTTTCAAAAAAGATGTGATGTCCTATTTTCTGTTCTTCAGGGAAGAAAAGAGGGTTTGTTTCACCTCAACAAAGAGAAAGAACCATGTCTGCCTGTATTTCATTGCCCTGTATTCTAATGGGGTTATTTCAATTTATAACTGACTGCCTTGTTATATAAAAGAATGTAATAGTAAATGTACCATTTAGTATGGAACTCTGCCTCTGCTTTTAAGTTCTGCTTGATGGATTATCGCGTATTCTATAACCTAATATCTCTGATGGTTATGTAGGGCTTGACTATAAATTAGATTATTTAATGTGAGATGATACAGTGTTCCATTTAAAACACTTTATTGTGTTACAGAAAGAACACCTGACTAAGAAGAGCACAAAGATTATTTGTGTCAGCATAAAGAAACTGGCAATTGGGATTTAGGAATCCTGCAGGTGCACATCCGACCTTGGACAGTGAGCCAGCCAGTGCAATGCTCTTTAATTAAAAGCTTGGTTGTAGAAACACTCAACACCTATTCCAGCAGGTGAGGAGGAGAGCTAACAGGATTTTCCATGAAGTTTCCTCATGGCAGCTTCTGGGGAAGGAAACACCAGCACCACAAGCCAAGGTGAGACACTCCATGGTCCCTTGGGTGGCACTGCTCAGCCCTGCTTGTGGCATCCCAGTGTCTGATATTTCACCGTGCATAAGCACATATTTCAAAGGCCATCATCCACCAACCACTGATTTTTAAGATGCCAGGAACCCTTATGCACAGACAAGAAGATTCTTCTGGCAGTTAGATCTCTGAAATGGAAACTGCCCTTAACAAAGAAAAAGGGCAATATCCATAAATCTCAACTGAAATTCAAGAAATTTCTGTAAAAGGAGGGAATTACTTTCAGTGGTACTGACCCAATGCTGGAGTGTTTTCCTGCTAGGAATATTGTACTGCAGCAGGTGAGGAGATCTGGTAACATAAAAAGGAATTCAGTACTTTCCTTCTAGAGGAGCAAGATAGTGAGTTCCTCTAAGCCAGTAAATCTATGGATATTTGCATTTCTTGTAAGAACACACTCAGTTTCCTTAATGCAGACTGTGACTGTCAGTGACATTTAATACATCAATTCTGTAAGTCCATCCAAATGTAGGAATCTATTGCTACCTTCTGCTAACTTCATCCGAAAACAAAGTGACATAAAAGAAATCACAGAGGAAGCCTGTGGCAGTGTCTCACCCCCAGGGGAAATGCCTGTATCATCCTATGTTTCATATTTGGGTGTAAGGACAATTACTTTCTGATTTATTGGTGACACTTCTATGGCAAATAATCAATTTCATTTTGTCCTCTGAAATCTTTCATGCCCACAAAAAGATCTTATTTTAAATAAAATTACCTACATATTCCTTAAGTAACATTTATTGCAGCAGCTTCAGTTATCCCAAATATCTTTTGCCACCTGTGGAGATGCAGTACCAAGGATGCTGGGAGGGGAAGAGATGTGACCATTTCCCAGCAAAGAACATAACACTGACTGTGCCAAAGCCTTCCTTTGGGGAACAAGGACCCAACACCAAGCCCAGGGGTGACAAAGCAGTGACAAGGATGTGCAAAGTTAAACATAGGACACTGCTGCCACTCTAACCAAAGAGAGAGCATCAAAGGAATAAAACCCCAGAAAAGAAAAGAAAAAGAAAACCTAAACACAACACTTTTTCAGTGGAATTATTTGAATAAAGTGAGGGGAGAGGGGAAAGGAGCAACCTGTCCAGATGTTGAGTGTGTATGCAATATATCTTACTGACATTTCCCTAAAAATCATAATCTGACACTCGAGAAGGTGATGAGGAGATGACACATTATTATTCTGCTGAAATTCTTGCTTTTTCAGAGTGCAGGGACCATGTTAAAATTGGTCTGAATATCCCTCACTATGCTTAAATAGGGCTTGCATAGATTTTGGGGATGTGGGGGAGAGGGAGAGAGGGCAGAAGTCTTTTTTCTCCAACTAGCAAGATAAGCAAGCCAGAATAATTACATACAGCAGAACACAACTAAATATTGATTCAGATGTCATTGCAAAAAGAAAAGGTGAGGGAACAACAGCCTGAAAATAATGATGCAGAAATCTATGAAAGAATGGTAGAGACAAATAGATCTACAGCAATTATATACAAAGCAGTTCAAAAGCCCTGCTGGAATAGGAACAACAGCAGATGATTCAGTGCCTCCTGTGAAAATGATCCTTTTCCCTTGATATCAGTGCAGCCCTTCTGCCTGGAACTAAGCTGGCATGACAGGCACAAATTCAGGCAGGGAAAAAAAACTCCTAATTAGAGGAGTCACTCCAGTTTAGTTCCAGGTGTCATCACTTAACCAGCTTTTTTTTTTTTGCATCTAGATATCCTAGTTGGAAAAACATTGTACTACAGCATTAAAAAAAAAAAAAGAAGATAAGGGAGATGGATAGGTTCTGGTCATGTGCAGCAGGATCTATCATTCAAATGTTTTATATGTTAAAAAAATTCAATTATTATCTTAATTGTATTGCACTTTTTAAAATAGCACTGTTTATGACAATAAGCTGTTTACCAGCATCAGTACTCGCTGTTTGAAGGCACCTGCAAACCCCTAACATGGTAGAGGCTGAAATAATCACTCCATTTTTTTCCCCCTGGCATTTGCTTTTCCCTGAAATAGAGATTTCTTATTGCATCTTCTGCACCTGCTGTGAAACTTAACTTCTGTTGCCTTAGAACCAATTATAAACTTGATTGCAGCACAATCTACAAGAATAAGACATGGTTCCTGCTCCAAAAAGAGTTGACACTGAAAAGGCTTATTGCCTATGAATGCAGGAAAAACCTGTTTTGACCCTTCTTTGGGGCTTCAGTAAATGCAAGGACATAAAAAACTTCCAGCAACCTCAGTCTGCTTTCTGTATGTTTTTGGTACTGTGTATAAACAGTAATAGACTGACTGGTCAGAAGAACCTTAAAAAAAATGTTTCTCTTTGTAGAAGAATAAATAATATGATCTATGAGAAAGATGTTTTTAGAATTATAGCTGCTGCCTCTAAAGTTGTGCAAAACTGCTTCTCCCAGCATCTGATGTGCCACCATTACCATTAATATCTGTCAGGATGGTTACAGATTCTGATTTTGAAAAAAAAAAAAAAGAAAATAGCAGCACAACAGAAGTGCTTCTGCTTTGGATATTGGAGTTTAACAGCTCCTGTGAACTGTATGTAGTGCTGTCAATGCAGACAAATATTCACTGCATTTTATCAGAGCAGGCCCCCTGCTTCCTCCTTTTTGGCAGCAGGGCCCATGGGCATTCCTAGCTTGTCCCTAATGCACATACTTTGAACCTGGATGTGCTCATTTTGGGATGACTTAGATAAAATCCTCCTGAAAGCTTTGGGTCTATTGGATTCCTTGGGCACCTCAGTCACAGACATGCACTGGACAGCCTCTTACTCCTGAAGCACTCCCTGACTGTGCTGCCAGGAAAAACAGCAAAGGAAACCTCTTCACACTGCACTTACCTTTCTTGATGAATAGACAGGTCCAGGCCTGTCAGCCACACGTTTTATGAAGCTGAGTTCAGGATCACAGACACTATTAACTTTTCTCTTTGATACTGTTGGGGCAAATGTACCACGGGAACATTACTTGAGCTCTTGGCATGTGGGCAGAGCCTTGGAACATGAGATGGAACATGATGAAACTGGTAAAATATTCCAATAAGATCAATTAGCAGAAGGTTTTTATTTTTTTTGGTGGCAAAATCAGAAGTGCAGAAGTGGGTAGCTGTTGAGTCATAGATGGCAAGATCAGAAAAAGAGAAGAAATCCAAGGAGTGAAGATTCTTGTGCAGATAAGCACACCCAGAACAGGACAAAGGTACAGAATCACACTTTTTTGCAGTCCTGTCATGCCACCCACAGCCTCATCTTGCTGGAAAGTATCACACAAACAGCATAGTACAGTCTGTTCACTAAAAAACCACCAAGCACCACGCTGAAGGCCAGTGGGCTGATGAAATGGAATGCTAAGTGTGGCTTTGGGCTGTCAGTGCACCATGGAAAGGATGGATTTTTCCCATAGGCATTTTGCATAGTCATTTACACCCACCAATAGTGAATACATCACACGGCTATTCCAAGTGAACAGTGTTTTTCACTTATTCTGTTAAGGCATAAATGATGACTCATGCTGTAGGACAAATGAGAGGAGTGAGCCCTTTATTAGCAGCCAGATTTAGGGAATGCGTTCCCTCTTGCATTGAAATTAGTGGCTCTCTTTCTAATGACTCTGGAACTCACACTGGTGAGGGCCCCATTCTTCCAACAGCTTTGTAAGACTTAATTTTTCAAGACTTTGGCTGAGATGAGAGAAAAGCTGAAGCATTTTTCTGAGATGCCAGAAGTGAGAGCTTTTTTGCATTCTGATCTTCTGACAGATTTTCTCTGATCCAATATCTGCCATTATTTAAACAGCTCAGTTGGCATGTATGGCATTCTGCAGGCTAGTAGAAGTCAAGAACCATGCTCTGAGGACTTAATAATCCAAAAATTGGCATATAATTTAATGAGAAAGGACAAAATAAAGCAAGATAAACAGAAAATAGCTCCTGGGAATATTCCACTATATTTTTAATTGCAGAGAATGCACATCATTCAGGCTCCTTCTATTTCAGATTTGTTTCTTTTTTTAATTATTAGACATGCAAGAGAGAAAGGGGTCAGGCACAGCAACCCAAAGTTCCCCTAGGAAGGATGAAACAGAAGCTACAAAGAGAATAAAAATTTTGGAACCAAGCCCTCTTACTCTCCTGCCCTTCCCTTCCTTTATGTTGCCAAAAAAGAACAAACCAGATTTCAAGGGGAAAGCTTTTTTATTTCCTGCAAACTGGGGTATCTTCAAGGTGATGCAAAGCACACTTGCCCTTGGCTCCCACCTTTCCTGGGAGATGCAGGATGAAATTGGATTGTGCCCAGGGGCTGCTGCTGTGTGCACAGGGCTGGCACACACTGGGGATGCTCACTGCTGCTGACCCCCTCAAACCCTCTCAGGAGCCTCCTGGAACCTGGAGCTGACTTGTGGCTCCCAGTTTCTCCCACCCAACACATTTTCCCTCCTTCTCCTGCAACACAACTCAGTGCACAATTAGCAAACACATTCCCACTATCAAATTTTAATAGACTTTAACTTTTTTCTCTGTCTTTGCATCTCCACAGAAGGTGACACAGATTTGCTGGCAATTATATTCTGAGTAACCCAATTAGTCCTGAAATACAGAACAGTGAACACAGTGTGTTTCTAGATCACATTTATTATTCCTGTACAGGTTTTTTTTTTGTTTCTTTTCCCCCTTCTGGCAATTCTCTGCTGATTATTAGATATAAAAAAATTATATTGATGTACGTGAAAGCATGTTTATTTTATAAACTACAGCTACAATTTTATTTCAAGGAAAATGACTGGCAAAGAAAAGGGCAAAAAGGCACACATGTTAGAAGTATGAAAAAGTAATGCTTAAACTACCAGTGAGCTGCTCCTCACCTACCCTGGTTCCAAATGAAGAACAGGAAATAGAGCTCAATCACAAGCCATTAATTTTACATATTTCGAAGTAAAAAAAGACAAAAAAAAAAAGACAAAAAAAAAAGAAAAAAAAAGAGAAAAAATAAGGCATGCAGAACAAATTTGCTGTAGCAAGATTTTCCCAAGATTCATATGGAATTCAACAACCACAGGGATTTTTAAAGGTGCCAAAAAGAAATAAATATAGCATGTACCCCACAGAAGGAACATGCATGAAACTTGATGTCTTCAGGAACTCTTAGGGCTTTGAGCTTTCACTGTAAATTGCTTTAAAAATATGGTGGAAATTGGTATCAGCATCTTCAGCATTAAATTATAATGTTGGGAGTAAAGAAGACTTTTCTTCTCCTGGACTGTGTGTACTCTCCTGTTGGAGATACAATTTGTCTATTTTGTAGGAACATTTTTCCTTCCTATGTGGTTATTTTACTTTGGTACAGAAGGCAATGGAGGCAATAATTGGTCATCTTGGCTTTGGTGTAAGATCTCCTTAGATCTTCTTTTCAAGGGGGAAATTGGGTGCAGCCCTTGAGCTTGGTGAAATGAGCATGGATGTGACAGCAGAGAGCTGTGACCACTGGTGCTGAGGGCACAAAATTCACAGAAAACTCTATTAAAGGAGGGAAGATTCATTATTGGGGTGGAGAACGTGACTAATGCCACTCAATATTAGCTTTTAATTAACAAATGTAGTTTTTGTTATACATTGTGAAATTCTGTTAGATTTAGAGCTAGTGAGCATTGAAGAAAAAAAATGTTTTGGCTTTTTTTGTTATGTCCTAAAGGTATTCCCTACACGTGATGGGAGTATTGAACAATGATGTGAGGTTCCTCCCAGCTGTGTGCAATGAAAGCAAAGAGCTCCTCAGAAGACATTTTGCATAGAGGTGAAGGCTGCTGACTCTCCTCTCTGATCAGATTTTAGGTCAATGACTCTCAAACATAATTTTCCTGATGGAGCAGAGGAAAGAATTTCCTCTTCCTGTATCTGTTGTGTTTTCTTCAACCTGATTTTCAGCCTTGCAATTATATTGACTCCTATTGCTGTTTTTTTAAATCACAGAATTTAAAGCAATCTAGTTAATGACACAGACAAACAGTCCCCAAGAGAGGACTGGGAACAGGAGATATATGCCAGATTTTCTCTTATAATGAGCCTTCAAAGCTCATTTCTTGGTATAAAGCTTCCATATAAAAAAAGATGTTGCCACCTTTTCATTTCTTGTTAGAGTAGAAAGAGAATGTTTGGAATATGGAAAAACTTAATATTGGATTTGCACCAGGAAATGAAGCCAGGGGATCTGGCCAGGAAATACATGTTCTGAAAAATGGGCACATCCAGGATGGCAGTGGCTGAGGGGTAAAATACTGGGGATTTTAAGATTTTTGCAGTATGAATAGCTCCATGAAATATAATGAATCCCTGACAAGTGGTGTGGTTATTTTTTTTTTAAGCAGCTCTGAAAACTTTCCAGGATCCACTTCTAATTCTGTCTATTTTGCAAACAACCACAGGGCAAATTCAGGGCAGCTCTGTTCTAGAGAGAAGCAGTCTCCAAACGGGGCTGCTAATATTAACATATCCCCAGTGCCAAGTTTGCAAGTCTGAAGATGCCCTTGTGAAGCAATGAGATGCTAAATAAATCAAACTATTATCTCTATAATCTGTCCTGTGTCCAACATTGGGAGAAGCAGGTGCATCCTCTCAAAAAGCTTTCATGAAGTGTTCTTTCTCTGCATTTTTAGACACGATTACTTTGCAGAGAACGGATATATTTGGGAATTTTATAAATAAATTACATGATGGAACAATCATAAATAAATGCTAGAAGCTACTACACAGGCTTCAAGAAACTATTCAAAAGAGGAATTATTATTTCTTTACTGCCAAGCAATAGCAGCATGATCTCTAAATTCATTTGCATACTTTTTTTTTTTTCTTACCAGCTGTTGCCCTTTTGGACCCCAACCAGCATACTGAAGCTTTGCATTGCTGACCTCAGGGGGATACAAATTCTGGGGATCCCTGTGAAAAGAGAAAAATAAGATTTCAGCTTCAGAAATGCCCTTGTTTAAGCAGCTGCACACCTGCTTTGGAAATACACCATGAACTTATAAGATGCCTTTCAGCCAGGTTTCAGTAGACTTTTTTTACAATAAGGTAAACACTAGCAAGTGTTGGTAAGATCAAGCATTTAAGTGACAATTTCTGTTTCTTATTAATAAGAAGCTAAACTTATTAGTTTCATTGCTGACTTACCCAAACCTTAAGGATTAGTTCAGGTATGGTAAACAATGTAATTGTATTTATCAACACTGATGGTGTCCAAAAAGGAGAACCAATAATTATATCTTTTAATCCTACTGCCACAAGAAAAATAAAATTTCATCTTCTGCACACAATAGCTTTTTTGCCTCATAAATTTCCTTTGAGTATGATGGCAGAAAAGATTAGCAACTGTATGAGAGCTGATTTGAAGCCTGGCTTCAAAGGGGAATGCTCCTATTAACACAAAATATATATTTTTAGAAAATAAAATCAAAATGCTTTTCTTGTTCTTTCCTCCATCGCCTTCATTTTGTAGCAGAACACAAGTGACACACAGCAAATGCAATATAGAAAAAGGAGGCTTTTTTGGTAAATGTCAAAGCAGCATAATGTCATTTTCTCCCAGCATAGATAGCATTGCCTTAACTGTATTTATACTCAGCACAAATAATTACATTACATATTCTGAAGTCACATTGCAACAACCCTGTGTATCGTAATATGCTGCAAACAAGAACTCTAATAAAGCCTGTATAAAATATGCTTCATTAGAAGATCTCAAACTGCTTGAAAAAGTAAGGGTATTATCATCACTGGTCTACAGACAGGAATAACAAGGCAATTTGAGGCCAACAGCACTGAAAACCAGAGAAAAGAGCCAAACCCTGCCTGGCCTTTAAGCGAAAGGCCTTTTGGCACAGTGTTTTCCAGACCATGTTTTCAAAACAGAACAAAACTGAATGCAATAATCAGCACTAAGTGAATTCTCTTTATTGCCTGTTTGGGGCCAGTGCAGTTCCACAGCTCCTCCAGCTGTGCCCTGTCCCTCCCTGGGCTGCACATTCCCTCTGCACTGCTGCTGGAGCAAGGACAAGCACAGCACCAGCAGGAATGCTCAGAATTGGTTCTGTGCAATCTTTCTGCTGTGAAAAAAATCTCCCATTTCCTCTGAGCTGTTCAAAGGCCAGCCAGAATCAGGGCAGAGCCAAGGTGAGGACCCTGATGGCCACAGGCTCCATTTCTCTTGCAGGTTTGATGGAGATGGGATGAACTGAAATGTGGAGGGAGAGGAAGGGTTTGTTGAGGCACTGACACTTCAGGTCTGAGAGTGTCATAAGGTGCCCAGACAGCTTTTGTTTCTACATGCAAAATGTCATCCACAGCTGCTGCCTGTAGAGCAAAATGGTATCTTTTATTCCTTTTTTTTACCCAGAAGGTGTCTTTGTGAGCAGCCTAAAGTAATTTTTGTAAGGTATGGATAAGAGAACACACAATGCTCAAACTGAGAACAGCCACAAAATTCCCTTTCCTGTAGAAAGATGAGCCACACAACTTGTTCTGGCTTGTGTATTTTAGCTACTTAAGTTTCCAGTCAGCAATGCCTGTTAGGAATCAATCTCTCTGGTTAGCTATCTTGATTATCTTAGCAGACAGTAACCTCTGAGCGTAGAACGAAAAAACAGTGAATCAAATCAAAACCCCCTTTGGGAGAAAAAAATAGCACTTCTCTATTTGTCAAATGAACTATCTAGTTCGTGGGTTATTTTACCCATGGTGAGAAGAGCAAGAAATTACAAATAGAGGGGGAAATATCATCCCTAAATAAACAGATTATACAAATTGTAAGACTTTAAAACTGTAATGCTTCAGGTAACACAGGTGGAGCTAAGGGACAGACATGCCAATTACAGCAAATAATTCAGACCAGAGCACAGACAAGTCCTGTCAGTTCTGCTCACTGCATCATCTTTCGGCAGAGGAAAACTCTAGTACAATGAGAAATGCTGCATAAACCAGCTTTGGTAGCTGATAAGGCAGAAGGAAAAGCAAAAAACTGTGCTGTACACAATAAAAAAGCCAAGTCGTCTTCTCATTCCTGGGTATAGCCAAGGAAAAAGAGAATGGCATCTCCTGAGTTCTTTCTTAAGCTATTTGGTATGGTTGGGATGCTTCTTTTGTAGCAAAGTCTTCTTTGCATCCATCCTCATGCTGTGAGCTATTTTCTACCACAGGCTATAAAAGCAGAATAAGATCCTAGTTTTCATCCACAAATGCTCCTGAGAGATGGACATACTCGGTGTCTTTTGGCTTGTTTCTCATCTTTTGAGGAGAATCTTCTTCCCTGAAGTAGCCACACTCACTCACCCACCTGCAGCAAACTTCAGTACCACGTGCAGGGAGGTTGAGAAGAATCCTGCTTGCCAAGCCTGATCCCTCAGGCTTCAGAGACACTGCAGGAGCTTCCTGGAGCTGGGCTGCACCAGCAGTGTCCAGGGGGACCTGTGCTGTCAGCCAGCCCAAAGGTGCCATGGAAATGGAGCTCACTCCCCTGTGAACCTCACTGTGAAGGATCAAATTCCCACACAACTGTTTGGGCTACATTTGGTGCATGGTCCACGGTGGAATAGGCATGGAATCCTGCTCTGGAAGCCCCAGGAAACTCAAAACCAAATCAATCATCAAAGATATCACAGATAGCTTTGGGTTGGAAAGGACCTTAAAGATCATCTCATTCCAAGCCCCCTACCATGGGCAGGGATGCTTCCCACTGTGCTAGGTTTCTTCAAGACCCATCCAGCCTGGCCTTGAACACTTCCAGGGTATTCTTTGGGCAAATTGTGTCCTAACTGACTATAAATTAACTTCTCTGGGCTATTATATCAGCTAGAGAGAGAAGGAGGAGGAGAGTAGTCTACAGAGCTGCTCTGGGCAGGATGGCCACAACTCCGTGACACTCTCTTTGAGAAAGCTCTTAGTGATCCTCCAGCTGAAAAAACTTTTTGGAGAGCATTTATCAAACACATTTCTAATTAACTCGTGCTTCTCTGGGCATTTAAATCTCCTTTGTTAAATTCCTGTAGGGGAGTCAGGCCAAATGCACACCTGTGTCCCAGGAGCACTCTTCCATTTTATAGTTACATAAATGGGATCTCATGCCAGTCAGCTTCTTCTGGGAAGTACATTATTCCTATTAAGCTAGAGTCCTCCATAGCTGCACCCTTCCTTCTCCTCCAAAACAGCCTGCTTAAAATTCCTCTGTGTTTTTTTCCCCGAATCAATCAATATTATGGGTCATCTCAGCCACTCCAAAGAGCCAGTGATCCTCACAGACCCTCATAATTAGGGCTTGTTTGGATTTGAGCCTGTCCCTTGTGAGCTCATTTGTGCAGGATGCTGGCTTGGAAATGGGCAATTCTGAAGGCAGTCTGTACATCTCTGGCTCCTGGTTTGGATGAAGAAACAGGTTCACTGCGTCCTCACAATATTTTTCACTATTTCCGCACAAGAAAGAATCTTAATCTTAACTTCCAGCCAAAGAAATGGCGAGGCCTTATTAAACTGTTGCCATTATTCCTTCCATCTTTTAAAATGATTGATCTTATAGCTGAGAAGGAAGGGAATAATACACTTTAGACCAGACAGAAGATGGAGCAGGTGCTACATAAACTCTTCCACATTAAAATGACATTGTCTGGACCAGAGGCTGTTTGTCCAGACACAGGCACCATGTTCAAAAAACATTACTGAAGTAATAAATTGAGAAATTTGCTCATTTAAGTAAAGTTTTTTTTGCCAGAAAGTCTCCCCCCAAAATTTCCAAACAAGGGAAGCTCCTGAGTGCAAGCAGAGTGCCGATTGCAAAGTAATCTTTGCTTACAATTGAGCTCGGAACAAGATGTAGAATAAAACAAACTAATCCATCATGTGCTACCTGCATTTAACTTTAAAAATTACTGTGATTAATGAGGAACTTGTTTGAAAGAGTTTGTCCTGGTTTTAGCTGAAATTTTTATATCTGTGTGTTCCCTCTTCTCACATTTTCTCCTAAAGAACATAAATTTCCCTCAGAGAATTCGTGGTTCTCCTTCTGAGCACAAACATGATTACCTCTTCTATATAAAGTTCTTCAAAAGTGACTTAAAAATACCCAGAAATTTTCCACTGTAATTGAGGGAGTGGCTCCCTTTACTTCAAGAAGAATATTTTGCAATGCCAGACTGAAAATGATAAAAGCAGTCAAATTCTGGGCTATGGTATAAGCTGTTGTTCTAAGGTCTGTTCTCATAACTTAATTTTAATTTCAAATATTTCAAATACAGAACAACAGGATTGGTGTGGAAATTCTTTGAATATGCTGCCACTGTGAATAAAAATGCAGCCATTTTCACCCCAGGCTGCTCTGATATGTCCATCCTCTAAAGAAATCATATAAACTATGTATATATGCTTTACTAGGGAAAAAATTTGAACCTCATTATTTTGTTATGTCATAATTTTGAAAAACATTTACTGTGTAATTAGTATGCTAAATGTCAGTTGATAAAAGTTGAAGAAATAGACAGCTACAAAAACATGTGGGGAAGGCAGAAATATCTCCTCTTATTATCTGCATCAAGCCAGCACTGAATATTTTGAAACACAGCAGTCCTAAGGACATCAGCTCACAGTACTTTAAGCATTTTTTATGGTTAAGTATAAAAAGCTATCTATCTATCCAAACTATCTGTCTCAGCACCAGAACTCAATGTCTTCACATCTACCTCTAATAGCATAAAATCAGACAGCACTAAGACAGATTTCTTCTTCCTTAGAAAGAGGGAAAGAAAATAGAGAATAAAATAAAGAACAAATTCGGAAGGGCAAGAAAGAACTGGAAACTTCTTAATATTTAAGAATTTTTGATGTTTGATGTGGAAAAAAAGAAAACTGGAGAAAATCTGCAAAACCAAATAAAAACATGTAAAACATACAGGTTAATTAATAAATGTACAAGGAATCATAGATAAGGATGTGGAGGAAGAGAGAAAGATTTTTAAGAGGCAGGAATTTAATTCCTTGAGTAGCAAACACACAATTTTAATGAGTTGTTTTTAATGACTTGACACAATTAAATGACTTGTTTACTTCAAAATTCACCAAGGAGAAGAGAAGACAGGTGCCATTAAGAAAAATTCTCCCCAGGAGATACAGAGCCCTGCTGAGACTCACAGTGAGACAAAATAAAATATCATACAAATGGGAATAAAGACTTGCCAGAATAGATAATCAAGAAATCAAACTGTTAGAAGATGCAACTAAAACAACCCTCCTGGAATTCTAATAAAAGTGTTTAATTAGATGGGAAAGGCTCTTCCATTCATCTAGGCTCATCCACTATTAAATATTTAATTCTCACTCACACATACACACTTATTTTCCTTACAGCACTTTTCAATGAACAAAAGTAGAAGGAAGTGATGAAAGCAATTTGAACTTATTAATTTCAACTGCAGATGCACATCAGTTCATTCAGCTGCTCTTGAAAACATCAGTGCTCACCAACCAATTTTTCCAAGATGAATGAATTCCTTGGATTTAGCGTATAAAAGCTAAAAAGCAAGGGTATCTAAAACATTTGTCTCTAATTTGGCAATTCTTTTGGATTCAGGCCAACAATATGAGCTCAGGGGTCTTTTTTTTTTTGTTATAGTCTACCTGTACCTGTAACCCCCCATCAATGTAATATTTGGTACTGAGCCTGCAAAACCTTGCAATTTACCAATATCATCCTAAAATCACAGAATCATAAAATGGTTTGGGTTGGAGGGGACTTTAAAATAATTTAGTTCCAGCCCCCCTGCCTTGGACAATGACACAAAAATCAATCACTTGTCAGAAAATGAGTCACCAACTTCCATTGGTAATGGTATAAAATGATGGTAGGGACCTGCCTTTTTAGTCTAAAAAGAAAAGATTTGAAAGTACATCAGAGACTGGTTCACAGCCCTGGGTTGCAGGCTGAAGGGCTGCAAAACATTGATCAAAACCTCTGCATTTTCCCAAGTAAGCACAGTGGAAATGGACCTTGGATACTGGTAACATTACTTTAAAATGATGACATTATCATGTTCCTCATGTGACCCCTCTAAATCACAGAACACAGAGTGAATTTTTACAGTATTTTAAAATGGAACTTTTGTTCCTGGAGTCATATTTTGTCTCCTAAAGAGACAATGAGAGGTGACAGCACTCAGGTGATAAACACAACCACTTAAAGGCAATTTTCTCTTCCCCATGTAATTTCTCTTTTACTTTGTAGATATTTCTCAGCCAGCTTTGACCTCAGCACTATGCAAGGCATGAGGTAAGGCATGAGGATTTACCAGGGTTTCATTAGTATTTATCTACAACAGAGACATGAAAAATTGAAAATCTAAATATTTGAGTGCTGTAAAGAAGGCTAATCAGAACTGCCACTAGCCAAGGATCAGCTATTCAAAATATGGGGGGAAAAATGCAGGTTGAAGAGAAGCAACTTGATAAGCACTGAGATGTTTGTGATGAACTGGGAAGATCGTCTGGATGAGCCTGGGTTGAGTGGGGTTCTTCTGAGCAACTCTGCCAATCTACAGGAAAGGATGTTTGTGATGAAACCTGAGCACTTTCCATCCAGCTGACCTTGTCTGACTTTCAGATGCTAATAAAAATATGGCACCGTGATGTGATGCCTGCAGAGAGCAATATGGGATTATTACTACATAAAATGAGATACAGAAATGATCTCCCACCACCAGAGACAGCAGAAATGCCTCGTTACAATGACTTCACTGGCTGCTAGGTCACACCTCTAATTGGGCAAGAGATTGATTCTTGGGCTCCTGCTCTAAAATAATTTAACAGCCTGTGTTACTTGGTTTTAAACCAAACTAGAATGACTCAGTGTTCTCTGTTTTCTTTTTGAAAACTAAATTTTTGAGCAAATCTTATTTCTTCTCATGCCAGCAGGATAAGGAGATCCTGGAGGTTTGTGTGTAGGTTCTCAGGAGAATTGAAACACCTTTCTAAACAGCCTCTCCCCACACAGACTGTGTCATCAGCAGTTAAAATTAACAAGGCATACATTTATTTGTGCCATTATTTCCATTTTTTATCAGCAGTGATGAGATCACTTTTAAACACCACCACAATTGGGGTATGGTTTGAAAGTGGGTGGCAAAACACTCTCCTTATTCAAAGGACACAACCCCCACTCCAGCTCTGCACTTCTGCCCCACAACAGAGGTGTATGAACCTGAAGTACCCACACAAGAGGGAATGCTTGCATTTGAAATGGGGTTATAACATCTGCCCTCAGGGCTCTGCTTATGGAAGGTCCTTTCATCCCTCTCATCTCCTTCTCGTGTGACTCGGGAAAGCAGCTTCTTCTATTCCAGCTTTATCTCCTCCAATTTCTAAGTGGAGCATTCAGTAATGTCAGAGAAAAAGGTGAAGAGGCACCAGTGACACAGTCTGGGCTATCAGCCAGGTGTTTTATCACCTTTGCCATAAAGAGACTTTCCCAATGGTCACTGTGCCAAAGAAAATTCCGGCTGCAGCATCCATTTTCCATCCAGAGATCCTCTCTTGCTTTCCAAAATATCCCCATACCCTTCTTCTCCATATGTTTTGAGCTCCACAGGGGTTCAGGATGCCCATTTGGAGATAACAATGCATTTTTAGAGTACTAAATTTAGTCAGTGATTACCTGTGGAGGGGTCACAGCACCAACTAGCAAGGATAACAGGGAGCCCCAGGACATGACTAGGGTGCAAGCTGTGGCTTGGATTGCTACATATTTCTCAGAGCTGGGGCAATGTACAGCCCTCAGTGGCTGGCACAGGTCCCTATATAGCCCTTGCTATGTGAACCTCAGCCCAGGGCCCATTAAACCCCACAACAGTGAGGAAATGCCCATAATCTCACAGGTTTGGGTCTTCAAAACTGACTTTTTTTATATGTCCACCAACAAAACAAGTCTGCTTTTTGTAGGATGATCACTCTTTGTGCTGTGTAGTCAAACAGCAGTGCACTGAGAGTTTAATGGGCTGAAAGTTTATCAAAAGTTTATCCCCTAAGCACAGCTAGGACTAATCAAGGCTCACCCTGCAGGGTCTCTGCAGTCCCACAGCAGTGGAGCAAAAACAGCTCCCTGGGGAAATCTGTGTTTCCTGTTCACATCCTGGTGGAAACCCCATCCAGGACCCTGAACATTCGGCCAAAAATGCAAACAAAAATTCCTGATTCTCACTATGAAAATCCACCTGCAATTTTATTCCTGGGAAGGTGATTCATGGAAGCAGAAATTGTGCAGGCTGTGGATAGACAGTGCTATGCACCATCATTTTATAAATTCTCTTTCATCCACCTTATTTCCCTTTTCTGTCAAAACTCCGTACTAACTCAACCTTACTGAGTATGAAGAAGGAGGAATACCCATGCCAAGGAGCTGATTTTTGGTGGTGGCAGTCAGGAAGTGCATGAGCCCTCCAGCAGTGACTGTGGTTTGGAGGCTGACCACAGCCTGGGGTCCAGAGGGGGTTCATTCATCCTGAGGCACAAAAACATTTCCAGGTGCAGATGTTTCTCACCAAATAAAATCACATTTTATTCACAATTTAGACTTTAATAGGAACCCTGCCTCCATTTCAGGGGGTGTTGTATCAGAAAAACACAATGGGAGAGTTTGCTTCAAACCTTTCTTCTTTTCATAAATTTTTTTTTCTTTTTGATGAGCCATAAGCTATTGACCTTTTCTGTAACATAAGGAGGTTGGCTGCTGGGCTTTTCTCTGCTAAAGTGCTAACATTTGTGTCTAACTATTAATTACCCAAGTGCTTTTTTTTTTTTTTTTTTTTTAAGTCATTACTCTAATTCTTAATATCAAATCCTCCCCTCAGGGGACCATTCCTTATTATTATTGCTATACATGGTTTCTAAGATGTCCACCCACATCACAACCGATTCTGGAAGAAAGAAATGTGTGGTAGGAATTGCTTTGCCTACACAAGAAAAGAACATTTCACATTAATAAAAAAAAATGCTGTGCAGTGACCAACACGGGTGAGAGAGTGGCAAATCTCCTGGGGAAATGATATGGTGTTGAGCTGCTGAAGTGGATTTCCTCCCACCAGCACAGCCAAGAGTCCTTCCTGAACTGCCTTCCAGGCTGAGCTGCTTTCAACCTGCCACAGCTTGGAAGTGAGTGATGCTCAAATAGCAGCTTTGCCTAATGAAATGCTGGTTCTTTCTTTTCAAAGAGGCCCAAAATGTATTCATAAGCAATAAGCTGGTATGTGATTTAACCACTATTCCAGTGATTAACAGAGTGTTTAATTCAGAAGATTATAAAAAGCAAGAAGCCAAACAGCTCCATCAGGGCTTGAGCCAAATGCCAGCAAACTCAGATGAAAAATTCCTGTCCACATCAGAGGATGAAAGGTCAAGCTCCATGATCAAGCTACCAAATGTATCCATTCCAGGGGCCATTTTTCTGTTGTGAAAATGCAACTGAAAAAGCATCTGACATCATGAGGATACTCTAATTTATAGTCTGGCATAAAAGCCACCATACTGTGCAGAAGTGCCTTAATTAACTATATAAACTATCTCAAAATGTGATAAAATCTATAGAATGATAATTGTTAGAGAGGAGTAGAATTAGCAGGTTCTTCATAAACTGCAGAATATATTGTTTTACTTATTTAACAAATTTCACAATTTTCATTTTGTTTTACATACCTTTTCATAAAGATTTTACTTCAACCTCTACAGATCATTCTTGGGGGAAAATATTCATCTGCTCTAAGTAAAATTTAATTAGCTGAAAATGGGTTTTATTAAATACTGTACTTTTTCCTCTGAAAATAAAATGTGGGCACTAGTACAGGTTTATAAATGTTAGAGGGAAACTGTGCAGCAGTCTGTACAATAATTATCACATTTTGCCTCCATTGGGTAGGTGTAATTTGTCTTCTTGCTTTGCAGATGGGGACACTGAGGCACAGGATATTTTAGTGCTACAGAGATGATGTGTAACAGGTCAGATCAAAATAAAATAAAACAGACTTGATAAAATGGGCAGGTTTCTGAAGTAGATTCAGTTCCCTGAAGTTCTTTTCTCTATTATTTTAAAAAATGAATCACAATTTCTTTTTACTGTGAACATGGAAATGGGAACATGTGCAAGGGTAAACTTCTTGTCTTTTGAAATATACAACAAGATACATACAAAACTGATTACGTTTTCTCTAATTAAAGTCCATTTCTTTCCTGCAAGTGGCTTGTGGAAAAAAAAAGAAAAGGGAAAAAAAAAAAAAAAAAGAGTTAGGAAGAATAGTGAGAGCTCTGCAGAGAGATCTATAGACATCACTTTGAAAATTTACTCACAGTGAAGCACCGGCTCAGTTCCTCTCCCTGTTATCACTTCTGTGGATCTCCAGCACGTTCTGTGCACTCACTGCACTCCTGGGGCTTCTCTTGAAGTTACTGGGGCTCAGCGTGGGGCACTCGTGCAGGGTTTTACAGACCTGTAAAATCCCTGGCACTGCAGCAGGACGAGCTGAACTCAGCTCCAAGAGCACTCCTGTTATGTGCTCACCATCTTCCTCTGAGCACAGCACATAAATCCAGTAAGAAATGTGGATTCTGATTAGGAGCAACTGTGCACAATTCCCTCCTTCTCAAATACAGAATCAGTGAGGAGTGGGAATAATTGCTGATTTTCTCCCTGATCCTGGTATGAATATTTGGAAGCTCCCACTGACATGTCCCAGCTGGATGTGCTAAGAGCTCTTACAAGGGGGTGAGCACTAATCCCTGACCCTTGGCTGTGTCCAGAGGGAAATAGTTCATAAACATGTTTTATGCTGGCCTTTATTCGGGGGAATGTAAACACAACTGCAAAAAAGTGTAACATTTCTGCTGGCCACAGCAAAAGATTAAATACAGAATTAACCCCTTGGATATCCTATCCAAAATTAGCTCTTGCTCTTAGGACCTGCAGTGCCAGGTAACACCAGTGGTTCAGCAGCATGCACTGGTGTGGAAACACCTCAACACTGGTGAGGGAAATCCTACAACTGGTTTAGGGGAACACTCTGCTCAGTCCCAACCTGACCATAAAAACTCTGAAGTAACTAAGTTTTTTCCCCCATTTCAGTGAAGGATGTGAATGACTAAGATAATTCAGCAGTTCTCAGCAGATGCATCTGAAAAGCAGAAGCGTTCAGAGGGGAGCAGGTGGGACAGGGACAGGATGGGGATGCTCATCCCAGGGAACACGGGGCTGGATCCACTAGATGGCACCCGGCTCCAGCATCGCGATTTTGGGTGAGCAGCAGGAGCAGTCGGTGACATGAAGGAAAGTGGAATGGAGCAGAACCCCCTGCACATCTCCTCCCAGGAAAACTGTGGATCTCACCGTGTGGATCTCCCCCTGTGCGAGCCATAAAAGCAGAAGGCAAATGAGCCAAAGCAAAGCCAACCCCGAATTTACCACGAGGCTGTGAGAAAGCTGAAATAACAGAAGGTGTTACACAATCTGTGTGATCTCTTTCTTCTGCCTCGGGCTTATTTTAATTTTTAAAGCAGATCCTTTGAGTCTATGTCAGTGGCATCTATTAGCTGTCCTATACACACCCAGTGTAAAGAGTTTATTTTGACAACAGCTCTTGTGGAAAAATGTTGAAGTCCTATAAAAAAATACCATTTGGGAACATACATTCCCAAATTGGTTTGTCAAACTTATTGAGAGATCGAAATGAAATCTGGAAAACATTGGTATGAGCTCCTTTTGACATCAGGCACAGTCTGAATCTGGAGAGCCTGAAGAATGTGGCAAAAATAATTAGAAAATTCCCTTTAAAAAACAAATTATGCTGGCAGATTAATGGCATGTTATTTAAAATGTGATGCCAGAGATTAGGTTAATTGGCTTCCTTATTAGTTAGCTTCAGCAGGGGAGTAGCAAGGGCATGAGCGGGTGCAAATCCTAAATTGCCTGGCCTTCCTGAGGAGGCAGATCATAGCTGAGGATGGGACCAGGATAGAGGGAGGGAGGGAGCACAGGGAAAGTGGCACAGCCTGTTTCCAGGAGTGATTGTCTGCTGAGCAGGAGGGACAATGGAGGGGAGTGAGTTTGTCCCCCAGCTGTCACTGCCTCGGCCACTGAGCTGGAGAGATGCCACAGGCACACACCAACAGGGTGTAAAGCTGTGCCTGCTTGCAGAAGAGGAAAAACTGAAAACAGTTTGTACAAATGGCAAAAGGGTCATTGCTCAGAGCAGAATTTTGTCACTCCTGTTGTTGACAGGTGGAGGACAAGGATGGCTGCTTGTGGATGGCAAATTCAATCATCACCAAAGAACCTGGAATGTCAAACTGAACTGAACCTTGTGCTGTGTCAGTGTGCTGTGTCCTGCCCTCAACAACCTTCATCCACAAATATCCATCAGAGCAATATTTCTGTTAAATACTAAATAGGTAAGGAAGAGGTTTTTATCCCTTCATCCAACAGAGGCTCTACTTTCAGTGATGTATTTCACAACCTGTTACATCAGGTTCACTGTCCACCTCCTAGACCTGCCCTCTGTGTTCATGCACCATCCTAAAATATACACAGAGCTCCACAGGAAGGATAAATGCCCATGTTCCATGGAAATGGCAGTGTGCTGCCCTTTCCACCACTCACATGCACCATGATCATCTGGGAGGTCAATTAAATTGTCACTGCACAATATAGTTTACAATGCCTGTGCTAATGTATCTAAAAGCCTAAACTCTGCAAACCACACCTTTACCAACATGAAATGCAGTGATCCTCCTTCCAGCCCTTCTTCAGCTCGTGGTCTCCTGGTCCACCACCACGTCATGCTGTGGGGACACCAATTCCTGACACACCTGTGTGCCTTCTGGTGTGCTCTCCCTTTCCAGATTTCCCTTTTATGCTGGAAACTTCTCATCTGGCACATCCAACCCTTCAGTTTCCTGCACCACTGCTCAACCAAACACAGAACAAGGGGAACCACAGCTGGGTGCACAACAGAGTTGAAGCTGGGGGAACAAGGAGCTGGTTGTTAGGGACAAAGAAACAATAGTAGAAAACTGCTTGGACCACTGTTTTGTTATTTTTTAGCATTTCTAATACATGTTACATATGATACTCCTATTTTTTCCACCTTTGTTTTGTCTGGAATAGAACTGTGCTGTCAGTCAAGCCTTTTTTGCTCTTAGCCAGGTTTGCTGCAGACACAAAGCTTATGTGCTCATGCTGTGTCTTCATCCTGTTGCTGAACACTTTCAGCCCACAAGCTACTACTCAGCTACATTGCCAGGAAGATGGAGCTCTCAAAAACTAAGCATATTGAGTAAAAAACCTGGAAAAAACCCAGCCCAACCAGTCGGCCTACCAACCAACCAACCAATACAAAACAAACATAACCAAACAAAATAAACTAAAACAAAACCAAAATCAATCAATCAATCAATCAATCACACACACACACAGAAAACTACCCTGCCCCAAAAAAGGAAAGCAAAAAGCAAAGAGCAGATTGTGGCAGGGAAGAGAAGAGACTGAAGAGCTCTGGAGTGTGTCACATGGACACTACAGGTTTAACAGGGTTGAAGGTGAGAAATTCCTAATTCCCATGTTCCAACCATACACAGAAACAATTTAACATCAAGCTCATGACTTTTTGTGGTGAGTGGATCACAAGATGCAAGCTGGAGGGAAGCAGGCTGCACAAGCTCCACGGCTCAAAGATTTTAAATCATGTACATCTCTAGTACCCACTTCTTTTTGTACAAAACATTGTTTGTCTGTCACTAAGTATAGCACAAAGAAGTTATTTGAGCTTTGTTGTTGTTGTTTGAGGGGGTTTTTGGGTTGCAGGTTTTTTGTGGGTTGGTTTGTTTGTTTTCTCCTGTTAATTTTTTGTTTGGCATGTGGATATGTGCGGACTAGTATGCTGAGATAAATCCTTGAGGAACACCTGAATGTAGCTAGGATTTTTAAGCAGAAAAAATGAGAGATGTCTTAATACCTGTACTTCTCCATTGTTAAACCTGCTGGTTACTGTACCAAAAAAAAAAAAAAAAAAGATTGTTAAGTCCCCACCCCTGCAGGTTTTTAAAATTCAGCTGGATAAACAGTAACCTGGTTTGAGCAGGAGGATGGACCTTGGAAGAATGTTTTCAGCCTGAGTTGCCTGGTGATCCTGGAATCACCTTGCATGCAAACCAGAAAGTTTTTAAAATCTTGCATGTTTTGCCAGCTATTTCAAAGATCCAAACCACCTACTGTCTGTTTGGCCTTAATGTATAGTAATGGAAACTAGAAGAATCTTGGCAAGAATTTAAGAGAGTCATGTGCAGTGCAGTACAGAAATGGCAGAGCAAAACTACATTGACCCTTTTTATCATTTCTGCACAGTTATCACCTTTAAGATACTTAAAACACACAACCTGGCAGCAGCTTCCTGGCTTTTAGCTTCATATTTAGTAACAATGAACTGAGGAGTTTTGCTGTGTAAGTTATTTCCATTGGTGCTATGGAAATGTCACCCTGAAATGCTCTGGTCCAGCATATGCCTACATGTGACTCTGCTATGGTGGTATCTTCTTCCTGACCAGCTGGGCCACTGCTTGGATTGCATATAGGAAAAGAACTCATCTTTAAGGGAAAAGAAGGTAGACCCTAAGAGAAACTCTAACCCTAAACTCTAAAAAAAACAAAGCAGGTGACGAGTGGTCAGGTGATGGAGTTGGAACCACAGGCACCACAAAGACAAAATGTAAAAAGGGGGATTTAAAAAAACCTGCAACTAATCAAAGCTAAAGAATCATAGAATGATTGAATGGTTTGGGTTGGAAGGGACCTTGAAGTCATCCATTTCCAACCCCCCTGCCCTGGGTAGGGACTCCTTCCACCAGACCAGGTTGCTCAAAGCCCCATCCAACCTTACTTTGAACACTCCCAGGGATGGGGCAGCCACAGGTTCTCTGGGCATCCTGTGCCAGGCTGCTTAGCAGGAAAGAGGAAAGAATTTATTCCCAATACACAGTCCAAACCTGCCCTTTTTCAGTTTGAAGCCTTGTCCTAACACTCCATGCCCTTGTAGAAAGTCCCTCTCCAGCTCACTTCAGGCCCCCTTCAGGCACTGAGAGGCTGCATTAAGGTGTGCCCAGAGCCTTCTCCTCTCCAGTGCTCTGGTGAGTGGCCAACCATGGCTCTCAGCCAGACACCACCACATCTATATTCTAGACAAAAACCCTGAAATCTGGAATATGAAATTCATGTAGTCTGACTCTCTGGGGAAGCTGAGTACTTCTGTTTCCAGACCTCGTCATCTTTTGCACAGCACACAGCACAGTGGATGCTGCAGCTGAAAGCCAGGCCATTGCAAAGGGCTGTCACAGGGAACCATTTGTCACAATACACATTATTTGGCAGGATTCTTAATGGCTGAGTTTTTAAATGAAGTCATTGAAAAATTGCTTACCCATGAGGTATTTTGCTGAGGACATAATATGCTGTATATGAATGCTGATACACCTGCAAAACAAAATTAAGAAAAAGACAACAACAAAAAAAGAGATTAGTAATTGTCACCTGTGTTAATAGGGCTTTTTTTTTTTTTCAGAAATAGTCTAGCATTTGTGGCTGAGAAGCTCTTCTAAACACTTCAAAATCTGCAGTAGAAAAGAACAATGCATTAATCCACTTAAAGCTGTAGTGTGTTTTCCGTCCTGTGCTTTATTTCGGTGTTTGGCAGATCGCACACACCCAGATGCTCGGTGTTGTTACCATGGCTACCAGGTCTTTGATTAAACTGGGGGCACAGGGCTCTGCAAAGGCTAAATATAGAACAGCTATTAATGAGGACACCTTGGTCAGCTGGAGACATTCTCCATCATTAGAACTAGACACAAGGCATGGTTTTTTTTTGCTTTATTTCTACATAAATACAACAGGGAGCGGTGCTGGGTGATATCAGAGCAGGTTGTCAGACCCCTGTCAGTCAGGAAATAAAACTGTATTAAGTCAAAACATAAAGTTGACCTCATGTTTCCATGACCTGCTAAGTTGCATCTTCATATTAATCTGTGCTCTGTGGGCCTTGGGGAGGAGCTGGCCAGCTTGCACAGCAGCTCATCTCACAGGGAGACAGTTTATTACTTATTTTCTAAGTAGTAAATAATAACACCAGATTCAATGCCAGTGATTTAAGAGGTGGTGATTTTCCACTGGTGACAGCAGTCCCTTACAGTGATCAGGAATCAGGACACCAGTGTGAAAGGTCTAAATATGAATAATTTTATACAAATTTATACAGGGCGTCACTTTTTGAAATTCTGTCCTGTTACTATATGCAACTAAACAAATAAATCTCCTAGCAATCATTTCATTTGGATTCTACTTAATCTTAAAATCATTTTTGCTGTTCAGCAGCTCTCAGAAAGTATCCTGTCTCAGAGGACAACAGAGAAATTGAATACTTGCTTCACCAAGCAAGTTTGATCCAATTTTTTTCCTAGGCTACTCTGTTTTTACACAAGAATGTTTTTTTTTATGCTTATGCCAAGAAGACATGAGATGTCCTGGATGGTGCTGCCAGCCCCAGCAGGGGCCATGCCAAACACATCATTAGTATCACAAGTAGGCATGACTCACTCCCTGCCACTCTGGAGGGCAAACCTGCACAGTGGTGTCTAGAACAGCCCTGCAGCTTCTGGGGTCTGAGTGAAGAGGCAGAAAACACGAGGCACATCAATAAACATGAGGCACATCATCCTGTAAATACCAAATCAAACTTCTCTTACAATTTGAAACCAAACACTGAATCCTTACACTACTGTGTGAGCTCCCTGAAAAACAGGCACAGCAGTGAAAGCACTGGATTTCTACCTATGAAATGCAGAGACTGATGCTGGATTGATGTGATTTCCTTCTTCCCTGTGCAATTTACTCCCTGCATTACAAGGACATCATGAGGTCACATCCCCAAATCCTCTCTCCTTTCAGGCATTCAGATCCACAAGGACTCTTCATGCAAGGTGATTCTCTGGTGTGTTGGTATCAGGGTATTGGAAGACAAGTGAATTCACCACAAGCCAGCATTTATTTTAGTACAAGTGTCCTCTTTAGATCCACCTGTGTCAGATGATGTCAAACAAATTACCATTTTCTCATCCTTATCCAATCATAGCAAAGAGCTCTTGAATCTTCTGATGTTGATACCTGAGACCTGGCTGATGCATGCAGCCTTACAGTTTATTCCAGCTTTGATGAAATCCTAAAATGGATACAATTCCTTAAAGAAAAAACACTAGAAGACTGAATCTGCCTACAGATCTGAAAAACCTGGTAATACATTGTCATTAAATACTGAGACACTTTTGTCTTCCAATATCCTGACAGTAGGTTGGAGAAAATGATGTAGATATATAAATTCTGATCTGGGATAGTTGTTCAAGATCATAAGCCATGCTGTGTTGTCAGATAACAGAGACATAAGCCCCTCAAAATGAGTATGAACAGATGCCTTCAGGGGAAAATTGAAAAACGTGGCAGGCTGGAGGGAAAAGAAGCAGCCAGGGAAGTTTAGAGCAGGACACCTGCTTATGTCCTTGCTTGTGGTACAGAATCCTACAGCCCTGCTGGAGAGTTCAGAGCTGCCTTAGAGGCATTAATGGAGACTGAGGCAAAACATTTTCTTTGCTGAGAGAGCTTAGGACTGAGGAAAACAAAAGTTGCAGGACACTCAACGAGCTCTTTTATTTTCTGAATGTCATTTGTCATCATCTTGGGTCTTTGGCCAGACTCTAAAATATCTCACATCAGCTGGGCTATAGTATGAAGACTTCAAAGGCTTGCAGCTGGCAGAGTTCACTCACAGGAGTAAAATTTTCTCAGATAAATCCTTACAATATGTAGGTTTGCTTATGTAAAAAAGAACTACTTGTATGAGCAAAGATTTCAGGATCAGATATTTATTATTGATATTAAAGTTGCTAAGGACATAAGCACATGCAGCTCAAAAATCCCTCTCAGCCCAACTTTTTCAAACTTATTTGGAAAATACTCTGCCAGAAATGGCAGACAAGAGTCCAAGAGAAAAATCACTTTATGTCTTTCTGAGAAATTAAATGGCAGCTTTCCTCTTAGATATACAAACTAAATGAAGTTAACTGAATGTTTTGAGAGGATGGCTATTTTTGCTTATTATCTCTACTGAATTTCTGCTGGGGTCAAGATGAATTTGACTATTTACTTAGCAGGAAGAAAACCCCACAGCAAGGAAAAGTTCAGGGAAGAGATGGGCATTCCAAAATCAAAACTAAGCCTCAGAGAATGGAAAGCTAATCCATTAGCTCCATTAACTAGTTAAAAGTTAGCATTCACTTCATGAAACTCATCTGTTTTTGAGGCTTGGCCAACAAAAATAGATGTGCAAGCTCTGTGTTCCCCTTTTCTACCAAAGAGTGTGGTAAAAGCTATTGGCTGATTTGATGCTCTCAGCCTTTATTTTAGCTGGGTTCAGAAGCATTACAGCTCCTGTCAGCAGAAATTTGGGGGTAGCAGAGGTTTTGGCAATTGTTTTGCTCTGTAGACTCAGTGTGTCAAGCCATCCCACCAACCTAAGTCAGAACAGGTTTGAGGGTGCTCTGAAGGGCTCTGGGTATCACCACAATCAGTCACAGGAGCTCCCATGCCAGCTGTCACCAAGTGCTGTAAAAGTCATTATCACAAAACCATTGGGCCAGAAACACTCTCCCACTGGGCTTCTCATCCCAGGTCACAGCACAGATCTTGTTTACTTTCAATCTAAATTATGCTCTGCAACACGTGCATGTTTACACTGAAATCATAAAGGGACTGAGAGACAGATCTGTCTGTTCCACTGAAGCCTTGGAAAGGCAATTATCTCTCTGAAATTCAGAAAAATGCAGGGCTGATTATATGTGACAACACCTTGTTGTGAAGCCACTGACCTCGTTTTAGGCAAACAACAGAAGAAACCTGGACCTGGTCAGATGACAGCAGAAATGGAAATACTGACTGCAGCACATGGAGCAGCAGAGAAGGGCATGTGCCTCTCCCATACCACCAAATTCCAAAGGAACAGGAAAACTGTGGTTCCAACAAGGCACAGAAACAAAATGGAAGAAGCAATTTCTGTGCTCTGTCACTACAGAGCAAAGTATGTTGGGAATGGTAATGTCTCCTTGGAAGCACTTGTGTAAGGGCTGTATTCTACAGGTTTTTATTCTCTAACAATAAGGTATATCAACAAGTATCCTACAGGTCCTTGTCCAGCAGGGCTTACTGAAATAGAAACTATATGCTGTTTAAGCATAGAGTGGATTTGGATTCATTTATTCATTGTGACTCTTCATATACTTTAAATTAGAATCCATAGCTCTTGTTTCTGCCCCACAGTAACTGCAGAAATATGTAATATATATCCAAGAAATTTGTGAAACGAGTTTTCAGCACCTTATGGCTCTGGTATGAAAGACTGCACTACCTGCTGAGGGTTTATCACAAGCATCAGAAAATAAGAAAGAGTTTAGTTTACACTTCCATCTACTCTGTCTGTCAGTTCCTGTCTCACTTTGTGGGCTGATGCCAGGCCAGCACCAGCAATAATCAGCATTTATGGAAGGCTTTCTTTAATGTTTGCATGACAGGGTGCTGAATTAATACAAAAAAGAGGCACCTCATTTCAAGGAGGTTTACAAACAAAGAAAGAGAGGAAAAAGCCCTTGGAAGAAGGCTCCCCAAATCAGCCCAATCCACTCATCTTCCAGCAGGCTTTTCTACCAAAACAGGTGATTTAGGGTCTTACCACCCAGAGTATAAAACAGCTCATGGATCTGGGATTAATCCCAGGTGGACTGGCTGCCATGAGCTCATGATTGTTACTTACTTGATAAATACAGAAATAAAGCATGCTTTGCTTTCATTTTCTAAATGGCTCCATAGAGTCATCTGGCCCTGTGTTCAGTAGTGTTATTTATATTAAAGAATTACCCAGGAAACTCACAAAAAATTCCCATAAAACTTAGAGCTCGCAAGGGACCAGTACAGGGCACAGCAAAAGTACAAGCTGTTTGCACCTTGCAAGTCTAAATACAAAATTTCCAGTGTTTAATGTCTTTCTTTTTCAGGAATTACACATTTAATCCAAAAAGCCATCCCAGCGCTCCCAAATAAAAATGAACATACCAAATAGTTATCAGAAAGAAAAGTTTACAACAGTTTGGTAAAGTCTGAAATTAGCAAAAATATATTTTAATGTAATTAATCATAAAGCACTCGGGATTTATCTGGGTAAAGTGACTCATTTTTTATTCTGTAACAATAAAATATATCAACAAATAATAGATCCCCTCAGGATTCTTAACAGACCCCAATTGTCTCAAGAATGTATCTGCTTTTACACTGTGTAGTGAGACAGTAAAAATATATCACAAGTGGCTGGTGAAACAGGAACTGGCAGATCCATTAAAAGCGCTTCCCACAAAGAGTCTCTAAAAAGACATTTGCTGAAAATAGATTATACAGCCCATTTTCCTACTTATGCTATGAGCAGACAAATCCTCAAATGCACATATGAATGCCAAACCAATTGAATAATCCCAAACATTTGACATTATTACATATTCCACCTTTCAAAATGGTCTTGGCGCCCTTAAACAGTAACTAACACTGTGATGCAAAACATGCAGGTAAAATATGATTTGCCATTTGACCTTTAGTATCTGTGATATTTAACCAGGCTCTGAAGCTGACAGATTAACAGGGAAAAGAGAATAAAGTAGAATGCAGGAAGGCTGCTGCTATGCATTGGCAAATAGCTCATGTATTTTGTACCTTGTTTTCTGACAATGGTGTGAAAGGGAGGGGAAAACAAGTTCAGGAGGAAAATACCAAGCAAATATTAGCCAGAGATTGTGTTTCCTCATCCTGCATGGACATACCACGTGTGTAAAGGACACCACACTGTCACATGGATTCTTCTATTGGTCAGTCATCAATAAGCAAATCTGATGTTCACTTCACAAGGTAACTGTGTTGTTCATACAGGAGAGAAAAGGATAATTATTTGACTAAAAATACCTCACTGCCATAGTCTGTTATGGTAGTCCGTGGAGGATTAAAGCAGGTTGCTGCATCTTTTTGAAGAATATTCTGTATCTTTTATGAAAGTCAACATTAAAAAGTGAATTTTCACTTAATGTGTCAACATTATTTGCCTTGATCAAAATTTTTTATGATACCATTTAATTGAACCCTTCTCTTGAATCCTTCTTTAGCTTTTACATGTTGAAGTGGCCCTCAAAAGGGATGAAAACACCATTCCTGTACCTGACCACCAACTTCTGTGTAATGTTTTGTTCAAACTTTGTACTTTCATTCTCCCCTCTATTTGTGGTTTAGAGCACAAGGGGCTAGCTCTGGCTGAGGCATGGTTGGTTAATGATATTTTCATTTTTTCCCTCGGTGGAGACAGAACGGTCAGCAGCACTCTCCTCAGCCCAACTATTTTTGCAAAGGATTTTATTTTACTGCTAATAGGCACTCCATACTAACCAGCTTGGAACTAGATTCTCTCAGAAACATCATGCTGTCTTTTCCTTTTGTGTCACTGCAATAAAAAAAAAGAAAAACTACCGAAATCCATACTGGTATTTTGTACTCTGCACTCACTGAATCTCGATTGCTTGCAAGAACAAAACAAATCAATAAAGCCATATAATTTGAGGTGTCTTCAACATTCTTACCTTTCAGATTCATTGTGATACTGACCTATTTTGCTTTCTTCTGAGACAGCATATTCTCTTTTGTCCCTGCATTGCATTATCCCTTTATACTTTATCACTTCTCCAGTACAGTCTCATGCTGTGTGTCAACCTGCTTGTACAGCCCTCTAAGGAGCTCTGCCCATTTCTCTTCGTGCTTCTAATAAATTAGAAAACCCATAATGAAATGCTATCAACGAGCATTTCCTGAGCATTGGTTCAGCTGGCAGCCAATAACCCACAGCTGTCATCAAACACCTGATTTGGGATGTTCTTACCCACTGTGCCTTATCCAGCTGATCAGCCACATGTGTGATTTCTCACAGCCACAGAAAGGGCACTCTGGCACTGCTGGGACACTCCAGGACAGTCTGGGGAGCTCAGGATGGGGAAAGGGGTTTAAACAAGAAAGGTGATGAGAAGAACGGGGTCTCTGAATCAATCAACACACAGAGAATTTGGCAACTGGTTGCCTGTGCTGTATTTGTCTCTGTATTCCAGAGGAATTAATTTCACATTTGCAAAAGGAGGAATAAATATACTTGGGGAATGCATGTATTAGAGTTGTTAAGGGAGTAAACCTGTTTCTTGCAAAGAGGAGGGAAGGATCCCGAGCCAGCAGTGTAACTGTGCCTGGCTGGGGTGACACAGCCAACACCAACCTGTCAGTGCCTCAGAGAGAGCCAGTGGGTCTGTGCCTTATCTCAGTCACACCAGGGAGGGACAGGAGCTGCTCCACTCATACCCACTGCCATAGGAAATCAGCAACTGTGTGTCTCCAGAGCCAGGGAAAAACTTTAGCATTTGATTTGGAAGAAGGAAATAATATAAGAGGCAGTGGATCACCAGGACATGTCTCTATTTTGCAAATCTTTTCACAATTTAATCTCTTAAGACTGAAAATTAAATAATTGTCCTTGTTGTTTAAAGGACAACCAGGACAGCTCTACAGCCATGCAGGGCTGTGAATACCCTGCCACCCACAGCAGAGAGGCTTCCTTGGAGAACAATCTCACAACAAGGTGACACCAGGGAGGGACAGCACATTCCTGCCATGGGAGCTTGCATTTTGGAAGTATTTATAACACAAGCTGAAGCTGATTGTGGCAGGGCCATGCACCACAGGCAGCATGCATGGTTAATATGTAAATCTCTCCCACAAACATACAGAGGCTGTGCTGGGATTAGAAACTGATTTTCCAAGCAGCAAGCCAAAGGTCTCTGGAACATCAAAGCCAAGGAGTTATTTCTTCTCAAGTAATCTCATCTCAAGTTTGCAAAACAACTGTAAATAAAGCATGATGGCAACATCCACAGTAATGGATGGACTGCCGTGCTGTAAGAGAATGCTGCTAATTCACCTTCCACAAACTGATTATCCATCTCAGTTGCTTCATGATAATAATTCTTTATTAAAAGATTAGTTTGCAAATTGCACTTCAGAGAGCCTTATACTGCTGACAAGGCCAAAAGGGAATTTTGAGGCCGGTTTGAGGATTTATGGTAGCCGAGTGGAGTGGATGCTCCTTTTGTTACTAATGCAGCTCCAGGAGCAAGCCAGGCTGCAGGTATTAACATCCAGCTCGTGTGCCAGCTCTCACCCCTCGGAGAGCGTTAATCCAATCTGCCAACTGCTGCTGCTCTCTAATACAGCTCTGCCCTGCCAAGCAATTACAAAAGCCTCCTTTTGCTCCCGAGCCACCTGTCCCTCACAGCGCTGCCCTGGCACCACAAAGCTCTTGCAGACACTGACTTAAAGGACAACTGCTCCATTTTTAACTGGTAAATAAAATGGGAGCTGCAAAGCACGCTGTAGGGTTTTTGCATCAGCCTTTGTGCACTCGTTGATGCTCAGGTTATTGGGAAGTAGCTGCAATGAAGTTACAAAGAATTATGAATGGGGATTATCAATAATGAGCTCATCTTTTGTTGATCTTTTTAAACTTTTTTCAATATTCACATGACAGATGTAAACTCACAGGTTTCCCCTCCCATACTCTATTCAGAAATTTGGAAATGAGAATGAAATTATCTAGTAAGTAGTTGTTATTCTAACACACCAAACAATATATCAAATATATATTTAAGAAGTAAAAGTTGAACAAACATTATTATGTATGATGAGTACAAAAGCAACCTGAGGCCAAATAAAAGTTTTAGAAGGAGACAGCAATTATCCCAAATCCAGGAACACCTTCAGATCCATACAAACACACCCACAGAAACACACAACCATGATTCCCTGGGAATATTTGGGATCATAAAAATCACTGTGTTGGGCCAGACCCTGGCTCAGTAGCCCAAAGCCAGTTCAGACAGAAGACTGCAGTTATCTGATTTACAGACATCCTTTCCCAAAATACTTTCCCAGGCTCTTGCACTTTGCCACTTGGAGTGCCTCTCTGTGCAGCTGCCTGCCTTGAGGGATGTCCCTGCCCCTGACCTCTCTGGTCATTCCTTATGAGCATTTACCCTTTTTGCACCTTCAAACCCATGCAGCAGCTCCCTTTTCCCAGACAATGGTGCCAAAAGCTTGTCTGGGATATGATTCCTCTCAGCAGTCTCTGATGCTTATTTTAGCCTTGGAATTACACCCTGAATTATAGTGTTTCTAGAGGCAGCCTGGGATAGCTGGTGGAGGTGGGAGTTTACAGGGTTCACATCCACATTCACCTGACTGGCTCTCACCTTCATTGTGTTGCAAGTCTGAGGGTTGAAGGACAGCATGAGAAATCAATGCTTAACACAGCTTTTAATGAAACATTAGATAATGCCTTCTTTCAAATAAATATTTCTTGAGCTGTGCTGACACTGACTGTGGAAATATTCTAAAAGCCTCTTTTTTTGTGAAGTTTACAATGCAAATGGCAAAGCTTTGTAGCAATTATGTGAGAAGCAAGCTATGAAAGTGTGCTGAACGCTTAGTATATCTAATTAATTTATTCATTTTTTAAATAATTCACTTTAGAGGCAGAAATTAACAACTACAGAACAAATGCATATGTTCTTTCTATTACAATTTACTCTTAGCATTGCCTTTTCTACTTTAGCAGCTGAGAATGTGAATACTACAAAGAAGTTAGCACTGGCATTGAAATTTTTAAAGTTGGTCCTAGGCTCAGGGCACTTTTAGAAGACTCAAAGAAAAGAATCTGAAACAAGAAAGATGAGCCCATCAGAAAGCATTAGAGAGCAACAGTTTAAAATGTTGTGATGTGAAAGAAATTAAAATATTCAGATGTATGCAAGGAACCTTGGTCAAAAATCCTCTCCCTGTTCAGTGTGAGAGTAATTTTCCAGTTCCATATGAGATCAGAAGACTCAGAGTTGTATGTCAATTTAGACACAGATTTAATTCATTGGAGGAGACAATTCTATATTCTGACACAAAGACAACAAACTGCAATCACACAGAAAGCAGGAAGACATTTTATGTGTTATCTTTGTGATGCTGTGGGCAATTCCCATGGGCTAAATGGTCTGTGGTGATGCTGAGCATCCCTTTGGAAAGCAGGGGAGAGCAAAGGGCACAGGCAGGAGCCCAGAACCTGCCCTGCTCCTTGCCTGCTGCAGAACCTTCCACAGCATCACTCTTCCGCTCCTGCACACAAAAATATGAGGACTCATGCATTTAAAGACATGACTAAAGCCCTATGATTCCTCTCCCTTTTCAAGAAAGAGCTTCTTTTGAGCAGAGAATGGAAGAAAAAAGAATAGAAGATTCCATTTTCAAATCTGGGTCATTAGCTGCCCAAGGAGGAACTTTAATTATTGGTTTTAACATCAAGCTGGTAAAAGCAGAGTTCTGCAGGCAGTTAAGAAGATAAAAGGCACTTGCTCAGGGTAACTACAGAGAGCCACACACTCCTTGGATTTAGGCATGTAACTTGGCTAAAGAGGAGAACATTTACGTCAGAAGATTTGCATTTCTGAGTACAGAAACTTCATTGGGTGCCCTGCATAGCAAGAGCTGTTTTTCCAGAAGAGGGCACTAAATATATATTTTTTTACTATTTCAGTGATCTAAAAATTAAAAGGACTGGAAATCAGAAAAATTAGATTATAGACTGCTTCATATGTTTCTGCAGAGGCACCAGAATTAAATTCTTTCTTGTTTTGCTTTCTGAAGCTTTTTAAATCACTGTTGTTTTCTCATTTTTATGCTATTCCTAATATATTTCTTCCCTTAACATTTTAAAATAACCACTTATACTTACTATGATCCATCACAAACCAGGATGTTCATTGTCACTAAAAACTTAGGAAGCAAATTTATGCTAAAAAGCAGGAGCTCATCTCTAATGTAATTCTGAAGTATGTTGCAAGGAATCTAATTATTTGATAGACTTTTTTTCCCCCAATAATTTTCATGCTGGTATTATTTCATTCCTTGTAAAGCAAAGTTACCCCAAGTTTCACCAAGATAGATTCCCATACAAGTGCAAGAAAGAAAACTATGAATATTTTACTGCTGTTCATCTGAATTTGACTATCTAGGAAACCTTGTACATTATCTAATGAAGGCTTTATTAAAAAACAAATTGCAATTTATTTTTAAGACATTTTGTGAATATTATTAGGACATTAATCTCTACCAGTTTGCTCAAGGTAGATCATCTATACGTCTTCTATTTCTCATTTTGCTTCCTTTCCTTCAGAAAAGGAAGCAGAATGAGAAATAGAACCTTATGCAAGCTAAGAAAAATTGATTATTTTTGTATCAGTGTTTTGCCTTGAGGCTTTTTTATTTTTCTTCCCTGCTTGATGAAAATCTCATTTACTAAAGAAAATATTTACAGAGGAAGACTGCGGATAGCTGATACTGATACATAACACACCCATGTACTTTTGCATGACAGACTAATTATTTCTGAGTTTTGATGCTCCTCTAGTCTTCCCTGGAACTGTGGATTTGCTTTTCAGTTTACTGGTGTGTATCTGTGCCTCTGAATAAATGCAGGATACAGTTTATTGGCCTTGGCTACATAAGCAAGGCTATCCAGCTTAGCCTGAAAACAATTTTGTACTCAGTCATGTTTGTGCAATTTCTGAAGTCTCCCAGCTCAATTCAGGAAGGTTTAGTTCTATTTCAATTTATCTGCATTATTAGGAGAACAGCAAGGGTTTAAGCCATTGTTTTTAATAGAAAAGCATTGTTTTAATAGGAAAGCTGAAGTCAGCAGACTCAGCTTTTAACGCTCTGCATTTCAAGTTTTTAATGCTCTGCATTTCATACAGAGTATTTTGTTGCAATGATCAGACTAAGCAGTGCCTGGAGTGGAGAGAATGGAGACTTGGTAAGAAGTTGGGGTTTGGTGCAGTTTTACCAAAACCATTGCTAAGTAGGGAGCAGGAACCAGAAAAACTGGAGTGTGGGGATGGAGGACTGCAGGCTGTGCTGAGCTTTGCCTCCCAGCTCAGGCAAACACATCATGTTGTGTTTTGTGAATGCACCCAGACCATCATTTCAGAAGCACAGACTTCCCCCGGAAACACCCCCAAAACCAATAGAGCTAAAGATCTGGTATCCAATGTGGTTTTATTGTTGGGCCATTAAAGAGCTGCAGGTCCTAAGTCACCATAGTGGCTGCCAATGAGAAATCATAGAATGGTTTGGGTTTGGAGATCATCCAGCTCCAACCTCTTTGCTGTGAGCAGGAGCACCTTCTACTAGATCAGGTTCCTTCAATGTTTGAGATGATCTCAAAAATACTTGCTGAGGATGAGGAGAGCACCCATTCTTTGCATTTTAGGGGTGTAAACATATTTTCCATGGATAATAGACACAAGCAGCCCCCACCCAGCCATTCCTCCTTGCTGACACTCAGTGTCTATCCTTTCCCTTTTATTAAGAGTGGAAAACAAAGACAAAGTATGCAGACTGGAGATTTGTCCTTTCATTCCACTTCTTTTTTTATTCCAGTTTCTATGAGTTACAATGGCAGACCCTTAATTTTATATAAGAACCCATTGCCCCATGGCTCAAGGATCCTAACTACCAAAACGTCCCTACAGTGTATTTGTTTTGTTCCTAACTCCCCTCTAACTTCTTGTTTAAACTATTTTCTTTCTCATTAAATCAAGCTATTCCAAAGCAGATGAATTGCTGTCAAAAGCAAAGAACATTCAGGCTACATAAAGGAGCACAGTTTCTGCTGGAACTTTGTCAGGATTTCAAATGAACCATGAGGGTCTTCCAAACAAAATAAAGAATAGGTTTGACCTGCTTTCTTCCCCTGTGTTAGTCCAAAATAGGCCCTGAAATTTAGCAACATGAAATTAGTTTCTGTAGTTTCTCCCTCAAAAGAAATCTCTAGGATTAAACTTGTCAGTAATTATTGTTCCACTGGCCTGTAACTGTGTCCAAAAATTTCTATTCTAAACAAACAATGGGACAGAAATTGGTGGAGTGTTGACTGCTGAGCAGAAAAAACAAATACTCTCACCATTTAATAACATGTTTACTCAATTAAAGTGGGTATCCACCCTCCTATGGTAAGAACTTTGAATTTTGTAAGCATGTGCAGCCGGGAATATCTGGCATCAGAAGGGCCCTGCTGCTGAAGGCACGACTGAGGACACCTGAGAAGGCAATGTTTGCACAGCTCTGAAATAGAGTTTTGAAAACCCAGGAATCCCTCGAGAGCTGTGTGGGAAACCTCCCTCTCTCTCTCTGTGCCACTGCAGATATCAAATATTAATTAGCCTGAAACAATTACTGATACCAACATGCAACACTGACAGAGATATTGCTATTTCTGCCTGTGCTGAGATTCAGTGGTAGGAAAACCTCCCAGCTGCTGGGGTTTCATGTATGAGCAGCTTTGGTTTATTCAATGAAAGGTGACCATGAAGAGCTGATTCCTGCCTTAGACTCCCTCAGGTTGGACAGAAATACAAATGGGAGCGTGGAATGTTTTTGAGTCAACCTTCTTTGATGTCTTTGAAAATTCTGTGGTCTATCTTGTTGAAAACAGCAGATGAGGGAATTTGTTCATAGTGAGTTTGAGATTGGAAAAGATAGGCTGTCTTTCAGAAAGACCAGATTCATAATTAAAGATTAGCACAACAATCTCCTTATAAAAGAAAATATTGTCTCTAAGTGTTGTCAAACAAAAGCGGTTGCTTCAGCTTCAGATCCAAAGTAAACTATCACCCACAAAATTAACCTCTTCTATACTCTTAGCACATTCTTGTTCATGCAACATTTGTGGACACACAAGCCTCAGCTTTAGTTATGCACATGCAGCTGGAGCACTGCTGTTCTACCAAAAAGGCGTTAAACAGCACTTATCAAACAAGGTTATTCACACTACTGATCCTGGCTGTTAAAATAATATCACTCAAAACAGGATCTGTAAGAAGAAGGAGAAAGAAAAGTGGTCCCCACCTTCATCCCTGAAGCCCCAGAACCACCTCACTGAAAGCCCACACAGGCACACACATTAAAAATGCTGCCATTTTCAGAAGCTGTGAGCATTTTATTGAAATATTAAAGATTAGCTGAACAGTATTAATATTTATTCTATGAAAAGTAACCGAATATGTGCTTAATAACTTTACTCATTAAAAAAGCACTGAATGACTACAGTCACACAGCTCATTCTTCATTCACAACTACATTCATAGTTGGTGAATTGAGAGAACAGAAGATAGTCTGCCTGAAGATACACACATGCACAGATGTAATAACAGAAATACTTTAACTAATATAAACAGTATTTGGATCGAGTCCTTTTCTTCTTTTTTATCTAGTAAGTGCGTTATCTTAATCCATTATTTATCCTAAAAACAGTAACTGTTTCTCACAAGTACGTGAAGTTACAGTGCTTTAGGCTTGAAAATGTTGGAAAAATTAATTTTAGCCACCAGCTTTTGATATAAGTGAACAATGCCCTTATATTGTGCAGCTTTCCAATATAGGAGTCCTTCTGATTTATGAACAACAAAACTGTTGATTCGAAACTGTAGTCACATTAAAAAGAGGATATGAAAAACTATAAACATAAGCTTTTTACCTCAAAATGGCTTCCTCAAAAACTAATAATTCACAACAAACACCAAAAATTAAACAACAATCAATAAAACAGATAGCATTATTTGATGACAGAAATATTCTACTGGTGCTCACTTTATCATGAAATCGCTAAACATTTTCAGTGTTCCTGAAAACAACATTAGGTGAGAATGGAAAAAAAAAATAAATTTGAAATATATTTATTGCCATAGAAAGAAAACAGATTTATGTAAACCTATTTCTAGGCCTGGTAAATCCATTTCAATTAAGCAATAAATATCATGACTACAGTCTGAGCACTATTACTGATGATAGTTATGACAGTGTTCAATTTTCAGAGGTATATTTATCATAATAATGTTTATCACCTAGCTGAAAAGGATGTTGTGAGGATTCATTAATATTTATACCCATTAGTGTTTTGGAAATAACAAGCATTATGTTATTTTAAATTTTACACAACTAATTAAATTAGTATGAGATTGTAATTGAACCATAAGCCCAAAACTTATCCATTCCACATAATAATAACCGGACTTGGAGAAATAATAAAAAATAGTGACAACAACATTAGTAATATGTTACTTTCTATAAATAATGATTCTTTACTTCATTTACACTCTAAATACCAAGTCTAAGATTTGGTCTGGGTCTTTCTGAGCTCTCTTTGGTCCCACCACTCATGTTAGAGGTACAGGCAGGGAGAACAGAAATACTGAACTCACCACATGAACTAGGCTAAAAAGTAATAATTGAGTGTGTTCTAATTACAACAATGATTAATTCTTTCCAGCTTTTGGAATCGATAAAGAGCATTTATTTTACTGCAAGATAGGTAACAGCATCTGTCTCAGCTGAAAAAGCCTCTGAGCCCTAACTTTGTTCAGAAGCCTTTGGAGTTCAGTTCATGCTAATCAGCCAGGATTTTTAAGTGTAATTGCCCTTAACTGGTACAAACAAAATCACAAACACAAACAGCCAGTAATGCGCTGGTGAAACTGGAGACAGAGCAGAAGTTTTAAGAAGAATCTTGGGAGCTTTAATGATGACAACACTGCATGATGACAACAGATTCCTAATAAAGACAATTAAATATTCACTATTTAACATCTCACTTTGTCACTCCAGAAAATAAGTTTTCTTCTCACATATTTCCTCTTTCTTTTATTCTGTTACACAGACTCCACTGGTAACTGTGGAGATAGCTGCACAAGCTTTAGTTACTCATCCTTACTCTTACCTCAGTCACAGAAGTGCCATGAGGTTTAAGAGTTGCTTTGTCACTTGACTATTTAGGAAACCCCTTTTGGAGAGCAGGGATACCCACAGAGGTGGGTCCAGCCCAAAAATCCATGTGTCTCCCCAGAAGGCACATGGGGAGCCAGAGCTGGGCAAGTGTCCTTGGTCTGGCAGCAGCAGAGAGCTGTGAGCCCCTGCACCCCTTGTGCTGGGCTGCTGTGGCCAAACCCCATCAACATGCATGTTTTGGGGTCATCAAACCCTATATCAGAGCCCCACACACTTGTTTTGGTGAAGGATGATTTGAAATCCAAGTTTCTCTATGGAGGTGTTTATTCCACAGTGCTCTCCTGAAATTTCACTCTGCTGTTTCAGCCTCACCTTGTTTTGGTGTAAAGAAACTAAAAACAAACAGCAAAAAACTGTGGGAGTATTTTAAGACAAAGAAGCCTGGTGCCTTTCCTGTGACCTTTCCAGAAAAAGAACAAATCTTCTGTGTTCAAGGTTAGAAAAGCTCCCTATTAGCACAAGGCTTACCCAGAATATTGCTGCCTGAAAGATTAAACTTCTGTAAATATAAGCACTGCAAAAAAAGCATTTGCAATGAAACCTGACAGCCAGGCTAGCCACAATGTACCCACAGCAGCCTCACAGCTGTCTGCCAAACTTCCTGGGAGAAATTTATTTTAAGGAACGTGCTTTAATTCATTATCCTTTAAAATTACGAAGTGATACAACAGGAAAACACATTAGCTGCCTCAGTATCTTTGCAAAAGAGGTGTCTGGCAGTTCAGAGCTGTGTTATTCCAGTGTGGGTGTCAGTGCTGTCACCCAGACCAACACTGAGCAGAGATGCTTCTGTGCAAATAAATAGGAAAATACAGAAGCAGCTATTACTGGAAGGAAATGACTTTGTGGCACTTTTCTTAAAAATATTCCGCTTCATTGGAGTGACACATTGTGCTCTTCTATTTTGATGTTTATTCCTGGCTGGTATTAAACATAAAGGCTGAATCCATTTATTTCAGAATTCAGACAAATGATTAATTCATACTATGCATATTAAAATATTATACACATATTTAAAAGCAGCATAACTGTACTGTGTAAAAAACAAAGATGAAAATATCCATACTCACAAGCAATTAAAAGCAGCATATCACATTTTTAAATGTCAAAAAAAAAAAAAAAGAAACAATTTCTGATGGCTACAAAATAAGTACACGATAATTCCAAAAAGCTCCTTTTTTGAAATTGTAGAATTAAACTTTAAAGATGTCCTCTGCCAATACATCTCCTGAAATTTCCTTTTGACTTTGCAACAAGGACAACTGCCCAAGGCTTTGCTAATCAATTTCTTGTGTTGCAGAAAACAGCATAATTTGAATTTTGTCCAAGAATACAGTTTGAAATGCAGAAATGTGAAGAGCTAACTAACATGCAATTATTTGTAGCCACAGCCTGCATACCAAGGGAGAAGAAAGCTGAAGAAGTAATTTAACAGTTATTGCCATTTTAATACACAGAGCCACCCATCATTGCTTAAGGCTGCAATAACCAAGACTGAACCCAACTACCCCTCTATTAGCATGCTTCAACACAGAACAAAACAAACCCCAAAACACAACAAAACAAAACAAACCTAAAAAAATGTCTTTTCTCCATAAACATGGATCTTAAAGGAATAAAAGAGGGGAATTTGTTTTGTTTTATTTTGCTTGAGGAACTCTTGCCATATATGAATACCTGAACAATTTGCAATGGTCTCTCACAGTGAGAGCCACATCCTGAAATGTTCCCAAAGCTTTCCACCCTGGGTTTTCCTTTCTAGAAGATGTGGTGTGATGCAGGGACCACCTGGCTGTGTGCTGCTCCCTCTCCTCCAGACAGGCATCTTGAGAAACACAAATCCAGTGTTTGCCTGTACCTCAAACTCACAGGTCTGCAAGCACTGACATGCAGAGAGGAGGATGCAGAGGAAGCACATCCAGCCCATCCCTTTCCATCCCCATGCCCCTCCTGCCCACATCAAGCACTCCTCTACAAGCTGAGCACAAAGTCTGGCTGTAAAAGCCCCTTTAACTCTGCTTCTTTCAGATCTTCAGAGTGGGCAGTCCTTTCAGTGGACAAGGGTTGAGAATAAAAAAGGTAATTTCTCCTTACTTTTTTTCAGAAATTAAACATTTTCTCTCTTTTATTTTTTTTTTTTTAGTTTTTTTGTTTTGTTTTGTCATTAGAGGCATTTTTCTGTTATTCTCAGAGGATCTGAGGAAGCCTTCCCTCCTCAGGGCTCTTCCAGCTTGCACAGTGCATCTGAGCAGAGTTGGCACAGGGCTGATTTCCACTAAAAGAGCTGAATTTTACAAAACATCTCTGGCTCACAAGGCGGGGAAATTTGAGAAAAAGGCTTTGCTTGCTCAGTGTGACCCTTAGGCTGTCTTTCCCATGTTTAGAAATAACTTAACACTTCCCCATCCATCTCTGTCTAGAACTCAGCTAAGCTTCAGGTGAGTGAAGTCACACCACCAGTAATTTCCCAGGAAAAATCATTATGAATTACTCCTAAAGTTTCTGATACAGTTTTATTTTCCCTTCTTCTAAAACCAGCCATGCCTCTTCTGACTTTCATAGCACCAAGTCATGAATAACTCCAAAGATGATGGCAGAGAAATCAGATGAGCAACAGAGCTACAACCTCCACTACCTAAAGGACCCACAAATTTCCTTTGGTTAGCAGCTGAAATGTTATTTACATTATGAAAAAACAATTACAGCTGTCAGTGAATTAATTATTTTCATTTTGAAGAATTGGTGATATTCTAGACTATGGAAATAAAAGATATAGAGCTTATAGTTCATCCAAGTAGTACAGCATAGCTATCACTCAAACATTTCAGGCCTTATACCAGCAGAATTGAGAGAGACAAAAATATTATTCATGCAGAAGAATTGCTTCCCCCATGTTTGATTCTTTGGTCATCATTTAAAAATGACTCATTACACTTTTCCATTTTGAAGTTTGATAAAAAAATTTGCTGTAATCCAGAACTTAGTAGCAACCTAATGGTGATTTTTTACAAATGATTTATACCTAACCCTCTGAAGAAAAGGATTTATAATGAAAGTGATAGCTCAAGCCTAACTGCAGCACTGGGAATGGTGACACCATAATTAATGTATTATTTCAGTTGTGGGAGACACTGACAGTCGCTTTTTGTTCTGGGGAAGAAATTTATAGGGTGACAGAAAAAGGCACCGTGGAAAAAAAAAATCACAGAAGAGGAATAGAAATCCTAGTAGCAAAGACATGTCCTTACAATCCCTCTCCCAAAGGCTATAAAATCCTGGCAATGACAGTGTTTCCTCTGTGGTCTAATTTATACCATTCTCCTCTACTAGATGGCAGTGTGACATGCTCTCAGAATTGCTAAGTGAGGGGGTTTCTTGCTTTGTTTATAGGAAGCAATTAATTTAAAATATCATCTTGCTGGCATAAAAGGGGAAAAAAAAAAGTTTTCCACTGGCTGTGTATTTTGAAATCAAATCTGTTTACTTACAGGTTCAACATCAAAGGCAAATAGTGCATATTCCCTGTCAGGTGACACTTCATACCGGATAGCCTTTAAGGAGACCTGGAAGAGAAATACAGTTTTGAAACAAATGTGCTTCAGGTTTCAAGCTAATAACACCTAGAACTAATTGTTATGATCATCTCTCTAAGGATGAAGAATACTGCCAGAATTAAATGTCTTGAAAAATATTATAATATCTTATTTTTCAAACACCAGAAATGTTATGTGGGCACCCATAAGAGAAAGAATAAATGCATTGTGACTCAGAGCAGGCAGCTATATAAAAATCCACAGAATTTTCCTTACAATCTTACTGTACAGTGGCTGGTGATGTGGCAGATGTAGGCAGTAGTTGGTAGAAAACTCTGATAAATGGCAATTTATTAATTCCCTCTCATTATCTGTATTCACTGGTTGGTGCAGAAGATCAAAAACTGTAAATAGCTTCTGGAGCAAATTAGCAATAGAGACACCACTACAGCCCCCAATTAAGATAACCCAGAGGAAAACTACTCTGTTTTCCCCAGTTAGAAGTCTTTGGGATGTTGCAATGATCCAGTGCCCCCTGACCTGGGTTCTGCAAAAATCAGCACTGTAAATCTTGCTAGCAAGAAGAAATGCCAGGGTATCTCAGACTTGCCAGGAATTACCTTTTTCCAGCTCCACTTTTCATTTGTGTAGTGAAGCCATTTCTCCTTCCCCATATGTTTCAATATAATGCATTTCTGGCACAGATGGCACCAAGGACAAAGAGAGGTGCCACTAACACATCACTCATCCACTGCCTTTTAAATCTCACCCTCTCACCTAACAAATGAGATTTAAGTCCTTGAGAGAGTCCCACAGAGCAAAACTGGAAGGGGAATTGGGGAAGACAGAGCATCCCACTGGGGAGGGTCCTCCCCAAGGCCAGTGGGGATGGATTTTCTGCAGGGAGAGCCCAGGGGACAGCTGGAAGCAGAGGGGACAGGTCACACCATCACAGAATGATTTGGGTTGGAAGGGACCTTTAAAGGCTGTCTAGTCCAACCCCCTGCAGTGAGCAGGGACATCTTCACCCAGACCCCTCAGAGTGTCATCCAAGCTGATCCTGAGCATTCCCTGATTTCCAGGGAAGAGGCACCCACCACCTCTCTGTGACATCTAAGGGGCTGACGGCCCAGTGCAGATCAGGATGGGGGAGCGTGGGAACCAGCAGTGCCAGCATGATGACAGATTTTATTTACTGCTATGTTAATAACATGGGGAAGGGAAAACATGACCAAGTAGCAAAAGTTTTCTGTCCCAGGGCTGTGAAGGAAGAGGAAAAAGACAACGTGTCTGAGTAAAGTGTAATGGCAGCCCTTGCACTGGGTTAATGTGGAGGTGACCTGCAGATGTATTTACTGAGAGGGCAGAGGAACAAAGATAGAAAAGGCAGCAGGGTGGCAATGGCATGAAAATGTAGGATTATCTTGTAGCACTGTGCTTTTCTTACAAATGGCAAAAATTAAAAACTGGTGGAATAAATGGAGGCCAAATGGAAGTAATTTGACTTCATCAGACCTTGACATTAAAGGAAGCCAGCCCATGCCCTTAGAATTGGAAAGAAAGGGGTCAAACTCTGGTAAAAGAGGATTGCTTATGTGACACAGCAAGAAGGTTAAATGCAGTATGTGAAGTTTAAGTTTGGACCCTGCCATAATAATTCAATGATAAATTCTTTGTCTCACTAAAAATAATTAATACGATTGATTTATGAACTTCTGCCACAATGTTGATTTCATCTACTAAAAAAAAAAACCAATACTACAAACACTTCTATTACTATTAGCAGTACTCTGTATCAGATGTGACTTTGTTTTCTTTGCATTCATTGTAATAGTTACCAACTAATTTCTTCCTACAACAATTTCTTAGGGTTTCTCTCAGATACAACTCCACTCCTATTCCTCAACACTACTCATAAAAAACACTGAAGTTACATTTCAACCACTAGACAAGAAAAATCAGCAAATGCACAAATTAAAAATAAGTATTTGCATGGAGGAATGTAGAGAATGCCAAGAGTCAGTAAATTATATCAATTGTCCTTTTTATTAAGCATGCAGAGATGAGAATTATGCCTCTTTCAATTATATATGATATGCAAGAATAGCTGCAAATCTCTATATGATACTTTCCAGAAGTATGAGAGGAACTGAGCTTGCAGAATAATAACAAAAGCTGGAGTTCAATCTCACATTATCCATCACTGCATAGCCCATTGTATTACCAGTGAATTGCTTCTCCTTGACAATACATGAAGTTGAAACTCAAGTCATTTTCTGCTTTACTGATCCAACTGCAAGAGAGCTGTGAAATTCAGCTGCTTGTCATAGAAAATACTTACAATTTTTTTGTTTTCTATTAATATTGTTGAACTGTTGGTTTCGACATTCCTCAGAATCACTGTGCCATTCTGGTTTCTATAAATGAATTCATTATCTGCAAGGAGGAAAACAAAAGGTCATTAAGGAAATCTGAAATTGTCTGTTTGTGTGGAACCTAATTATGGACTTAAACCAAAAGTACTGCTGGGAACTTCTTTCTGAAGAACAGATATCATTTTTAACACAGCCATTGCTCAAAGGGCTGTGAGGACAGCCATAAAATGATGTGGACAGTGTTTGTCACATGTTTGTTGTGCCACATTTTCCCTTAGATGAATGCAAGAGTGACCTGTTTTGAATATACATACACAGCTTGCTATATAGTTAGTGTAGAAAACAAGGTCAAAAAACCCCATTCCTTATGATTAAAGGTTTCTGAGTTCCACAGTCCCTGTAGGAGTTTAATAAGCCTGGAAGGTCTCTGAAAGTGAAAGGCAAATGACCCTCTAACAAAGCAGATTCTGGAACCTAATATTGTGCTCCAACTCTGACATTTGTTCTGCAGACTTATACCAGAAGGAGAAACATGCAGAGAAATCACCATTTTCACATGAAACAAGGCAAAGCAGCTTGTCTCTGTGCACTTTGAGACTAGTCCAGGTCTCAAGACAAGTGGACAAAGACAAAAATGCTGGAGACAGTGTCCAGCTCTCACAGCACACAACCTGCCTGATATAAAGGCTGGGGCAGACATATGAAAGGGATTCCAAATGAGGGCTATGTAGCAGGCCAAAAGTTCAGGATAAAAAACATCACAACAATAAAGGGATGTCATGAACCGAAGTTCAAGTCTGATCAGTGCTTACATGCAGTGCCCTGCAGATAAAATATAAAACAAAAGTCCCAAGCACTCTGCTATTAAAAGGAATAAGCAGTTTTTCTTGGCACAGGACTAGGGTGATGTTTGTTTTGCAACTTGGATGAACTGAGGCTGAGAACTGATGGATCCTACCAAACCTCTGCTTCCAGTTTCAGTTAGGGAAACAATTCCTCATCACCTACCCCAGGAGTGCTACCATGACACAACAAGGGCTAGGGAACATGTGGATGGTTTAACATTATCCATGGGCTGCCCTAGAATGAGTTTAAATCCTTTAGGGTTCATAAAAGCACAAACCCAGCTCACTGTAACTACAGAGGCGTGCACTGCCCAGCTGGGGTGACTGCTAAAGGCAACACTGGGTTTTGAGACTTTCAGAAACTTTGATGCACAGACCTAGCATACTCCTTATCCATGTTTCAGTCTTTTATTTCCAGCCTGGTGGTAATAATCCTCATCACAGTCACTGACCAGCTTTATAAAGGTGCAGATGAAAAGCTTCTATGCTCTACTTATTGCTGTTAATGAAAAATCTCCTCCTCCATATCACAGATTTACACATAAGTGGAAGGAGACGAAATCTTCTCTGAGACTGGGATGAATCAGATTCTGTAAAAGCAAATAGTTGCTGCAATACAGTTGATCCTCTCAAAACCACAAAGTTTCAGAGACTTTAAGATTCTCAGAGTCCAAATCAGAGCAGCAGCCCTTCAGACTTACAGGCAAAATTCTCAAAACATAACATTTTAAAAAAAATTATGGAATAAATTTTATCAGCAACTTCTGTCTTGGATATTTCAAAAAAAAGGACCTGAATTAGATTGACTTGCATTTATCTTTAAAGTATTCCTTCATACAATTTATGACTGAACAAACTAAGAAACTTAAACTTGAGAAAGAACTGACTGAACAGAGCTAGGACAGAAGTCAAAAAAGTCATGAGCAGTATAGAGAAGATAAATAAAGGATGCTTATTCCCTGCCTGTTCCAAAATAAATACTGGAAGGCACCATATGACAACCAGTCAGTGTCAGGTTCAACACAAATAAAAGAGATTATTTCTTCATGCTGAAGGCAAACAAACTGTGGAAGTCACAGTCCCAGAACAGAGCAGGTGCCAGGGCTGCAGGTAGATCCAAACTACAGCTAGAAAAATGGAAGAAAAATCCATCAAAGATTGTATGTCTTGAAGGGGAATGCTTTTCAGGAAGTCCATGGATCAGCCATCATGAGGGACTAAGGGAATACCCTGAATCCTCAATTTGAGGAATTTGCCTTCATTTTAGAATCTTCCCTAAGTATTTGCCCTTGTCCTGGGCCATAAGCCAGAAGAGACAATCCCTGGGGTCTGATCCAGCAGCAACTTATTTACACTTCTAACTTCTATCTTCTGTGTCCAGACCCTTAAGAAAAGTGTTTATGCCAACAATTTAGGAAGTAAGGCAATACAAGATTTAATGCTTTGTAAACACCTGGTCTTTATATACTCGGGCCACAAAGTCAGAAGCATTATTTGTTGTAAGAGGGAAGTATGCAGTCTAAATTTTTATTTTCCAAAAATATTTCAGGCATTCCAGAAATATCAGAAAAACTAAACTGTGAGACAGACTATTAACTAATCATCACACATGCTGAAAAATATTACTGCTTTAACAATCACCCTCTGTCAGCAACACAGAATAATTTTCCAATCACACAATAAGTTCCAGACAGAAAAATCATGTTTTATATAGCCAGCAAAACATTTGGATAATTGTAAGGCTCTCAGGATATTTCCTAATTACAGAAAAAAAAAAAAAGGCAAAATTCAGCTCCAAGTTTGGAACAAAGGTAAAGTAGCTTATAAATCTAATGAGTCTGTGAAGCTGTTTCTTGAACATTGCAGGAACTGATGGAAGTCACATTACTGCCCATAATGACATTGCTACCAAATTTTATTGCTCCTTATGCTTCAAAAAACCCCATAACATTTTAATAAACTATGAAACTTCAAGATTACATAAAAGTTGCTCTATGATTGGAAGTAGGAGATAACAGACTTTGCCATTATTTGTTAAACTGTAACACATTTAAAGTCAGGTGCTAATCCAACACATGTGCTTTTAGAATGCATAAAAAAAGAATAAATGAAGCAGTGCTGATTTGTTAGGGCTGTAAATCCTGCCATTATATTCAATACCACTGCCTAAGTTAATGAACAAAAAATTGGTCTGCTTAAGAGAAGAACAATTTGTTCTGTGTTATATTCCAAACAAAACACTGTGAGGTTTAGCTGGGTCTTAGTCCTCAAAAGATGAGTAATATTCCTGGACTTCTGTTTTGAAATATATGATTTGTTCCAGTGCAAGACCGCTTATTTAAATGGGACATACCTCAATCAAAGCCAGAAAGCAATGCAGTGGCCTCTGTCTATAATGAATTCTGTCCAGCAGGCTGATGAGAATTTGCAGCCTGATTTATAGTTGTCACCAGAGCTGATAAAGGTCATCACTGAATCTCATTTTTTATGTCTGCCTTTCTTTGGGGCTGGTGTTCAGTATAAATGATGCCAAAAACTATAATTTTCAGGCATGAAGCCATTTATTCCATTTCTTCAATCCTTCCTGCATTTTTTCCATCTGTTCTTCACCAAAGAAGTTGTGGATGCCTCATCCCTGGAGGTGTTCAAGGCCAAGATAGTTGGAGCTGTGAGCAATCTGGTCTAGGGAAAGGTGTCCAGTGGGGTTGGAACTGGGTGGTCCTTAAGGTTCCTTCAACCCAAACTGCTCTCTAATTCAATGATTCTATAGCAAAGTTCACTTTTCCAACTCCTCCCCCCTCTTTCAACTTCCAGGAAATTGTCTGGGTGGTAGATAACATTTTCTGACCATGAATGTAGACACGATGCGTAGTCACACTTGGAAAAAAGTGGCTGGTTGCAAAAAACAATTACCAGAAATAATGGATCAGTCTTGGGGCTGTACACTCAGATCAGAGGAATGGGGAGGCCTGGGGAGAAATTTTAAAAAACCTGCTAAGCAGAACAGGTGAAATCATAAACCCCATCTGCTTCTCTGCCTTGAATTCAGTCAGAAAATGCAGAGGCAGAGAAAACAGACCCAGTGAGAGGGAGCTCATGTCCCTTGGAGTCACTGAGACCTCACCAGAACAGCATAGACAGACTGGGCACCAGACAAAACAGCTCACCACAGTGGACAAGAAGGTTTGGGACAGCTTTACTTCTAGAAGGAGTAAGTTTGAGTGCTGGCAGTGCAAAGAATTTGAAGGAACCACATTAATTGACAGGAACATAGCATCACTGCCCAAAAATTTAGTGTAGTAAAGCTTCTCTGAAGTCCACATTACCAGAGAGGAGAGACTGGAAGGACCATGCCAGTGAGGGGAACTTTCATTATTTTTCAGAGGTTATGGAAATTAGGAAGCAAAACTGAGTGATAAAATATGAGAAAAACAACAAAAAAAAATTAAATACAGCTCTAGAAAATATTTTAATGAAATGGCAATTTTCTATCATTTTAGTAACTGGTGAATGAAAAGTAGACTAAAAACGTTATGAAATTCACATGCAGCAAGTCAGCAGCAAGAGACATTGAAAGAGAGAGAATCAGGACTGTTAGGGCCACTCCAGTCTTTTAGAGCCACAGATTTGGAGGAAAAAGCAACTTCTTAAGTCCTGATCAACAGACATGAAAGATAATTGAATGAGTCTGAGTCTGATGAAAGCCAGCACCGAGGGAATTATCAGTTTCAATCTCTAAGATTAAGGAAAATTGGTGCATAAAGGAAATTTAAGTCCTGAAGTTGTTCTAAGCCATTTCAGATAAATGAGCCTGCAGATACCAGCAGGATTGGCAAACATCTTACACTGTGTCAGGACAGCAGACAGCAGCATGTTATTCCTCATGGGAGAAAAAGAAGTTGTTGTGGGGGTTTTAGTGACCCCCAAGCAGTCAGATCTTTGGTGTTCCAGCTCACATCTGAAGGGTGAGCCTTGCAGGAGCCCTGCAGCACTGCCCACTGTGGGCACAGCATCACTCAGCCCTTGGCCAGGCTGAGCCCACCCTCACTGAGGTGACAGCAACTCCTGAACCAGCCAAGGGTTTCTTGGAGTCCTCCCAGGCAGGTATTGATCAGACACACCTGGATAGCACTCACCATCTAGCAAGATAACAGGCAGGAACATTGCAATTGTAGGGCAGATGTTTCTTCAGACAATTGGTATTTTCATCAGGATGTACTACAGTTGTATTCCTTTGGAAAGATACATGAGGATCAGGCAGTGGAGTTAAAATTTTTAAAAAATGCTCTGCTTGTTTAGCATCTCAGCAAATTTTCTGAAGGGCCAGGTGAACCCCAGAAGAGTGGCTGGAGACCAGAGTGGGGAAAGAAGTGGCTGTGCCCTGTGACTTGGGCATGTCACAGCTCTCATGCCAGCACACACCCACACACACCAGGGCCAAAGAGAAGGGTCCAGCTGGAGAAAGCAAATCCAGACTAAGCACAGGTGACCTGCAGCACCCAGGAGAAACGCTCTGGCTTGCAGTGACTGCCTGTGCTTTCAGAACTGGGGGAGGCTGGCAGCTCACCCTGCAGTAGTGTGGCTGAACTGGGTACCCAGCAGGCTGGGGCTCAGCTGGCATCCCAACATTCACACCCTCAGCCCAGGCACCAGCACAGCCCAAGGGGAGAGCAGCTCAGCAGCAGCAGCACCAGGCATAGATGTTCAGTACAGCCATCCCCACAGCTCAGGTGAGCTGCTCACAGGGAAAGTAAACTGGGGGCACTCTGAAATCCCTGTAAAAATGTGCTGAGTGTCACAGGTGAGGGAATGGCACAAGCTGTGGTTGACATGTTGCTGTGTGAGGGGCCAAGATCCTAAAAAAGCCCTTAATCCTGCCAGATGCAGCAGAAGCATCTACCTTCAGAGACAGGCTGCTTCTTCAGGGACTGGTTTTGAGAGAGAGGGAGCCTGAGGCTTTTGGACATAATGGAAGCAGAGTGGAAAACAACAAAAAAGGGTAAATTCACATAGGAAATAGAAATTGTCAGAATAAATCCCTAAAACAGCAAATATTAAGAAGGACCAAACAAGAGGAATAAAGTACAGCATGGTGTGAGCAGGGAGAAGGATGAACATAGGCAGGTTTATGGAAATACTAATTTTACTTTGCTTTCATGAAAGGGGAAATCAGGCCTGCAGGATTATTGACTCTCCTAGGAGAGTATCTGCCTGTCAGGAGTCAGGGAATGGCCCCAAGACTACAGCCCTTGGGGCAGGTAGAATTAACTCCTCGGAAAACTACTGAGAATAGAAGTTGTACAAGTGCCACGACTGTGCATACTCACTAACTGCTGCAAAACTCACCACACAGATCATAATGCAAAATAAAAGCACAATCAGTCCCAAATGGAAGCCTATTCAGGGGTCCAGAGAGATGCAATCACAAACTCTGGTGGAAATAAGGCTGTTGTGATGATGCATTTAATACTGTGATCTGTTCTTTCAAGACATGTTGCAGTGCATCTATTTGATATTTACAGCATGTACCCAACAAACAACTGACTGAAATTCCCTCCCCACGGCAGAAGCAAAGACTGATTTGATACTGAGCTGCTTCCCAGAGAGAAAATGCAGGGAAGGTTTCCCATCCCCTGTCCCCTGGTGCCTGCAGCAGGCTGGGAGAACTGAGAAACTGGGAGGCCAGGATCATGAGCAGGGAATAGCAGCAAAACCCCATTTTCATACCCACAGCTTCATCATGCCCTCAGTGAGCTGCTCCTTATGGATGGGACAGTCTTACAGCTGCTCCTGTAGACTTTGGCATTTGCAATTTTTCACAGCCCCTGCCATCATCCTGCCTCTGTTTCAACCCACCTGCCCCCACCAGTGACTCCTCTTTCTTCTGCCTCACTACTTTGCCTGGCAGAAATAAATAAGATTTTCTTAGACTTTGTGGTGCTGATACAAGGAGCAACAGGGGACAGAGAACAGCTTGCCTTTAACAACATTGCTACAACCTTTAATTCCAGGAGACAACTGGAATCCCATTTTTAGCTTTCTGCCATTATGGGTCATTATACTTTTACTGTTCCCAGCACCTTTTTCCCACATGCAAGGTTGAAAGGAAAACTTCTTTAAATAGGTGATTTACTGTGATTTAGCTAAATGCTGTATAACACATTGCATTGGTATATTAAGTGCAACATGATAGAATGTGCTTTATTACGCAAGAAGTGGTTTTAATTGCTCATCATCTCAATGCAGTTGCACTTGGTGCACCAATTTAGTGCTTTTACAGTAGTATCAGTAAAATAAAACACAGTTATAACCCAGGAAAATTCCCACATCAACGTGCACCTCTAGCAGGCTTATAAATTAAATTGTCAAAAGCTGGAAGAAGACTGAATCTTGGGAAAACTTAAAACTATAAAACCAGCAATGCTGGTCTATTTCTCTTTTTTATCTAATCCCAACTCTTTCAAGATTCAAGCCAAAAAAAAAAAAAAAAAAAAAAA